>JAVALU010001257.1:55000-227523 GCA_030770095.1 Gila robusta
TACCTGAATGGATCAGCCCATGCATGGGCAAGTGTGACAGAACATTTGTTATTCAAATACTAAAAGCCTCACCCTCTGAACATTGCATTAATGCTGAGCGTTCACAAAGGTGGTGTGTATGCAAATGTTGTCAGCTGAGACAATAAAGAATCAAACAGTGTATTTTAATTATTAATTATTTTACAGTACGTATCTATCTACCTAATCTTTATCTAGCTACTGTTACCTGAAAAAACAGAAAAGCTCAGTTTATTTCATTTGTATCTTTGTTTTATTGTGTTTATTTGTGCTTTTGCTTGTAGTTTCATTATTTGTTCTTATTTTATTACCTGTCTTTAATAGTTTGAAATTTATAATCCATATTTATAAACATATTTACATATTTATAAATCTAACCCTAACCCTAACCCTAGCTTTTTTTTTTTGAAGACTAAAGTGTATTTTTTTCTGCACTTGCATGTTTTCTTTGTTTCAGCATGGTATGGATACTTGTTACACAAATACTTGCCTGACCGTCTGGTTGGTCAGTGCCTTTTTTTTTTGTCTCTCTCAGAAATAAAAAACACCTTTTTATCACTGAGCACACACAAAGGCTGCGCTGAGTACATCATCTTTGTAGAAATGAAGGCTGCCGTCGCTGTGCTCCTGTTTTTGAGTCTCTTTAGACTGAGCTTCAGTCTCTACAGAAAACACTTCTTTGTGGAAACATTTATGTTGACCTGGGAAGATGCACAAACGCACTGCAGAGAATACCATGATGATCTGTCTACTGTCAATAAAGAAGAGGCAAAACTGCTCTCTGCAAATCCAGGCAATCATGAATATTTTTGGATTGGACTGCACATTAATCCTGATAACCCAGAACAATGGATTTGGTCTGGAGGTGAGGATGAAGACTTTAAAAATTGGGACAATGGCGAACCGGACTCGGTGTTACAAAAGTGTGTTGTTGTAAGAAAATATAATTATAAACTGCACAATGCTATGTGCTCGGGGACTCAACCATTTTACTGTATGGAGGTCTTTGAGCCCATTCTGGTGAATCAGAACAAGACGTGGGATGAAGCCCTGGACTACTGCAGACAGACCTACACTGACCTGGCGAGTCTAAGATCTCAGATGATTATGGCAGAGGTGATAAATAAAGCCATAACATCCAAGACAGCTTATGTGTGGACTGGCCTGCGCTTTCTTGCTGGTCATTGGTTTTGGGTCAGTGGACATAATCTTCGATATAAAGCCTGGTCTGCGGAGAGGGAGCTCCAGTGTCCTGCCAGAAATCTGCGCTGTGGAGCTCTGGATAGAGAAAATAAAATTTGGAGACCCAACAATTGTGAGGATAAACTAAACTTTCTCTGTCTTAAAAAGCTATAAATGTGCTTCATGTTGCAATATACATACATGTCTTCATGTAGGCCTATATATGAAATTGATTACTTTATAAATCATGAATCTATAGAAATCTATTGCTTTACAGTATGTATGTATGGTCGTTAAAAATAATGGATTTTTAATCTTTCATTTTAGTCGTTTCAACATATACATTGTCTTGTAAAACAATGTTTAACTAAAATATTTTATGGGCTTGCAAAGACGTTATAAATTATATGTACGATTGTAAAAATACAAGATTTAGATTCTCAGTTCAATTTTAATAGCCATGTTAAAAAGATATGTAAAACGATCAATCTTATAAGCTTTATGATAAGAAATTGTTTAACTTTTGATCATGCTTTGTTGTTTTTAAACTCAATGATATTTTCACGTAGCCTATATCATACGGATTAAAATTTTGGTCTAGGACTAACCAGGCTGTAATATATCAGATTGAATGTCTTTATAACCATGCCTTGAAAAGTTTGGATAGGAAGCAAATAAGATATCATCATTGTAATTATAAGATTCTAAGTTTTGCTCGTTTTGTTTGTTTTCACTACAGCTTGCATTCAAATGTTTAAATGATATTGCCCCTCAGCCGTATGTAGATTTTATGAGATTGCAGTGGTGCAGCAGATCCACCAGAGCGGCTTCTAGCAGCAATTGTAAAATTTTATTCTGTAAAACATCTTTTGCTCAGACTGCCTTCTCAGTGAAAGGTGCAACATTTTGGAATTCACTGCCTGATCATTTAAATTCTGCTGCAAGTTTTAATATTTTTCAAAAAACTAAGTCTTGGTTAATTCAGCAACAAATTTGTTTCATGTTTTTGTTTTTTACTGTTGTTGTAAAAGTAGTCAAGTGTTGCAAATTAGCTTTAGCTAAGCACTACAAGCAGTTGTATCTGTTTACTGTACCCGTCCCTATCCAAATAAACTGTAAAATATACAATTTGATGTGCTATAACAGGAATTGCTCACTATATGTTTACCGCACCACAAATGTCTCTCCATTCAAAATTAGGCATGTTTTGGTCAGCTATTGTGAACACTATTCCCATATTTGCATGTACTAGGGACGAGCGGAGCACAACCTAGCACTTTCTGACTTTCTCAGTTTGTGTACATTTACTTAGGGTTCATAGTATTTATTTTTTCCCACACAATGATGTGGTTTTGCTTTATTAATACAGGGTATACTTTTTTCTTGATGTACCCTGAAAGAATGGAAGTGAAAGGTGACAACTTGCCCCATAGGTGGGGTACATTGTAACATGTAAGGGGCACATTGTGACCATATGCCAGCTTAAAATACTATCTGATCTATTAAAAAAACATACAAAACAAACTCAAATATTTTCTCAAAATACAATTATTCATTTTTTCATATAAAAATAATGGCATTTTTTAATAATTCAAAATTACAATAATTTTTTAGTTTCCCAACGATCACACCGGAAAACACAGCTATACAACATAGTTCAAAACATATTAATAATGAATAATTTCTGAACATTGACTCATGTTTTCTCAATAGAATTCATTAAAGTATAGAATAGCAGTTCTAATAGGAGCACATTGTAATGCAGTGTTACAACATGCCCCACCTGCACAACTGGGATTTAAACCCTGCTGGTGTCTTCTGCTAGTTAGCAAAGCATTAAAGAACCATATCAACTGTTAAATAACATATTGGAGATTAAAATAATATCAGATTTGCGCAAATTAAAATAAACACAAAAAAATAGAGATGAAAAATTAACATAAGTTTGCTTTTGCTATGGTTAAATAAATGTTCAGTGATATCCTCGAAAGATTTCTGAATTTTGGCGCAATTTGTTCTCAGTGTTGATATGGCAACTAGTAAATACACTAAGTTTCGTCATGTTAGCATGTGTGGAAGTATTTAAAACAAGGATGTTACAACTAGCCCTGCTGTCACGTACTGCTGAGGTTGAGGATCCAAATGCAGTATTTATTGAACAGGGTAATCCAAAGACGTAAGTAACCCAGATAACAGGCAAGGGTCATACACAAACAAACAATAACAGATCTGGGCTTAAGCCTTAAGCATGGCTGGCGCGAAACAGACGTTCCGAAGCTTTGCGAGATCCCGAAGCAAAGATGATTCGAAACACTGATCCGAAGCGTGATTCAAAACACCCACGTCACGTGACAACGGCTAAATGAAGCGTCTAAAGGCTTGTTCGACTTCATGCAGCTCTGCGCAGACCGATCGGCGGCAGACTTGAAGCAGTGCATGCCGGTTAGAAATTTTGTCCGACTTGATACAGCGCCGACGCCACGTGACTGTGACGTATGCCATCAAAGTACCGCGAGAGCGATTCGAGAGTAGCCGGAGAACTCAGCCAGCGCAGCTTCTGAAGAGCGGCTGCTCTGGGCTGCACGAGCTCTGATGACGACACAGCTGTTCCACGATTGGCCGGATCACCGCATGACAACGATCACGTACGTTTCGTGTTTATTCGGTTTATTCTCACACCTTTAGTTCCACTAAAGCTCACAAATCAGTTTTTTTTTTATAACAGTAAACACTCTTTTCATGTAGTCACGATGTATTGTGTTATGTTTATCAAAATAAAACTGATTAAAAAACGTTGATTCCACTTCATTGATAGTAGCTGTAGGCTTATGTTGAACTTTATTCTTGTTCAAACAAACGCTGTATGAAGCAGTACATAAAGTATTGAATGAAAATGTCCCTGAAACATCTGTGTATTTGGCAAATATTGCATTTATTTCACTTCAGCTGTGCTAAAGTATACAAACACCACGTGAGCGGTCACTACAGGAACCAGAAAGTGTCCGACTTCACGTCTCCGTTTGCAGCTCCTCCCCGCCTGCACGCGGCTACTCTCGCCGATCAGTTACATCCAGCCGCAGCCGATGTCGAACACACCTTAAGTGTTTCATCAGGTGGAGTGCTCCGCCGAATCAGGGTTTCATTGATTGGTCGGTTCGGGAACAAATCACACAATCACACAGTATAAAAGTTTTGTCAACGCATTTTCATATCGTGGGTTTTTGTGAGAGGAGTTTGGTTTTGAGATAGCGGATTTTTGGTGATATAGTGACATTTATAGTGCGATTTGTTTAGTTATATTTAGGATTTAATTTACATTTACACATTGACTTAGAGACACACAGAGTACATATAGTGACACATTAATAGATGCATTGATATATATATATATATATATATATATATATATATATATATATATATTAATAGATAGATACATATATTACAGATACATATAGATTATTAGATAGATAGGCTACATATAAAATAGATAGATAGATAGATAGATAGATAGATAGATAGATAGATAGATAGATAGATAGAAATGGAGGCTCCACAGAAGAGATGCCGTACATCTGTGGTGTGGGAGCATTTCCATTTGGAAACCCCAAATAAAGTGAGATGTGTGTATTGTGATCGGCAGCTAGCCTACTGCAACAATACATCATCCATGATGCGCCATTTGAGGATCATTCATTCTGCAGGGTGCAGAGAATGGTAGTGTTCCCCCTGTACCAAGGCCTGCTACTGACACTGCTGGGCCATCTAAGCAAGGTATGCATTGTTTTATGTTTTGTTACTAATTGCCGTTTTCTTTTAATTCAGAACCACAAATGTCAACATCAGGCCCATCATCATCAACACCAGTTGAAACACAAGACAGTTTATGGGAACATTTTGACAATCGTTTCCGTGAGACCCAGATGATACACAATCCTACAGCTGATGCCACAGTGGAAGTGAAAAAATACCTCAGCGATGCGTTTTTGCCCAGAACTCATGATCCTCTAACTTACTGGAAAGAGAGAGCAGTAATCTTTCCTCATTTGTATGTCCTAGCTAAAAAATATCTTTGTATGCCAGCAACAAGTGTCCCTTGTGAGAGAATTTTTTCAAAGGCTGGAGAAATTATCTGTAAAAAAAGAAGTAGGCTGAGTCCTTCAACAGCAGAGAAATTAATATTTTTGAATAAAAATCTATAAGAAAGGGAGACATTGTGGCTTGATTTATTTTTATTAATATTCATTTTTCATGACCAAAATCACATTATGCAATGTGAAGAGACTACAGGTTACAAGCTTCATATATTACAAAAATACAATAATAATAAAAAAAAAAAAACACATTTTTTTATTAGCTCTTTGTAAAGGTTGTTTCAGATCAACACCTGCAAGTGACCACTAGGTGTCACCGTGGAGACGGGTTTCGAAGCCTCGAAACAAAATGGCACATTTGCTTCGACTGTTTCATTGGTTCACGAAGCCTCGATCTGCCCATCACTACCATATCCGCGTCGCTTTTACAACATTTCAAATCCCTCAGTTCTTGCATCTCCGAAAAGCAAAGCCAATGTTGATTCTTGTTTTATTACGAGCTCTGTCTCATTCACTTTTTGCCAGAAGACTCTCCGCTGTTCTGAGTTTATTTAAAAGGGTGATTCCTGGAGGTTGGAGATTCAGTGTGCTCTGCAAGAGAGCTGCACGTTTCTGGAAAATTTAGATTCATGTTTTTTTTGTTTCAAACAGAGATACGATTCTGAACAGACAACTAAACAAAACATGTAATTTACTACTAAATCGCCGTGGATTAACCCTTACTTATAGTGCGCTTTGAAACTTTGCAGACCTTTTACATTCACAAATAGCTATAAACCACATTACATAAAAGGTTGTAAGGGTGGATTTCCTGCAGGGTGTTTAGGCTGCAAGACTGCCAAATGACTAAAGAAACGTTGTCAGCAAAATGGTAGAAAACGTCTCAGAAATGACGGGCAATCATTTCCATCAGCTGCACGGCCTCGCAGCGCGGGTATATAACGAGCAGCAAGTGCGACTGCACTTCAGTTTTTTGCTGAGGAGCCAAGCAGATGTGGCAACAAGACGTACATCTCTGTTCCCTCCTTCAGGGAACGAGGGATTAGCATATGTAATCGAAACGTTCCTCTTCAGTCGGTCACTCTGGCGTACATAGTGACCGACGAATAGGAATCCCTACCAAAGCGCCACAGCTGCTGCACCCCATCCAGCACCCTGTGCATGCCTCTACCCCTGTCTGCGACTGGCTCCACGACGCCGTTTAGGTGGAGGCTGCTGCTGTGGCACGGGAGCAAGGGCAGACGCAGGAGGACGCCCCCGGCGACGAGCAGACTGAGGAGATGTGTTTGATGGCCTCCGTCTGCTTTTGTACAGCCGAGAACTGCGGGGCAAAGTTCTCGACCGCGTCGCCGAAGAGGCCGGTCTGGGACACGGGGGAGTTAAGAAACCTGAGCTTGTCGGTCTCCCTCATGTCGGACAGACACAGCCAGATATGGCGTTCCTGGACCACTAGTGTGGACATCGCATTACCCACTGACCACGCGGTGACCTTCGTTGGACGAAGCGCGAGGTCCGTTGCGGCACAAAGTTCTTGTAAAACTTGTGGATCATGACCACCCTTGTGCAGGTCCTTCAGTGCCTTGGCCTGATGGACCTGCAGCAACGCCATGGCGTGTATGGCAGAGGCAGCTTCCCCAGAGGCCTTGTAAGCCTTACCGAATAGGTCCGACAAGTACCTACAGGCCCGGGAAGGAAGACACAGTTCTCCGCGCCAAGTGGAGTTAGGGCACAGCTGCATTGCAATGGCCTGCTCACGTGTATCCATTAGCTGCCCCGTCATCAAGGGTGGTGAGGGAGGAGGAGTCACCGGGACAGTTACTGGCAGTGAAAGATGCCGTCCACGTCTCCGTGAACTCCTCATGCACCTCTGGTTGGTTGGTTCCTCGAAGGGTTTGGTTCCTCGAAGGAAGTGTGCTCACCGTGATCCTCAGGTCTCTCATGTCACTGCCCGAAGCAACCCTTTGGGGTCTCGACCGCAGCTCCGAGATGGTCATCTTCACACAATGGGTACATGACTCATCCACGAACGCTGCCTCAGCGTGTTCGAGGCCCAGACACACGAGGCAGCGACCGTGACCATCCCGTGACCCCAGGTAACGACCACATCCAGAAACACACAGATAGAAAGTCATCTTGAAAAAGATGCGATCTATTTGTGTCAGCTCTTTTAGAGACTGCTCTCACAAGTGCTGAAGCACGCAGGGGAACGGTCACCGCGAACACAGACAGGAATGTGCACCTGTCTGTGCGCTGTCTCTCTCTCGCTGGTCTTACCAGCCGTAAGAACGGCCGTTGAGTGCCTCACTGCGCACCTTACCAGCTGTAATGACAGCTTTTTTTGTTTTGATCAAACAACCAGAAAACATAAAAAGGGAGAGAGAAAGAGAAGACCACTCGTGCTGCTGTGCCGTCCCAAATTTCACAGGGTTTGTAGAAGGCATCGAAGTGTTTGGCTCTGAAGCAAAAAGCTGAAGTGCAATCGCACCTTCTGCTCGTTATATGCCCGCGCCACGAGGCCGTGTAGCTGATGCAAATGATTCCACGCTAAAGCCTGGTTCACACGGCAGGATAATTAGGCCGATTTTAGCCCCGATTTACCCTTTTCCGACAATCTTATGTATGCTCCGATTATGGTAAAATAATCTGATCAGATATTCCTGCCGTGTGTGGTGTGTTAAGAGTGCTCTCGTCTGCTCGGAAGGACGTCGGGACCGCTCCGATCTCAAATCGGGGATATCCAACATGTTGGATTTTTTTGGCCCAATTTCTCCTCGTGTGTGGTGTCCCCCGGGGACAAACGAGCACGCAGCCTGTGGACTGTGGCATGTAGCCAATCAGAAAGCGAGGTGACGAGGCGCAGAGGAAGCACCGGGAAACAAAATCAAAACAGCCGTCCATGCTCGCGTTGTCTCCATTTCTTTGACCATCGCCTTTTCTTTTGATAATGTTTTTTTTCGGTTAAAAACAAATTACAAACTATCGCCACTGCATCCTCTTCGTCCGCCATGATTGTTTACTCTGAAGTCACGTTTGATCTCGAGGGATTTTGCGAGATTTTCCGTCTGACCTGGGAATGCTCGGGAGTCAAATCGGTTCGTGTGTGATGTGTTGATTTTGCCGTGTGGCTGCGCACCACACACTGTACGACCAAAACTGTTAGACCCGTGATTTTTTATCGCCGTGTGTGGGGTCTCTCAGGTTTGGAAAATCGGCCGACAATTTTAAAATCATCCCGTGTGAACCAGGCTTAATGTGCATTGGCTTGTTTAGTTTCATTTAAAGTAGATTGGCCTCTCTAGCGAGATTCCTATTCATCGCTCTCAGCGTACGCCAGAGTGACCGACTGAAGAGGATCTGTACATTTCTTGTCTATTATTACTACCCATTGCTACTTATACCAACAACTGAAATAAGCACAGTTACAAAAGCTTAATATGTGGGAGAGCGTTGCTATATAGAGTGACATTATTGTATTGCAAGGTATCACTTCAAAGTCAATACCAAATCAAAACTAGTTAGCTCATTATATGTAATTGAAAAGGTTTAATGACAAAATATGGTTACACTTAAAATAGTTACAAAATAGATGTATGAGATGATAATAACTTATACCATTAATTGTACCCAGCATAAGTGAGAGAGTGTGTGAGAGAGAGAGAGAGAGAGAGAGGGAGAGAGAGAGAGAGAGAGAGAGAGAGAGAGAGAGAGCGAGAGAGAGAGAGAGAGAGAGAGAGAGAGAGAATAAGAAGAGAGCCAGCGCATTAAAAAAGCCAGAGCAACAGTTACAATCTTCTTTTATTCTTTCCCAGACCATGTGACTAAAACCCAAATGTGAGACATTCAAGCTGACCAATCAGATAAATTCAACTTCCCCCACGGTACTAAATGTGTGACAATTCATAGACCCCCGAAGTACACACATCTTGGGCTACAGGCCTTGATCACTATCAGCCCCTCTTGTGTCTTTGGGAACTACAAATGGTCCTTGTGGTAGAAAGAGGGGGTGGAAAACGCCTCGGTTACGACTGTAACCTCGGTTCCCTGAAGAGGGAACGAGACGTTGCGTCGATTTGACGCTATGGGAACGCTTTGCGTGATTGCGTCATGAAGCACTTGTAAAATCAGTCCAATGGCATATAGGCGGGTGACGTCATGGCAGGAAGCTATAAAGCGCACCCAGACCAAACATTGTCAACTTCTGATAGGTCGAAGCAAGTCGATCACAGGCACGCCGGAAGTATGGCAGGGTGACGCAACGTCTCGTTCCCTCTTCAGGGAACCGAGGTTACAGTCGTAACCGAGGCGTTCCCTTTCAAGGGAACTCGCGTTGCGTCGATTTGACGCTATGGGAACGTCTATACCAACGCCACCATAGTGACCAGTGCCTGTCTTGTGTGAAATCAGGCGAGCACAACAAAGACAGAATCACCTGGGACCCAGGAGTGAAGCCCAAAAATAGGTTGTAAACCCAATGAGTGTGTGCGGAAAGGAATAGCCCGCCGCATCACCAGCTCTTGTAGGGATACCCCAACTACGAGGCTACAAAGCCGCCATACTACTCCTGCCACGGTGGAAACCGGTTTGTTTCCTGTGCAGGGAGCTCTAGAGTTATCGTGGCCTCAACAACCTTAGTTGAGAGACCTGAGTCAATGAGTTGGGCCCCCTCAGAGGCCAAACCCACATTTCCAAAACTCTGTTCTCCAGAACTCCCGGGAGTAGAACAATCAGGGAAACCATGTACAGATGCAGTACAGCCACATCTGCAACTCCATATGAGCTCCACCACCTCGGGGTGGAGTCTCCCTTCCCTGGGCCTCAGCCCCTGCCTCGACAGGATGTCTGCTCCCTGAATCTGGTGCCCAGGGATGTAGAGCCTGAGCCATCATCACCAGGTGATTAAATGCCAGGTAAGATGGTGACCCGTCCCCGGGCACCGAGCGATCATCCATGATCGCTCCCCAGCCCGTGAGAGAAGCATCCGTCGTAAGTGTAAAGCGACGACAATGAGCTCCCAACACAGGAGCCTGGGATAAGAACCAAGGCTTCTTCCACATAACTAGGGCACGTAAGCATTGCCGCGTGACCCTGATCATGTGAAAGGGGTTGCCCCTCTGGGAAACCCTTTGGTCCTGAGCCACCACTGCAGGGGTCTCATGTACAACAGGCCAAAAAGTATCACGTTGGACGCTGCTGCCATCAGACCCCAGAGTCTCTGAAACGGTTTTACAGTGAGTGACTGGCCTAGCTTTATTCTTTTCACAGCCGACAGGATGTACTCTATGCGTGCAGGTGAGAGGTATGCCTGCATCGACATTGAGTCCCAAACCACGCCTAGAAAAGGGGTCCTCTGTAATGGAGAAAGCGCACTCTTTTTGGCGTTTAGCCGTAACCCCAACTCTTTCCTGTGGGCGAGAACGACATCTCGATGCCGAACCACCAACTAATGCGACTGAGCTAGAATCAACCAATCGTTGATGTAGTTCATGATGCGAATACCCTGCAGACGCAGTGGCGCCAGAGCTGCATCTACGCATTTCGTGAAAGTGTGGGGTGATATTGCTAGGCCGAACAGAAGAACTCGATATTGGTATGATTTGCCCCCGAAAGCAAACCTCAGGAACTTCCTGTGATATGGAAGGATGGAAATGTGGAAGTATGCGTCCTTGATATCTATCATGACAAACCAGTTCTCGGATCTGATCTGTGATTTGTCTCAATTTAATATTTTGAATTTTAGTTGCATGACTGATTCGTTCATAACTCTTAGATCCAAAAAGGGACGCAACCCCCCATCCTTCTTTGGAACGATGAAATACCGGCTGTAAAACCCGTGTCCCTGCTGGAGGGAGGTACATATTCTATGGCCCCTTTTCCCAACAGGGTTTTCACTTCTTGTTCCATTACCAGAACCTGCTTGGGGCCCACCACCCTTTTCTGTGGTCTGCCGGACCCAACGAGAAATATTTGGCAGTAGCTTCTACGCTGTCAAAAATTATACTAAAGGTACCAGCCTCTCGAGACTGGCTTCTGGATTTAGTTGAGCAGACAGTCCGTCACCCTGTAACGGCGAACCGGCAGGGAACGACTGAACTGACTGCTCTGGAACCCTCCACGGAGGGGACGGGCATCCCAGGACCACTACGTTTCCGGGTGGACCCTGAGATATGTGCTCGCCGGAGGCCGCTGCGCCCCGAAACACACGAGGTGGCGGGGTTAGCATGACGGTCCCCTGAGGGCACCGAAGGGCAGCGGGCACCATAAAAGAGGTGTTAACCGCTTTACTTCGGGGGAGACTGCCCTCATTGGCCTGACCCCTCGGGCATCAGGACCTTTTCCCCACAGCCTTCTTGGAAATAATGACGGTCCTCAGATCCATCTTACCCCTTAAAGGCTGCGGTTGAGAGCGCCAGCCCGAACCCCAGTCCTTTAGTGGGCGCTCTGGAGCAGACACTCTTCTACTGTTGAGATATGTTTGGCAGAAGTTCCCACGCTGCCAAAAAAAATTAAAAAATCTACTAAGAGAACCAGTCTCTCAAGACTGGTCTAGGTGTTTCTCGAGTGACCAATTCAGTGCCCAGTACGGCGAACCGGCAGGGAACGACCAAACTGACTGCTCTAGGACCCTCCTCGGAGGGGGCGGGCATCCCAGGACCACTACGTTTCCGGGTGGACCCTGAGATATGTGCTCGCCGGAGACCGCTGCGCCCCGAAACACATGAAGTGGCGGGGTTAGCATAACGGTCCCCTGAGGGCACCGAAGGACAGCGGGCATCGTATAATGAGGTGTTAACCGCTTTACTTCAGAGGAGACTGCCCTCATTGGCCTGACCCCTCGGGTGTCAGGACCCTTTCCCCTGCAGCCTTCTCGGAAATAATGACGGTCCTCAGATCCGTCTTACCCCTCGAAGGCTGCGGGTGAGAGCGCCAACCTGACCCCAGTCTTTTAGTGGGGGATCGGGAACAGACACTCTGTTTCTGTTGAGATATGTTTGGCAGAAGTTCCGACGCTGCCAAAAAATCTACTAAGAGAACCAAGCTATCAAGACTCGTCTAGATGTTACTCGAGCGACAATTCAGTGCCCTGTACGGCGAACCGGCAGAGAATGACCAAACTGACTGCTCTGGGACCCTCCTTGGAGGGGGCGGGCATCCCAGGACCACTACGTTTCCGGGTGGACCCTGAGATATGTGCTCGCCGGAGACCGCTGCGCCCCGAAACACATGAAGTGGCGGGGTTAGCATAACGGTCCCCTGAGGGCACCGAAGGACAGCGGGCACCGTATAATGAGGTGTTAACCGCTTTACTTCAGAGGAGATTGCCCTCATTGGCCTGACCCCTCGGGTGTCAGGACCTTTTCCCCGCAGCCTTCTTGGAAATAATGACGGTCCTCAGATCCGTCTTACCCCTCGAAGGCTGCGGGTGAGAGCGCCAACCCGACCCCAGTCTTTTAGTGGGGGATCGGGAACAGACACTCTGTTTCTGTTGAGATATGTTTGGCAGAAGTTCCGATGCTGCCAAAAAATCTACTAAGAGAACCAGGCTATCAAGACTGGTCTAGGTGTTAATCAAGCGACCAATTTGGTGCCCTGTACGGTGAACCGGCAGGAAACAACCGAACTGACTGCTCTGAGACCCTCATCAAAGGGGGCGAGCATCCCAGTGCTGCTACGTTTCCGGGCGGACACTGAGATAAGGGCTCATCTGAGACTAGAACTCACTGAAGACCTTTGCGCTCCGAAGCACATGAGGTGATGGGGTTGGCAGAACGGCCCCTGAGAGCACCGAAGGGAGATGGGCACCGTATAGTGAGGTGTTATCCATTTCCCCCCAGGAATTTCACCATTTATTTCTTTAGAATTAAACGCAGCCAAAGATCAACCAGACAAGTAAACACGGTCTGGATGAAAGGCTGAATACTATATTAATACGAACATCTAACTCCTCAGAGATCAGATGAGTACATATTTAATTTTCTCAAAAATTAAATGCAGCCCAATATAAACCAGACAAGTAGAAACGGTCTAGGTGAAAGGCTAAATATAGTGTATTAATACAGACATCAACTCAGATGAGTAGGCCTAATTAACATTTAATTTCATCACAATTAAATGCAGCCAGAAATGAGCTCAGATAGAACTGGGTCTGGATGAAAGAATGAATACATTATTTTCATACATCTACTTCCAAAGCCAGACAAATATTTAATTTAATTCTCAAAATTAAATACATATTATAATCTCAAACACAAAAAGAACCATAATAATAGTGTGCAAAACACCAGTTCGCACACAATCATAAGAGAAAGAGAGAAAGGGAAATTCCCGTCTGCTCAGTTCCCTGCGCATATTGCGGACCCACTATATACACGTTGCCTCGGCAAACGCGAGATCTGGGCCAATAGATTCTTATTGGAGAGATGTAGACAAATAATCTACGCGCTGCCTCGGCAAACGCGCGATCTGATCCACTAGATTCTTATTGCAGAAGCATAATCTACGCGCTGCCTCGGCAAACGTGCGATCTGAGCCATTAGATTCTTATTGCAGAGATGCAGACCCACGCGCTGCCTCGGCAAACGCGAGATACGAGCCACTCTTATTCAGCCCCGTAACCAACGCGCGGCCTCAGCACACGCGAGATCCGAGATCGAGTCACAGAAGAATCTTTATTGCAGACACGTACTCTACGCGCTGCCTCAGCAAACGCGAGATGCGAGCCAAATAATCTTTACTGACTTTCTTCCCTCGAGAAGAAAGCCAACAGGAGTAGAGCTCAAACTCTCGATAGTGCATATGTAACACGTCGTGAATTTAAGAATGAACACTGTCAGCCCCTTTTTACTAGAGCTGACGAGCATGCTCTATTCCCAAACAAACAACATAGAAATCTCGTGTATCCCCACTCGTAATGAAGCGAGGGCAGGGAGGAACGCACGATACAAAATGCTGTTTGCTCGCCATTATAATCCTGTCTAAATATATAATATGCTTGTGGACAAACAACAATAAATAGACAGAGACAGATTCACACAGAGCGCTTGCTGAAGACACAGAAGCTGATGTTTGGTCTGGGTGCGCTTTATAGCTTCCTGCCATGACGTCACCCGCCTATATGCCATTGGACTGATTTTACAAGTGCTTCATGACGCAATCACGCAAAGCGTTCCCATACCGTCAAATCGACGCAACGCGAGTTCCCTTGAAAGGGAACAGTAAAGCAAATGTCTTTGTTCAATTCAAATATCTTGGATTATTTTCTATCGTACAGGTCTGTAGACTTGGAATTAAGCCTTTTCCCCGTTATTATTTGATTCACGGGACCGGACACCAGTTATCTTGCCAAGAAAAATCTTTATTCATATATGTCAGGAGAGAAACTCTGAGAAGATGTTATATTCATGCCAGGTCTATGCGTTTCCGTGTTTCTCTGCTGTAGTACAGTAAGGATTGAGCTTAAATACACAACTGAGCGACTTTCAACTTCCTTGTAAGGTAGAAAAACATATTGCTTACCAGTATGCTTAAAATGAAATGTATACCTAATGCACATGGTACGACGATCCACCTTCCACATTAAGAAACTATTTCTCAGTGTATACAGTGCATTAGTGGTATACAAATGGTAAATTTTTTCATCAGTTGAAGCATTCCTTTTCTTGCAAAAAGCATACCAACTGTACACATTTGAAGTATATTCATCATTGGAACATCTCTGCTATGTGAACATTACATACCTCTAAGCAGAATACACAATCCTCCCAGCTACCCTCCTTGTGTCTAAAATATGTTCCTTAAACACATGTGTCCATGGAATCTATAGTCTAACTCATGCATTTTAAACTTCATAAGATAATACAACTGATTGTGAATACTAAATAAAGAATAATAATACTTAATTCGCACTATTAATTGTGGAAAAATATAATACTATTGAACTTGATTTCTAAATGTAATCCCAACCTAAACTCAAACCCAGGCTTATTTGGGCGCTCTGTTTACCTTATTTACAACAGAGGCAGCTTTATTCTAATTTAATTTTAATTAAAAAAATTTATCTTAATTTTGTGAAAAAAGGAGGGAAATAATTACCTGGTTCCATTGATTCCTGAGGTGATTCGAGGTTTCTTAGAAAAATATAAATCAAATAAAACAGCCCGTTCTCACCCCAAGGCGTCATCTAAATGACGCGTTGGGAATCATTTTGACCATGCTTCAATATCCGACGCTTTAGGCACCCTTTAGCGTCAGTTAGATGACGCGATCCTAGGGCGTCATGTAACTGACGCTTTACCCTTAGCGTCAGTTAGGTGACGCCCTCCTACCCAGACCTAAACCTACCTGCGTCATCCAACTGACGCTAAAGGTAAAGCGTCAGTTACATGACGCCCTAGGATCGCGTCAAGTAACTGACGCTAAAGGGTACCTAAAGCGTCGGATATTGAAGCATGGTCAAAATTGTCATTTAGATGACGCCTTGGGGTGAGAATGCGTTGAATAAAAATAAATTGAAAACATTGAATGCTGAAGCTAAAGAGCTGGAGTTGATATAGACTAAGAGGCACACTCATACCTTTAATGCTAATCACTATAAGCAGAATTATAATCACAATCATGGCCATGATTATCAGTGTTGCCAGGACCAAAATAATTGGATTCCATACCAACTGTAAATCTGAAATGGTTACATGTGAGATTACATGCTACAATAAAAAAATTTGATAAGACCAAAGACAGAGCGGTACTAAATTTCAAGTCTGTAGTAAATCAAATATTGCTGTACCTTCAAAAGTCAACTTAGTTCCATTTCCAAAGTGTATCTTCCCACATGTGGCCACAGCACAGTAATAAATCCCAGCATCTGATGATCTGAGTTCTGTCTGAGGGAGACTGTAGACACAGCTCTGGGTAGAAGAGCCGTTCTCTGATCTCTTCATACACTGATCACTCCTGTTATTATGAGTGTAAATGATTCCTGGTTGAGAATATCCTGATGAATGTCTGAACCAGTAGATGCTGTATTCTCCTGCACAGATCTCACTGATGACCGAACACCCCAAATGACCGAATTTTGTTATGTTTATTTCTTTGCTTTAGCACCGCTCATTGTCCCTTTCTCCTGTGTTCTACGTTTTGTTTCATCATTTGTGTATATTTTGTAAATATTTATTTCTTCACTTTCAAACTGTAAAACCATCGGGTTACTATTACGACCTACTAAAAAGCATTCAACGCAATCTGTCTCTGTCTGATTCATCTCAACACAAGTTATCAGTAACTGAACCTATTTTCTTTTTTTTGTTATTTATTTAACTAAATTTAATACTTATATGTTACTTTCCCTATTAATTCAAGAACTCTTAATGGGGAGACGTAACATAATTGGGGGCTCGTCGTTTGTTACTGTTTATTAAATAATTGTGTTGTTTTGAACATGGCAGAGATTCAGTGTAAATGGTAGTGAACTTGTGGAGTATATCTTTCCTTTTTGTGAGGCATGTTAGTTTGAGTTGTTAATACTAAGCGTGCTCATGGCGTTTAATTTGCAGAGTTTCCTTGATTATCCCTCATTAGACGCTATCGAAAAATGTAGGAAAGATGAGTTGTTGACAATAGCTAACCACTTCCAGATTCCTATTCCAAAGCAATCGTTAAAAAGAGAAATTAAAGCCGAAGTGATAGATCGGCTGTTTGAATTAGAAATTTTGCCTGACGTAGACAAAGCGACCGATCCTTTTGGCGTAGGGCAGGATGTTACTGAAGTAGGTAAAGAGGAGGTAGAGATTACCTTTCATTTTCGAAATTGTAAGAAAAACGCAACTCAAACCTTTGTAGAATTTGCACGAGATAAGGGAATGCTTTTCGACAAATGGTGCTTTTCTAGTAAGGCTGATGATTTTGTTTCACTTAGGGAGCTTCTTTTATTGGAGGATTTTAAGCAGTGTCTCCCTGAGGGAGTGGTGCTGTATTTAAATGAGCAGAAGGTAGCGACACTTTCACAAGCTGCAGTACTAGCGGACGAATTTGTGCTTACGCATAAAAACGTTTTTCAAATAGCAGGTGCTGAGAAGAGTTCTTTACCGAGGGCTTCAACGAATGTTCAGATGCCTAAACAGAGTAGTGAGAAGTCTAAAGAGACTCGTGACTGTTTTTATTGTCACAAGAAAGGACATGTGATAGCCGACTGTTTTTCTTTGAAGCGCAAGCAGAACTTTCCGAGGAAAGAAATTGCATTTGTGAACTCTGTGAATTTGTGTTTGCTTCCTGAAAATGGAGCTGAAATACCAGACCCTTCTTACTTGCCCTTTTTACTTAAAGGGTTTGTTTCATTAACCAGTAAAAAGGAGGACCAGGTTGAAGTCCAGATGTTACGTGACACGGGAGCTGTGCAGTCGTTTGTATGTGCTGATGTGTTGTCTTTTTCAGATGAATCATCAGTAGGATCTAGTAGGTTAGTGCAGAGTTTCAGTATGGAGGTGATAAGGGTACCCATACATCGGATCCATCTTCAGTCTGACTTGGTGACCGATTTTGTGGAGGTAGGAGTACGTCCAGTATTACCAGTGAAAGGTGTGTCTTTCATTTTAGGTAATGATTTAGCCGGGGGGCAGGTAACACCTTTGCTGGAAGTGGTAGACGCTCCATTGACTCATCTTAAGACAGATGAGTTGTTTCAGAAATACCCAAGTGCATTTCCTGCGTGCGTGGTTACAAGGGCCCAATCTAAGAGGGGGAATGACATTTCTTTATCTGACTCTTTCTTGTGTACAGATGAGACGACGGAGGAGGTTGTGGAGACCAGGTTTTGTGATAATGACCAGGTGAGGGAGGTTATAGTGAGTGATCCTTTGTCATTAACCGTAACTCGTAAAAAGCTCATTGAAGCTCAAAAAGATGATTCATCGTTAGCAAAGTGTTTTAAGTCAGTGAAGAGCGATGAATTGGAAAACGTTTCATTCTTGGTTAAGGATGGTTTACTTATGCGAAAATGGCACAAAAGTAATACTATAGAGAACGAGTGGAATGTAGTTTATCAAGTGGTAGTTCCCACTCTTTTTCGCCAGCAGGTTTTGTCTTTGGCCCATGATCACCTGTTGGCAGGACATCTAGGGGTAACAAAAACCTATAATCGTGTTCTTCAACATTTTTTTTGGTATGGTCTTAAGCGGGATGTGATTCAGTATTGTAAGACCTGTCACGTGTGCCAATACGCAGGAAAACCTAACCAGGTGATTCCACCGGCTCCTTTGATTCCAATCCCTGTGTTGGGCGAACCTTTTGAACACGTGATAGTGGACTGTGTGGGGCCATTACCAAAGTCAAAATCTGGTAACCAGTTCCTACTAACAATCATGTGTACCGCTACCAGGTACCCAGAGGCCATTCCACTTCGTAAGATTACAGCCAAAGTGGTTGTTAAAACTTTAACAAAGTTTTTCTCGACTTTCGGTTTACCAAAGATTGTGCAAACCGATCAGGGCACCAATTTTTTTTATCTAAGCTGTGTTCCCAAGTTTTCCAGTCGCTAAATATCATACATCGTATATCTAGCGCGTATCATCCCCAGAGTCAGGGAATGTTAGAGAGGTTCCACCAGACACTTAAATCAATGTTGAAGAAATATTGCATTGAGACGGGAAACGAGTGGGATGAAGGAGTCCCATTGCTCTTATTTTCAAATTGTGAAACCGTGCAGGAATCTCTTAAATTTAGTCCATCAGAGTTGGTCTTTGGGCATACGGTCAGAGGTCCTCTGAAAGCCCTGAAAGAGAGGATGTTGGGTATTGAGAATGGTGAGAAAACAAATGTGCTAGATTATGTAAGTAAGTTCCGTGAACGACTAGAGAAATCTTGTACACTGGCCCGAGAATCTTTGTCTAAAGTTCAGGGGAAATGAAGGCGCGTTATGATAAATGCGCCGTGGATAGATCTTTTGATGTTGGTGATCAAGTTTTGGTCTTGCTTCCCATTCCTGGATCTGCTTTATCCGCACGATTTTCTGGACCATATGTGATCCTTGAGAAAAAGAGTGAGACCGATTATGTGGTGCGAACTCCTGATAGGAAACGTCAGAAGCAAGTATGCCATATTAATATGCTGAAAGCTTATTATGCTAGAGCTGGCTCTAATACAGAATCTCTTACCATGAAAAGTGAAAGTTCTGTTGTCTTTCCAGTGGGTGTGGCCTGTGAGACGAGTCCAGCTGTTGGGCAGCAGGATGCTGTTCTGGATGGTGTACTGGAGTCTGATACGCCGTTATTATCAGCTAGGCTATCAAACTCTGAAACTCTTGCAGACTTATCCAATTTTTTAGCTCATCTTAATGCAGGTCAAAGGCAGGATGTTGTAGAGCTTCTTGACAAATTTTCTTCTATTTTGGGTGACGTTCCCACACTTACACACGTGCTACAACATGATATTGATGTAAGTAATGCACGACCGATTAAACAACACCCTTATAGGATTAATGCTGTGAAAAGAGCTATAATGAAACAGGAGACTCAGTATCTGTGGGAGAAGGGATTGGCCAGTCCTAGTGTTAGTCCCTGGAGTTCCCCGTGTATCTTAGTGCAGAAATCAGATGGTTGTACTGATTATCGACGCGTGAATTCTGTTACGATACCGGATTGCTTTCCACTACCGAGGATGGAGGACTGTGTGGATAGCATAGGATCAGCAAAGTTTGTTAGTAAACTCGACCTACTGAAAGGATACTGGCAAGTTCCATTGACCTCTAGAGCATCTGAAATTTCAGCGTTTGTAACGCCAGATTGCTTTATGCAATATAATGTTATGGCTTTTGGCTTGCGAAACGCCACGGCAACATTTCAAAGATTGGTCAATTTAGTTCTTGTTGATGTTCCTAACTGCAATGCATATCTTGATGATTTGGTTGTTTATTCACAAAGTTGGTCAGAGCATGTATCGTTACTAGGAACAGTGTTTAAGCGTCTAGCGAAGGCATCCCTAACACTTAATCTTGCTAAATGTGAGTTTGGGAAGGCAACAGTTACCTTTCCCTTTCGAGGGAACTCGCGATGCGTCAATGACGCTTTGGGAACGCCCCCAGCGTGAATGCGTCTGAAGCATCTATGTCAACTAGTCCAATGGAAAGAATGAGCGTCACGGGCGGGTGACGTCATGACCAGGAAGGGATAAAAGCACATCCGGTGCAAACCGGCATTAGCTTCTGTTGCCTCAGCAAGCGATCTGTGTCATACTGTCTGTTATATTTACTGTTGTCTGTCTGATATATATATATATATATATTTAAACACTATGGAAACTAAACAATTGCACAAACTCTGTGTTCTCCCTGCTCGCGCTATTTAACGAGTAGGGACACACACGAGCTTTGTGTGATGTGTTTGGGAGTAGAGCATGCGGTATCAGCCTTCGAGGGGGCTGATTGCCAACATTGTGAAAAGCTCTCGCTTCGCATGCTCCACTCTCGCCTGTCACTTTTCGAGGAAAGTGTTCAGGTTCGCGGTTCTCAGGCTGCAGGACCCGCGTTGCCTGGCAGCGCGGAGAATGCATTCCTGGTGATCGCAAATGGATCTCTTTACGGGGGTCCGAGGATCTTTTCTCCTCCCTTTCCCGAGGGATCCATTGCTCTCTCTCCGGTCTCGGAAGCCCGTGCCGCGGTTACTTCCGCCCGGGGAGAGAGACCAATGCTTCAGTGCTCTATCTCCGAGGAGGTAGATATGCTGGGCATTGAAAGTGACACAATCATGGGGGAAGTGGATTTGCCATCTCTTTTCCCAGTGTATGAGGAATATATATATATATAATAGTTTATATTATATATAAAATAAAATGAATATATACATATATATAAAATATATATATAATAATAAAAGCTGGTGGAGGTGTTTACTAAGGCTGTGGATAAATCAAATATTTAATGGCCAGCAGAAATAAGAGGGCACTCGTTTTAAAAAAATAAATAAAAATTACTGTACCACAGTCCATTATAAACCACATCATGGATAAAGTTTACAAAGCCATAGTCAGGTGAGGATCAAGGGTCTTAATATATAATATAATAATAGTAATCAGCTGATTGTCTCACAAACGTAACCAGCACATTTCCCCCCACATAGCAAACCCATAATACAGCGAGGGAGAAGAACCACATGAAACTATGCAACTATATAGTTTTTCTAACAGGGTAGTAAAAGTTTAGCTGGCTAAATATGAGCTGTTACTGTGGCTGAGCTGGTTAAAGCGTAAAGCCTTGTTTAAACTTGACGCGTCCGCGTGAGCCCAAAGGTTCGCGCGGCAAAAATGGCATGATTGTAACAGCGCGCGCGCCTCCGCATCCCCTAGACCAGTGGTTCTCAACTCCAGTCCTCGGGAACCACTGCTCTGCAAATTTTGTATGTCTCCTTATGTAACACACCTGATTCAGATCATCAGCTCGTTAGGAGAGACTCCATGATCTGAACTGAGTGTGTCAGATAAGAGAGACATACAAAATGTGCAGAGCAGTGGGTCCCGAGGACTGGAGTTGAGAACCACTGCCCTAGACACCATTTACTACACACAATAGGCTTTTTTTCTCTGATTCTGAAAACTCTTCGCGATCGACTTAAAATGCTTCCAAGATCAACTTGTCAACCGCGATCGACGGGTTGGTGATTCCTGTAACGTTACTGTTTTACGGTCAATGACAAGAGTACTAATCAGCTGTCTCACGAACGTAACCAGCACATTTATCCCCACATAGCAAAGCCATAACACAGCGAGGGAGAAGAACTAAGTTACATGAAACAATCCAACTACATATTTTACACCACTGACAAGGGAAAAGTCACTACTCACGGTGTTTATGTCTAGCTTCTAGCTTTCTGCTGCTTCTCTTTCAAGGTAGTGACGAAACGCGCTCTGTAGCGCTGTTTGTTCGCGTTCGGCTACGGTAGAAACATGACGTCACAATATGTCGACCTTCATAGAAGGGGGTGCCCGTGGTTATGTAGATATAAATGTCTCATTCTAAGGTAATAAAAACATTACGGTTTATTAAGTAAGTTCTTTATACACCACTGAAAACGTAGTTATGGATGTCATTGCATTTCTGTTAATAGATACTCAAAATTTTTACACATTGCACCTTTAATGTTACAATTCTGGGCGTACTATTCTAGGTTTAGGGATTGTTTCTGTCTCTTTCTGGACAAAAGTGTGTCCTACCACAGCTAAACACTTTTAAGTTTAATGAAACTTTCATTAATCAATTATTTTATTGCTTCCATTTTCCTTATTAAAATGTTTATATATTTTATATAATTTAATTAGATTGAACTTCATTTTTAATAGTATATAAACACATTTAAATGAATTTATAATAGTATATATTGTATATTTATATGTGTATATGTACTGTAATAGTGGTAATTGTTTATAGTCAGGATAAGCTGTTACTATTTATATATGTTTTTGTCACCCCGCAGTAAGCATCGATAGGCTTTTTTTCCCCTCAGTGTAAGGTGAAGTTAACCGTTTGTGAATGATGTTAGATGCACATAAAGGTGTGAAAACACACTAGGTCAGTCCTGTGGTTGGAAAAATGCTTAAACCACACTCTGCATTATCATGCAAAAGTGTGCATACCAAGGAGGTGCACAAAAACACAAAAACACCTGTGCACACAAACTAAACCTCTCTATTTATGAAGTTATTTAATACAGGCAACTCTTTGTAAGTAAATTAGATGAAGTGTGCCCTCTATATAAACATATCTGGAAAATTACTTTACAGATAATTTTTTTAAATGAACAAAACAATTGAATATATATATATATATATATATATATATATATATATATATATATATATATATATATATATACGCGCGTGTGTGTGTATGTGTGTGTGTGTGTGTGTATACTGTATATATATATATATATATATATATATACAGTACATATATAATGTATTTATTCAATGTTTACAGTTCTCTAAAATGTTAACGTTTCTCTGCTGATGTTCACCATGGCAGTTCTCTATCTGTACTGAGCAGCTTCTTCCTGTCAGTCACTCTACAGGAAATGATGTACTTCTGACTGAAGCTGTGATTAACGTCACATGTTCTCACGTGGACAAATGCTGATGATTTGTCAAATCTGACAAATGACTTTGAGGAGGAGTCTGTGCTTTGTGATATTAATGGCCTAAAGCCCAAAACTTACTGTATCAGAGCATTTCAGGGTCATCAATATGTACGAGCTCCAGTGCAATAAAAACATTGTTTTATTTAAACATCCAACATTGTTTTTTAACATTGTAATGTTATGCTCCTTGTGTCTTGACCAAGTTGGTGCTCTCAAAGCATGTTTTATGATCTTTTATCAACTATGACAATTTTATATATTGTTTGAAATTAGATATTTTGATATTTATTACAGCTTTCAAATGCCAAAAATATTGAAAAACATACCATTATCTTCTGAAGTCAAGAAATTGCTTTGTGTGAAGAAGAGGTCCAAATTTATGATTACTCACAGAAAATCTTTACCATTTTCCCATTTCTTTGTTTGGAACGCTGAAGTAAATTACAGCTGATTTCACTTCTACAGACACACATGGAAGACCACAGGAAGTATTATTTTGCACGTCTGCATTTCCAAAACAGAAAAAAGTACAGAAAAATGGATTGCGGCAGACAGAAGAGAGAAACATGTACAGTATGTAGAAATCCAATGTTTACAAAAAACATGTATAGTGTTATAAAAGTGTACATTATACACACACACACACACACACACACACACACACACACACACACACACACACAGTATGTCCGGCTGCCACGTGTGATGAAGGAACTCACAGGGCTTGACCATCAGGGAACTCTACTGGAGCAATATACGCCGACACTAAGCCGGGGTCTCTCAGCGGTTTTCGGGCAAGTCCGGGGGTCTTCTCGGTAAGAAGAACACCACTCGACAAACAGGTTCCACTTCAAGGCGTAAGCGTGTCTCGTAGACACCCATCCAGAAAAATTCACCCATCTCGGGACTCGGCCGTGAAGCTAGTGCTGAAGCGGCCTCATATGAAGCAAACCGAGCGGCATCACTGCGTTTTCGGCTGCCATATGCCCCAGGAGTCTCTGAAATAACTTCAGTGGGGCCGCTGTCCTGCTTTTGAATGGATTCAAGCAGTTCAACACTGACCGACCGCCTCACCTTAGCGTGGTTTAAGCACCAGGCACCTGAGGCAACGATCGATACCTTCAGCCAGCGCCAGGTAACGACCGCATCCATAAACACACGGGGGATTGACATCTTTAAAAAGATGCAATGTCACACCTGTGGAAGCTGTTTTAGGAAAATTAGTTCTCCCATGTGCTGTAACGTTCAGGGGAAATAGCTGCTGCACGACAAGCATGAATTTAGTACAACCTGCTGTGTCCACTCACTCTTTAAAAATCTGTAAAAAACAGATGTTTTTTTAAAATCTCTTTATGAGACCACGACCACCGCTGAAGCGTCGTCACACCAACACCAACTGCAGACGCTTCTATCCAAAAAAAACAGGAGGCTCGAAGAATTCTCTCAATGTAGATTGCAGAGTAGAAACAGCAGAACCGTTCAGCTCGGAAGCGAAAAGCTGATATGCGCTGCACCTGCTGCTCATTTATACCCACACTGGGGAACGGCGATGCAAATCTCGCATGCCAATGTGTATTGGCTTGTTTAATTACACTCGAAGTAGATTGGTCTCTCTAGCGAGATTCCCGATTCAGTCCGACGTGGCTTCAAACGTCCCCGACTGAAAATGAACATGGCAGCACAGCTTAGGTTTGCAAAGTTGCATCTGAACAAACCACAAGACTTCTGGAACAATGTCCTTTGGTCAGAGGAGACCAAAGTGGAGATGTTTGGCCATGATACAAAGAGCCACGTTTGGCGAAAACCAAACACAGCATATCAGCACAAACACCTCATACCAACAGTCAACACTGTGGTAAAAGGGTTAATGATTTGGGCTTGTTTTGCAGCCACAGGACCGGGACACCTTGCAGTCTTCTTTGAGTCGACAACGAACTCTGGATACCAAAGTATTCTAGAGTCAAATGTGAGTACTTCTCTCCAACATGAAAAGCTTGGCCAAAATTGGCTCATGCAACAGGACAATGATCCCAGGAACACCAGCATTTCTACAACAGAATGGCTGAAAAAGAAAAGAATCAAGGTGTTGCACTGTCCCAGTCAAAGCCCAGACCTCAAACCTATTGAAATGCTGTGGCCGGACCATAAGAGAGCTGTGCATAAACACATATCCACAAACCTCAATGATCTGAAGCAACGTTGTAAAGAAGAGCGAGCCACAATTCCTGCACAACGATGTAAGAGACTGATAAAGTCTTCAAATTATTGCTGCTAAAGGTGGTTCTACAAGCTATTGAATCATAGGGTGTACTTAGACTGTCACACTTGGCTTCTCCATTTTGGCTTTATTTTAGTTATATGAATAATGAAACGATGTAATATGGCATGTGTTGTTGTTCATCTGAGGTTGTATTTAACTAACAACTAGTTGATTTTCTTTAAATAATGTCCTAATAGGTTAATCCACAGAATTCAAAACGGTGTTCTTTCTTTTCCACATGATTATATATACAGGTCCTTCTCAAAAAATTAGCATATTGTGATAAAGTTCATTATTTTCCATAATGTAATGATAAAAATTAAACTTTCATATATTTTAGATTCATTGCACACCAACTGAAATATTTCAGGTCTTTTATTGTTTTAATACTGATGATTTTGGCATACAGCTTATGAAAATCCAAAATTCCTATCTCAAAAAATTAGCATATCATGAAAAGGTTCTCTAAACGAGCTATTAACCTAATCATCTGAATCAACTAATTAACTCTAAACACCTGGAAAAGATTCCTGAGGCTTTTAAAAACTCCCAGCCTGTTTCATTACTCAAAACCGCAATCATGGGTAAGACTGCCGATCTGACTGCTGTCCAGAAGGCCATCATTGACACCCTCAAGCAAGAGGGTAAGACACAGAAAGAAATTTCTGAACAAATAGGCTGTTCCCAGAGTGCTGTATCAAGGCACCTCAATGGGAAGTCTGTGGGAAGGAAAAAGTGTGGCAAAAAACGCTGCACAACGAGAAGAGGTGACCGGACCCTGAGGAAGATTGTGGAGAAGGACCAATTGCAGAAACATTCTAGAAACATCCAGAGCCACCGTGCACAGGCGTGTGCAGGAAATGGGCTACAGGTGCCGCATTCCCCAGGTCAAGCCACTTTTGAACCAGAAACAGCGGCAGAAGCGCCTGACCTGGGCTACAGAGAAGCAGCACTGGACTGTTGCTCAGTGGTCCAAAGTACTTTTTTCGGATGAAAGCAAATTTTCCATGTCATTCGGAAATCAAGGTGCCAGAGTCTGGAGGAAGACTGGGGAGAAGGAAATGCCAAAATGCCTGAAGTCCAGTATCAAGTACCCACAGTCAGTGATGGTCTGGGGTGCCATGTCAGCTGCTGGTGTTGGTCCACTGTGTTTTATCAAGGGCAGGGTCAATGCAGCTAGCTATCAGGAGATTTTGGAGCACTTCATGCTTCCATCTGATTTCATTTTTCAGCACGACCTGGCACCTGCTCACAGTGACAAAACCACTGGTAAATGGTTTACTGACCATGGTATTACTGTGCTCAATTGGCCTGCCAACTCTCCTGACCTAATCCCATAGAGAATCTGTGGGATATTGTGAAGAGAAAGTTGAGAGACGCAAGACCCAACACTCTGGATGAGCTTAAGGCCGCTATCGAAGCATCCTGGGCCTCCATAACACCTCAGCAGTGCCACAGGCTGATTGCCTCCATGCCACGCCGCATTGAAGCAGTCATTTCTGCAAAAGGATTCCCGACCAAGTATTGAGTGCATAACTGAACATAATTATTTGAAGGTTGACTTTTTTTGTATTAAAAACACTTCTTTTATTGGTTGTATGAAATATGCTAATTTTTTGAGATAGGAATTTTGGGTTTTCATGAGCTGTATGCCAAAATCATCAGTACTAAAACAATAAAAGACCTTAAATATTTCAGTTGGTGTGCAATGAATCTAAAATATATGAAAGTTTAATTTTTATCATTACATTATGGAAAATAATGAACTTTATCACAATATGCTAATTTTTTTAGAAGGACCTGTATATATATATATATATATACACATTTGTAATTTGAATATGTAAAAACATGGACGAAAAACATATATGGTAGATATAAATAAGTTGCATTTGTTAGGTGATTGTTTATAATACCAGAGTATGTCCAGATACACTTCTACAATACAGTACAAAATAGAATGCAAATGAAAAGGCCTGTTCGAAGGTTTGTTTTAAGCATTAAGATCTTGTAATGTCTATGTAATGTCTAGTGTTGATATTCATTATACCTTACTCAATGGTGACAGTCAATAAAACAACCACATAGTAGGTGACTGTTGCTATTGAGAAGGACTGCAGGACATTAGTGTCTGCACAATCTGTGTGTGCTTTAGATGAAAGTCCTGCTAGTTTGTTACATGTGGTGTTTTTTTCTTTCTTTCTTTTTGTTTTTCACACTTCCGAGGCACTTGTAGGGGGTGGCGTCAGTGTTTTCAGCAGGTCATTTTCATTATACAGAGATTGTCTTTCCTGTACATCACCAGCCAGTTTGCAACTTTACATTAAGTATAGGATGTATGTAACATAATTAGATGGTCCTTTTTTACACATGAATACAGTTTTTTCATTTACTGTAATCAAGTAAATCCACAAAGAGATTTGTTAATATACATAGATGAAAATAAATTAATTTAGTCAACCAGTAGAAAGAAGAAGAGAATATTTATTGCAGCAACTTGTTTCTACAGTACACAACAACGTGATCTTTTATTCAAGAAAGTTTGTAAGTAAAGATTATAATTTTTCTTTACCTTCATGCACCGTAAAATTTAGAATTATTTATCTTTTCTGTTTGATTTTGTGAAACCGCTTTCGAGGACAAATGTCTTGGAAGTGGATCATATATCTACTGTACATAAAAATGCTATTGTCCTGCATTAAAATGCTGCGAAATAATGGAGAAAAAAATAGATTTCCCCCCCTAAGTATTATGTGAAAAACTAGAATTGTATAATTGTATTTGTAATTTAATGCAGATAATAATTATTATTATTATTATTTATTTTAATATTTTTGTCCCTCTAGATGATTTAACCTGTTTGGAGTGACAAAATGAATCAGCATTTTTTTATTCTACTTATTTTCCTTTCAAAGTGTAAGTTACTTTTTTGTATTCTGTTCATTTAGACCACGTAGACTAAATGAATAGCTAATGAATAGCTTTTTTTTCTGTATTGTACTTCATGAAGAAACCAAAACTACAGCAGGCAAAACTAACTGTCCTTTTACTCATTCTTTAGGCAGCTCAGATAACACAGACGTCGTGACTCAGAATCGTCTGAAGATTGTTCAAGCTGGAGACAGTGTTACCTTCGCCTGTATTTTTTCAGGAGCATCAAGAAACATCGTTTGGGTCAAACAAAGAGTCGGAGAGAAACCCCTTCTGATCGCTTCATCATATCAAGCTTTACCTGCCGACTTTGACAAACATAAACGCTTTTTTGTAGCAAAAGACAAGAGCAGTTTTAATCTGAGGATCACAAATGCAGAAGAATCAGACACTGGAACATACTATTGTATTATATATATATATATATTAGTTTTTATTTTGGTGAAGGCACTGATCTCATTGTTAAAGGTAAGTAGACTATTCACTTTAATGTTACTGCGCTACATGCACATTGTGTCTGGTCAAACAAGCATTATGTTATAGTTGTTTCTTTTCAGATGAACAGCTGAGCATGGACTCAGAGCATCAGAGACCTGAGACAGATCCAGATCATCCAGAAGAGTCTGCAGCGGGTCTGCAGTGTGTCGTCGTCACTCAGAGCTGTGCAGGAGAACACAACGTCTACTGGTTCAGACATGAATCTGGAGAATCTCCTCCAGGAATCATTTACACTCAGGAGCGCAGGAACGCTGTGTGTGAGAGGAGATCTGATGGGAACTCAACCACACACAAATGTGTCTACAACCTGCCCAAGAAGAACCTCAGTCACTATGATGCTGGGATTTATTACTGCGCTGTGGCCGCATGTGGAGAGATACTGTTTGGAGAAGGAAGAAAAGTTGATTTGCCAGGGACAGGTATCCACTGAAATTGCTACAGAAAATCTAAATCTCATGGTGTTGTTGCATCACTAATATCTTTTTAATACATTTCTAATAATTAATTAATTAATTTGTAATCTCTACAGATACACCATGGAGTACAATTGCCCTAGTTCTAGCAGCTTCAAACAGTTTATCAGTGATTGTGATCATAATTCTGGGCTCACAGTTGTGCAAACACCAGCAGAAAGGTATTATTTATATGCTTTATTTAACACTAGTATTCTAAGCAATGTTTATAAGTTTCAGTGCAGATGTAACATATACGTTCTTATTGTTTACTCAAGACGGGATCCCATATATTGTGTTTGATAAATCAATGGAAAAACTTTTCCTTTTGCTTTATCTTCTCTTTATTTGATTGCTTTCAGACTCGGCTTTGTGTGCTTTATGCCAACATACCTTTACAGATAAAATGTGAATAATGTCTGCATGAAGTTTTAATCGGGTTTGGTTTTTCCAATTTATATTGTAAATGTGTTTTATGTTCATAATCAAAATATTTTAATCTATGTATCATTATAACTGTGGTTCTGTTTCAGGCTGATGACACAAGCACTGCAGTCAATTATACAATGTATCACAAACCTTTAGAAGGCTTAAGGAATAAAACTGTCAGAACACAAGTTTGACTTTCACCTCATCTATCATGCATTTAGCAGTTATTTGAAAGAAGTCCATTTCTACCAAGCTTACTTATTTTTTTAAATGGCAAAATTTACCACATCAAATGATTACAACACATGGCTTAGTTTGCATTAAAAAAATTAGGCCATAAATTTACAATAATACAGTATGTACAATGAATGGACATTAACTGTGGATATCAACATCAAACTGCTGTTGATATGAGCTTAAGTTGTACTGTATGAAACCCGATATATTTCTTTTAAATCTTTTCTCTTGTAAAAACTAAAACAGTGTGGAAGATGTGTTATATCTTCCATTGATTATGATTATACAATACATTAGATATAAATGTTCATGGTTAAAATGTTCGTTTTATGCTTAGAAATACAATTTGCCTGCTTTTTTAAATTCATACTGAATATGTGATTTTTTTTTTAAATAATAAAATATTTTAATTCAATACTAGAGTGTTTAATTTGTCAGAGGTCAGATGTCAGGATGTCAGATACCATGGGAAAACATAAATAATATAATAAATAAATGTCTTAACCATAACATATTAAACCTCAACTTTCTTTACTCAAATGAAAGCTCTGAAACGTTTTTAAAGAATATCCCTTAGGTAAACAGCAATTTTATTAAATGTACACGCACTGACAGGAAATAAGACCTTGATATTCACATATTGAGGACCTATTGCTGTTGTCATTGTATGGATCCTCTCATACTTTATTGCTTAAAGCTGCAGTCCGTAACTCTTTTGGGTTAAAAATTATCCAAAATATTTTTTTAAGCAAGTACATTACCAGCCAGTGTTCAAAACTATCTGCTTGCCTTAGCTCAATTCCAAATGGTAAGCTTGTAATAATGTTTTTAATTCCAGTGGTACTGGTGGATTTTCGCAGGAAATTCGACCATATCTTTGTGTCATTACGTCACATCTGTACACATAAAGAAGGTGTCCCGACTAGTAGGCTATATTGCGTGTGAGGATGTTGGAGGTGGAGATTTATAGCCTTTTCTCACAGCACTTGATATAAATGAACATCAATTTGATGGTGGATCCAGAAAGGTTCAAACGACAATCACCAGCGACAACTGGAGATTCACCTGTTGTAAAATGCAAAAGACTTCGGAGTGGCTACAGAAAAAAAGAGACTGCAACCAGGCTCATGCGAAAACGTCTCGGGTTACAACTGGGAACGAGACGCTGGATCGAGACACCATGGGAACGCCTCTGCATTATTGCGTCATGAAGCACTTATGAAATCAGTGCAATTTCGTGACGGAACGTCATGTGATGTCATCGACCGGGAAACTATAAAGCATATCTGGAACAAACACTAGCTTCCGATAGGCTGAAGCAAGTCGCTCACAGGCATGAAGGGAGTATGGCTCTCCGCACCAGGAAGTGAAAAATATACAGTTCAAGGTGTAGAGTTTCCTCTGGAGTGGAGGATGTTGTCAACAACCTCAGTTGATGAGACCTGAACTTATGGGCTGGGCCCCCTCAGATGCCAAGCCCAAAGTTTCCACAATTCTGGGCGGGGGTTAAGGATCAACCCGCTCGCTTGAGAGAAAAGGTCCCCTTTGAAAATGAAATACAATTTATAAAATTCCCCTTTGAATCTCCAGAGGACAGCCGTCGAGGAGAGACTCTAAGTCCGAGAACCGAACTCGGGCCTGCCAAAACGGGGCTATTAACAGAAGACAGGCCTCGTCCCGGTGAACACTTGGGAGCAGAGAGATCGGGGGAAAACAGATTTCCCCTCTGAGAAAACCCCTTGGTTCTGCGCCACCACTGCAGGAGCCTCATGTGCAGGAGGCCAAAAGTTATTACGTTGGACACAGTTGCCATGAGACCCAACGGTCTCTGAAACTGTTTCAGAGTAGGTGACTGGCCTAGCCAAACTTTCTCAAGTGAGATAGAACGACATCTCGATGCTGAACCACCACCTGCTCGGATTGAGCTATGATAAACCTATGCCGAAAGGAACCCGATATTGGTACACTTCACCCCCCAAAGCGAACCTCCGGGACTTCCTGTGATGAGGATGGATGGCTACATGGAAGGACGCATCCTTCAAATCTATCGTGACAAACCAGTCATATATATACATTGCGGACCCATTATCTACACATTGCCTCGGCAAACGCGAGATCTGAGCCACTAGATTCTTATTGCAGATATGTAGACCCATAATCTTTGCGCTGCTTCGGCAAACGCGAGATCTGAGCCACTAGATTCTTATTGCAAACCCATAATCTATGCGCTGCCTCGGCACACTCAAGATCTGAGATCGAGTCACAGAATCTTTATTGCAAACCCGTAATCTACGCGCTGCCTCGGCAAACGCGAGATCTGAGCCAAAGAATCTTTATTGACTTTCTTCCCTTGAGAAAAAAAAACAACAGGAGCAGAGCTAAAACGTACTCGGTTACTAACGTAACCTCGGTTCTCTCTAGAGAGGGAACGAGTACTGCGTAATAGCTTACGCTAGGGGAAAAACTCTTTTCCGCGAGATATTGAAGCCAAAAATTATCCTTAATTTTTTATTAATGTAAAACGCTTTGCAGCAGCAAGCAAACATAGGCGAAACAGCTCGCGCGCCTATTGGTTGCTCTGCAGCAAATGCAGCAGCCTATCGAGAGAGACTCTGCGTGACGTAATGACCAATGGGGGCAATTCGCGCCCATATCGTCACGTCCCGCCAGAAGGGGCGTGGTCTCGCCCTATAAATATGCTCGTTAGGCTGATACAAGCTGGTTTTTATCGCTGAAGCGAACCAGAGCGTATTCCACGCACGGCAAGATACGCAGTACTCGTTCCCTCTCTAGAGAGAACCGAGGTTACGTTAGTAACCGAGTACGTTCTCTTACGAGAGTATCTCTCGTACTGCGTAATAGCTTACGCTAGGGGAACACAATGCAACACGCCGTGCGTACAGGGATCCAACACCAAAGTCCCAGGGGCCGAAGCCCAGGGCTCATGTAGTGCATAATCACCATAAACTCACATAGAGTAGAGGAAGAGAGGCTGGAAGCATCATTCCCTATAAAAAAGCACCCAGCGGGGCTATTATATGACAATCAAACGCGCAGCCAGGGTGAAAGCATTCAGCCTGATCTGGGTGGCCATACGTGAGTCAATACTCATGGGGCTGCAGTAAACTCAGCATCTGGGCCGCACAGCGGGGCAGATAGCACTGAATTTAGACCGCCAAAAGCTTAGCTTGTAAGGCGGGTACCTCCAGGTTATAGTATTTTATAAATGTAGACGGCGAGGCCCAGCCCGCGGCCGTACAGATATCTTGCAGGGAAACCCCGCTAGACCATGCCCACGAAGAGGCCATGCCTCTCGTGGAGTGCGCCCTGACACCCAAGGGGCACTGTAAGCCCTTCGCAGAGTAAGCGAGCGCAATGGCATCCACTATCCATCTGGATAGGCTCTGTTTTGAGGCGGCGAGTCCCTTGGAACGCCCGCCGAACAAAACAAAAAGCTGCTCCGTCTGTCTGAAAACAGACGAGCGTGACACATAAGCTCTTAATGCCCTGACGGGTCAAAGGAGACTTGCATCCTCCTCCTCACTGAGAACCGGAAGGGCAGACAGGGAAATTACCTGGGCCCTGAACGGCGTATTGAGGGATTTCGGGACATACCCGTGCTTTGGTTTGAGAATGACCTTCGAGTCATTAGGCCCAAACTCCATACACGACGCGCTCACTGAAAGCGCCTGTAAGTCCCCTATGCGCTTCACTGAAGCGAGAGCCATGAGAAACACTGTCTTGAACGACAGGTGTTTCATGTCCACCAGCTGGATTGGCTCGAACGGGGCGCCTTTCATGGCCTCCAGGACCGTGGAAAGGTCCCACGTCGGGACTGAAGGGGGCCTTGGAGGGTTCAGCCTCCGAGCTCCCCTAAGGAAACGCACGACTAAGTCGTTTTTCCCCAGCGACTGGCCAGACACCGGTTTTGCAAACGTTGCTATGGCCGCCACATATACTTTGAGCGTGGATGGGGTCCTGCCCTTATCCAGTAGCTCTTGAAGGAAGGAAAGCACTTCCGAAACCCCGCACTCCACAGGTGAAAGGCTCTGGGCCTGACACCATGCAGAGAAAACAGACCATTTCGAGGAGTAGAGCCGCCTGGTAGACGGAGCTCTAGCCTGCGCGATCGTGTTTAACACTCCCTCTGGGAGGCTAGCGGGTACCCGTTGATGGCCCATGCGTGCAGGGACCATAACTCCGGGCGAGGGTGCCAAATCGAGCCCTCCGCCTGAGAGAGGAGGTCTCTCCTCAATGGTACAGGCCATGGGGCAGTGCTGGCCAGCTGCATCAGGGCAGGGAACCACGTCTGGTTCGTCCAGAGCGGGGCTACAAGCAGCACTGAGCATCCGTTCTCCCTGATTCGTTCCAACACCTGAGGCAGGAGCGAGACAGGAGGAAAAGCATATAGGGGGCAGCGGGGCCAAACATGAGCCAGCGCGTCCTTGCTTTTCGAGAAAAACTCCGGGCAATGAGCGTTTTCGTGGGACGCGAATAGGTCCACCTGAGCTCTGCCGAACGTTTTCCACAGCAGCTGGACCGTCTGCGGGTGCAGCGACCATTCCCCTGCTGGAACATTGTTCCTGGACAGTCTGTCTGGTCCCACATTCAGGTGACCAGGCACGTGCGCTGCTCTCAGTGAGAGCAGGTTGTGCTGAGCCCAAACCAGGAGGCGTTCCGTCAACCTGTAAAGGTTTCGTGACCTGACGCCACCCTGGCGATTTATGTATGCCACCACCGACATGTTGTCCGACCGGACCAAGACGTGGTGGCCTGTTATCTGGGGACAAAAACGCCGTAGCGCTTTGTCGACTGCTATCATCTCCAAGCAGTTTATGTGAAGGAGCTTTTCCCGTTCTGACCACAGGCCAGCTAGCGGTCTGCCCTCGAGCAGCGCTCCCCACCCCGAGGTGGAGGCGTCCGTAGACACCACCTTCACACTCGAAGCGGTCCCCAGACTCACACCTGACTGATACCAGTCGGTTTTTCTCCAAGGTTCCAGAGCTGACACACACTGAAGGTCGACCCTGAGGCGAAACAGACCCGCTGTCCATGCCCTGGGTGGAACCCGCGCTTTCAGCCACATCTGCAGTGGGCGCATGCGGAGCAGGCCCAACTGGAGTACAGAGGCTGCTGAGGCCATCAGCCCCAGCATTTTCTGAAACCTTTTGAGCGGGACTATCGCGCCGTGGCGGAAGGATTTCACGCCGCGCTGAATATTTAGTACGCGCTCTGGTGACAGGCGTGCTGTCATGGACAGCGAGTCCAACACGGTTCCCAGAAAGGAAATTTTCTGACTGGGAGACAGTGAGCTCTTCGCCCAATTGACTGTGAGGCCCAGCTTCTCGAGGTGCTCGAGTAATGCGGCCCTGTGTTCTATGAGCTCCGATCGCGATCGAGCTAGAATCAGCCAATCGTCCAAGTAGTTTAGGACTCGCATGCCCTGAAGTCTCAGGGGTGCGAGCGCCGCGTCCATGCACTTCGTAAATGTACGAGGTGCTAGGGACAGGCCGAACGGCAGGACTGTGTATTGATATGCCTGGCCCTCGAAGGCGAATCTCAAGAATCGCCTGTGATGGGACGCTATTTGTATTTGGAAATAGGCGTCTTTCAGATCTATCGACATAAACCAGTCCCCGTAGCGCACCTGCGCGAGGATTTTCCTGGTCGTAAGCATTCTGAACTGGCGTTTCACAAGCACTCTGTTCAGCTGTCGCAGATCTAAAATGGGTCTGAGACCCCCATCCTTTTTCGGTACCAGAAAATATCTGCTGTATAGGCCCCCTTCGCTCTGAGCCTGAGATAAAGGTTCTATAGCCCCTTTGCTCAGTAGTTTCGCTATTTCGGCACGAAGTAGATGAGATACTTCGTTTTTCACCGTAGTTTCGACGCGCGCCGTATAACGGCGCGGGCGTCGTGCGAATTGTAGCGAGTAGCCTCTCTTTATAGTGTTCAGCACCCATTCTGATACCCCGGGAAGCTTTGACCACGCATCTGCGTGAATAGCTAGAGGCAGAATGAAATCCGGGCTCTGGCCGCGACAAAACGGCAGCTCGAGAGCCCGGGCATACTGGGAACACAACACCGTGTTTACAGCGTTCGAGGCGGGGGGCGCGCTGATCACAGCGGGCGACCTGGCCGCGCTCAGCTTTTTTATGGCAGATTGTGCAGAAAAAGCGAGCGGGGAAGATCCCGTGGGAATCGGCGTGTCTGTGAGAAAATGTGGGCGCGGGGCTGCGGGCACATTTAATACACTGAAAACACTGTCGTTCATGGCCGACTGAATGTGTGTTGGTTTCGTTTTTACAGAAACCATGGGACACGCAGCATGTAGTGTGAGCGGGCATGGTGACATGGGCGCTTGCACTACATTGTTTGCACAATCGACCGGAGTCGATTTTATTTGTGCTAGCCCTGCACCGTGGCGGGCTGTGTTTGTGTGTGGGAATGGGCACTGGGTGGGCATTCTTACAACACTCATAACACCTTCGGCCGTGGCCGGAACACCAGAAAATGCACTCTTTATTGGATTTATCTGGGTAGCCGTAAAAACGGCTTTTGTGCGCAGGCAAACGGGCTGTGACACCGGCTGACTCTCTGCGAAATACACTGGGACAGTCGCGATGTTTGGAACTGACCGAGCGAGAAGTTTCGGTGAAAATCCGGCCGCAGCGGGATCTGAACACCGTCGTTTTCCTAGAATGGCTAGGAAGATTTTGAGGCCTCGGGCTTGATCTCAATCCTCGGCCGGGGCCCGCGCTGAGGGGGGCGGCGTCCAGCAGAGCGAGAGCGCGGTCTTTGGTCTCGGGCGTGGCGGCGCTGTGAAGCGGCGGCGGCGGGCGGTGCAGGCTGCGGCTGAGAGCTGCGAGCAGGCGGCGGTTTAGAGCGACCTGCAGCGGAGCTCGAGCGCTTCGGAAGGAAGTGCTTCATGGCCTGCGAAGTTTTTTGCACCTCCATGAATCTGTCCGCAAAGTCTGTGACGGCAGATCCGAAAAGGCCCGCTTGGGAAATGGGCGCGTCGAGGAACACAGAGCGCTCGGCTTCCGTCATCTCGGACAGCGTCAACCATAAGTGTCTCTCAGCCACGGTGAGAGAGGCCATGTTTCGTCCTATGGCCTGTGCAGCGGCTTTAGTAGCGCGAAGAGCGAGGTCTGTAGCGCTTCTCAGGTCCGCCACGCAGATCGCTCCGGGTCCTTCCTCGTCCAGTTTAAGGAGAAGGTCGGCCTGGAAAATCTGCAGGATAGCCATAGTGTGCAGCGCTGAAACTGCTTGCCCGGCGGCGGTGTAAGCGCGACCGTGCATGGATGACGTCACTCGGCAGGCTTTAGAAGGAAGCGTCGTGTGCGCGCGCCGTCCAGCGGAGGGCGGGCAGAGATGAGACGCTACAGCTGGTTCCACAGGAGGAACAGAAAGGTATCCTCTTTCCTTCGCGCCATCCACAGAGGAGAAGGCAGCAGAAGCAGAGGTACGCAGCCTGGCGGAGAAGGGGGCGTTCCACGATTTCGTCACTTCCTCGTGAAGTTCCGGGAGGAAGGGCGCGGGCCGCGATTTCGTCGGAGCCTCGTCATTTCCGAGAAAGCGTCCGTCCATTCTGTTGCGCGGCGGCTGCGCGGGCGCCTCCCAATCGAGGCCGATGCTTTCAACGGCCTGAGAGAGCAGACGCATCAGCTCAGTCTCAATGCCGGCTCTCTTACCAGTGGTCTGGCGGGAAACGCTAGCGGAGGGGAGATCCACAGAGCTCGCCCAATCCTCACTATCGGACGCCAGAAGAGAACACGCCTCGGAGGGTTCGTCAAGCTCGTGGATGGACGCGGCGGCAGGCGGCGGCCGTTGTCCGTCAGTGAGCGACTCGAGCGAAGCCGGCGAAGCTGGCGGGCGAACCGGCGAGCTTTGGCGGGCTGGAGAAAGCTCGGGAGCGCGCTGGGCGCTGCGCTTCTTGCGGCGCGGCACCACGGCGGGCTGCGGTGAAGGCTCGGAGAATGATGCCAGGCGCGTCCTCAGAGTCACCATGGACAAAAGCTCGCAATGAGGGCATCCGCCGTCAGCGAGCGCAATAGCCGCGTGATCCTCACCCAGGCAGGAAACACAGATGACGTGTCGGTCTCCATCGCTGAGCGGGGCGCGGCACGAGCCACAGGAAGGCATCTTTAAAAAGACGCTGCTCTTTTTGAGAGAGAAGTGTAAGTCGCGTCAAGTAAGCGAACAAACACTTCTCAACAGAGAAATACACAGAGTGTTGAAAAGGATATATAACGCCGGAAAGCGCAGCAGGTACGGCAGTTGAAGGCGGCGAGGCCAGCGACTCCAGAGCTCGTCCCGCTGAAAAGCTTGCTTCGACGGCGCGGCTTCTCACTCCGGATCCAGCGATGCGTGTGCTTCGCTGAAGAGGTAAAAATCAGCTTGTATCAGCCTAACGAGCATATTTATAGGGCGAGACCACGCCCCTTCTGGCGGGACGTGACGATATGGGCGCGAATTGCCCCCATTGGTCATTACGTCACGCAGAGTCTCTCTCGATAGGCTGCTGCATTTGCTGCAGAGCAACCAATAGGCGCGCGAGCTGTTTCGCCTATGTTTGCTTGCTGCTGCAAAGCGTTTTACATTAATAAAAAATTAAGGATAATTTTTGGCTTCAATATCTCGCGGAAAAGAGTTTTTCCCCTAGCGTAAGCTATTACGCAGTACGAGAGATACTCTCGTAAGAGAACTCTCAATAGTGCATATTTTACACATCGGGAATTTATGAATGAACACTGTCAGCCCCCTTTTACTACAGCTGACGTGCATGCTCCACTCCCAAACAAACAACACATCGCGTGTGTCCCCACTCGTAATGAAGCGAAGGCAGGGAGGAACACACGATCCAAAAAGCTGTTTGCTAGCCATTATACTCCTTTCTAGATATATATTTATGCTTGTGGACAAACAACAATAAATAGACAGAGACAGTTTCACACAGAGCACTTGCTGAAGACACAGAAGCTAGTGACTGTTTGTTGCAGGTATGCTTTATAGTTTCCTGGTCGATGACGTCACATGACATTCCGTCACGCCATTGGATGATTTCATTTTCAAGTGATCATGACGCAATCACGCAGAGGCGTTCCCACAGCGTCTCGACGCAGCTCGAGTTCCCTTGAAAGGGAACAAGGATAAATATCGGAAGGGAGTTTGAAATGTGGCATGAACTCTGTGTTTTGAAGGGGTTCAAAACGGACACAGAGATGGCTTTTTTTCTATGCATTGGATCATTGAATAATGCAATAAATATGCATCTGATTACAGATATGCCTGTTTGTATTTCAAAGAGAACCAGTTCTACCAGAAAGACTCGGGTGATAGAATGATGTAACAAAGCATTAATTTATTGATGGCTCAGCAAGCAATTATTTATAAAATTCTTTGGCGTAGGCCCTTTCCGTAGTGCATAATCCGAGGGTAGCGGATCTGCATTTCCTGCCTGAAGACGAAGGCCGGGGCGCAGCCGACCCCCCCGGGAGGTATGGACAGGACCATCCTAGTGGTGGTGGGGAGGATGGAGGTAATTGTTTGCGTCAGCGTCTGCGAACTCAAACATGTGTAAGTACTGATCTTTTATATAGCAAGTATTAGGACATGATTGTATAGATGTGAAGGTAATAAGTGACGTAGTAATTGAGTCTTCCAGGCAGAACTTATGCTAAAGCTTTCATTTCTAAGGAACATGAATTTGTTGGTATGACAATTAGCAATTAGACTTCACAGAAATGGAAACTGAACTACAGGTAGCCCTAATACACATTAAATGTAGTCACGCAATGCTGATGTTGTTAACATTAACAATTTGAGAACAAAGTATAATTTGCACGGTTTGACAGGATAAGATAAGCGATCGTTAGATTTAATCAGCGCGATTTACTGCAATGCTTTTTTCCCCTTAGTTGGTCAGAACAAAAGTGGATGTTACTTGTTCAGATTACATTTTCTGGTGAAAATTCTTATGTTGGTCATACTTCCAAAAAGTAGAATCTGTGATTCCGAATGACAAAGTAAAGTTGATAATTCCGTGAATAACTGCAATTGCAGATTTCGAACAGGCGACAAAGAGGAAAAACTACGGACTGCAGCTTCAAATAATTGTACTATTTCTTATGTAACAAATTAGCTAAAAATGGAACTATGTATAATTAATTTAAAAAAAAATTATAATTAATTATAAATATTTCGATTAGTTTTAGAATTGACTGTAGCCGAATTAATATTACAATTATTTAATCAGTTTGTTCAACGAACAAACAGCATAATAAATGATCAATTCTAGGAAATAAATTATCTTCCTGGCCAAGATCAAAATGTTTAAGTGACTTTGATTTTGTGAGTGACAAAGACTATAAAGCGTGGATATAATGGTTTAATAAACTAAACTACGGGTAGGCCACACACACACACACACACACACAACTAAACTAAGCAAAGATTATATACAGAATAAAGAAAGTAAAGAAAAGTAAAGAGAGAGAGAGAAGAGAAGAGGATGGCAAGATTACAATCAGTTAACCATAACGTACGAGACACATCAAAAAATCAGGGTCACCTTAAAAGGGGCACAATAACTTATAAAGGCTTTAAATACGGGTACTTGCATTGACTTCTGTTGCTGAACAAGTCCAGGTGCAGTGAATTCTGGAAATTCTTGATGATTTTGTCAGGAGTGCGCTGAAGAGTTCGTTCTGGTTCTTCCAGGTGGTCCATGTTGAATCCAATGAAGGTAACTTAAAGATAAAGATGCCAGAAGGAGACAGGAAACGTACTGTAGTGTTTCAAAAGATAGAGCGAAGATCTGAACTGATCAGAGAACTCTTAAAGGCATCAGTTCACAACCATTTGGTTACCAGTCAAAGATGACCGGGAGAACGTCTTTGTTTCATCTTATCCCTATTCGCATGTTTATGGTGGCATGGAGAATTTGTGCAGTTTTTACACAAAGGTATGGTAAAAAATATTATGATGTATTTTATCATAACATCCTATACACTATAAATTATGAAATGTAAAGAAGTTTATTTTGATAGCAAGAACGTCTAGGTCTAGCCCAATCACCTTCAAGTGGTAACAAAACGAGACAGAGAAACAAAACAAGACCCCATGATGTAAGTCTGGGGTTGAACGTGTTGACTGAATAGGAAAGATGGGGATTTGAAGACATTAAAGCAGTGATACATCATCTTTTGGATATCAGTATTTGAAGTTACCCTAACATCACTAAAGAATCATATTAATATAACAGGGACATTGTCTTCTTTAAATATTATATACACACACCTAAAGGATTATTAGGAACACCAGTTCAATTTCTCATTAATGCAATTATCTAATCAACCAATCACATGGCAGTTGCTCCAATGCATTTAGGGGTGTGGTCCTGGTCAAGACAATCTCCTGAACTCCAAACTGAATGTCAGAATGGGATAGAAAGGGGATTTAAGCAATTTTGAGCGTGGCATGGTTGTTGGTGCCAGACGGGCCGGTCTGAGTATTTCACAATCTGCTCAGTTACTGGGATTTTCACGCACAACCATTTCTAGGGTTTACAAAGAATGGTGTGAAAAGGGAAAAACATCCAGTATGCGGCAGTCGTTTGGGGCGAAGATGCCTTGTTGATGCTAGAGGTCAGAGGAGAATGGGCCGACTGATTCAAGCTGATAGAAGAGCAACTTTGACTGAAATAACCACTCGTTACAACCGAGGTATGCAGCAAAACATTTGTGAAGCCACAACATGCATAACCTTGAGGCGGATGGGCTACAACAGCAGAAGACCCCACCGGGTACCACTCATCTCCACTACAAATAGGAAAAAGAGGCCACAATTTGTAAGAGCTCACCAAAATTGGACAGTTGAAGACTGGAAAAATGTTGCCTGGTCTGATGAGTCTCGATTTCTGTTGAGACATTCAGATGGTAGAATCAGAATTTGGCGTAAACAGAATGAGAACATGGATCCATCATGCCTTGTTACCACTGTGCAGGCTGGTGGTTGTGGTGTAATGGTGTGGGGGATGTTTTTTTGGCACACATTAGGCCCCTTAGTACCAATTGGGCATCGTTTAACCCCCTGAGGTCGGCTATCGCGCGGGCGCGATAGTCTCGCTTTTTTTCTTATCAGTGCAAAAGAAACTCAAAATACTCTGTTGATTTTGATCTTACATATTAAGTGTTGTACATCATTAGATCCTGATAAGTGTCTATTTTTTTTGTGGATACTCACAATAAAAACAAAGTGTTGTGCTTTTCGCCAAATAAAGAAAAACAGACATGATGCGCGTTCTGCCTTCTCTCTGTCAGTTAAGTCCATTCTGAAACGCGTCCGAAAATTAACTGTAATTTCGCGAATACTTGTCATACAGGCACGAGTGTTTTTCCATAATGAAGCTTGAACTCTCTTCTTTTAAATGAATTTATATAAAAAACAAATATTCTCAGTTTATGTAATCTGTATGAAAAGAGAGAGATGTCAGTATTTTTCTTTCCAGCTCATTATACCTCATTACGCGTTAATGTGCCACGCCCACGGACAGCGCGCCGGTATTCAAACGCAAATGATCTAAGGCAAGCCATTCAAACATGCCAACGCCCACCAGCTGGATTATAAAACACATCGTGTTTAGTAAGTATCTTGTACAGCTGTGTACACAGTATTATTCCTCACAGCGAAAGGATACGCTATCTAATAACCCTGGAATAGAAGTGCTGGTAGTTTCATTTCGAGCAACGGATCCAGCTGATGTAGTAAGTCATTTATTCTTAAGTGCTTTGTTCTAATCGCGATATTGAATAGTGTCTGACTGTAAACCGCAAAAAGACTGTTTAAATATGAATTGCGTGTCTGTGTGTAGGCTAAATGATGAATGAACGGCATGCAGGCGCGCGCGCTTTGTTTACTTCAGTTATACAGCGCGTGTCTGTGCCGTTCATTTACTCTCGCACCTACATTAGTAAACGTTATGTTTACATGAACACATCCAAACTATACTGCTATAGCCTACTAAGATGAGTAAAAATAGACTGAAATATGTTGAAATAAAATGTCTGTATAAGCAACAAGCTGCTAATTTATATACTAGAATATCATACACAATATGTTACAGACCAAATATGAATGTTTAGACAAGATTTTGTGATTAGTTTTGGATAGATTATAAAGTTTTGACTGTAAAAAAAGACTACTGTCACATTAAATAGTTAAGCTTTTGTTCACCAATTTCTGCTCATAGTTAAATATACTATAGTATGATGTTTTGTCAAAAATAAAGTAGGTATATTGAATTATCAACTAAGATGTTATAATAGTGTGTAGGCTAAATGATGAATGAACGGCATGCAGGCGCGCGCGCTTTGTTTACTACAGTTATACAGCGCGTGTCTGTGCCGTTCATTCACTCTCGCACCTACATTAGTAAACGTTATGTTTTCATGAACACATCCAAACTATATTGCTATAGCCTACTAAGATGAGTAAAAATAGACTGAAATATGTTGAAATAAAATGTCTGTATAAGCAACAAGCTGCAAATTCACATGTATATACTAATATATCATACACAATATGTTACAGACAAAATATGAATGTTTAGACAAGATTTTGTGATTAGTTTTGGATAGATTATAAAGTTTTGACTGTAAAAAAAGACTACTGTCACATTAAATAGTTAAGCTTTTGTTCACCAATTTCTGCTCATAGTTAAATATACTATAGTATGATGTTTTGTCAAAAATAAAGTAGGTATATTGAATTATCAACTAAGATGTTATAATAGTGTGTAGGCTAAATGATGAATGAACGGCATGCAGGCGCGCGCGCTTTGTTTACTACAGTTATACAGCGCGTGTCTGTGCCGTTCATTCACTCTCGCACCTACATTAGTAAACGTTATGTTTTCATGAACACATCCAAACTATATTGCTATAGCCTACTAAGATGAGTAAAAATAGACTGAAATATGTTGAAATAAAATGTCTGTATAAGCAACAAGCTGCAAATTCACATGTATATACTAATATATCATACACAATATGTTACAGACAAAATATGAATGTTTAGACAAGATTTTGTGATTAGTTTTGGATAGATTATAAAGTTTTGACTGTAAAAAAAGACTGTCACATTAAATAGTTAAGCTTTTGTTCACCAATTTCTGCTCATAGTTAAATATACTATAGTATGATGTTTTGTCAAAAATAAAGTAGGTATATTGAATTATCAACTAAGATGTTATTATAGTGTTTGTTCCAATATTCAAACTAATGAATCCTTACCTTTTTTAAGACGTATGATAAAATGTATACTTTTTACAAAGAAATACACTTGAAATATTGTTAAAATTGTAATTGTTGTTGTAATTGTAACCTATTTGTAATTGGTTACAATTTCTAATTGTAAAATATGTATATATAGATAATTTCTTTTGTCCTTGCATTCTTTGGGATCCTGTGACTCACCTGTGTGAAAGGGCTAATTAATATGCAGCTCATTATAGGGCTCATTATCCGGCCTTTGTCTTCTCAGGTGTGAACACGCCTCCACGCATATTGCCTTTCCAAACAAAAGGTGTCTTATAAAATTTAAATCAATGTATTGTTTTGTGTAAATGGTTAGGCAGGATGATTTTCAGATCATTTTGAAGCAAAAACTCTAGGCAACAATGCCCATTAGTCAAAAGTCTTGTGGACACATATTTAGTATGTGTTTTGTGGCCTTATTTCAGACACTTTAAGTTTTAGTTTTTTCAATAACCATGCATAAGCAATATTCTCTCAAAAATACAAACATGTACATACATGTTGCTCACATATTACGGTAGCCCCGTTTGTGCTATATAGAGTGAATTTACACCTTTGCCATTAACATGTTTATAAATAACTGAAAAAAGCACAAATGTCAGAGCATGTCAGAACACCTCAAGGACCCCAAAAAACCCATAGACCTCAGAGGGTTAAATGCCACGGCCTACCTGAGTATTGTTTCTGACCATGTCCATCCCTTTATGGCCACCATGTACCCATCCTCTGATGGCTACTTCCAGCAGGATAATGCACCATGTCACAAAGCTCGAATCATTTCAAATTGGTTTCTTGAACATGACAATGAGTTCACTGTACTAACATGGCCCCCACAGTCACCAGATCTCAACCCAATAGAGCATCTTTGGGATGTGGTGGAACGGGAGCTTCGTGCCCTGGATGTGCATCCCACAAATCTCCATCAACTGCAAGATGCTATCCTATCAATATGGGCCAACATTTCTAAAGAATGCTTTCAGCACCTTGTTGAATCAATGCCACATAGAATTAAGGCAGTTCTGAAGGCGAAAGGGGGTCAAACACAGTATTAGTATGGTGTTCCTAATAATCCTTTAGGTGAGTTTATATCTTAACATGGGTTAAAACCCAATTCTTGAACCCAACTTGAATTCACATAAAAAATAACACTTCAACAAATAATTAAAATCACAATAACAGACTAAAAGATAATCTGTAATAATCTGTAATAATCTGTAAATCTGTAAATCTGAAAATGTCTACTCTGACTAAACCCAACTGTGATACTTTTATTCTCATATATTTATATTTTTATTTTTTATTCTTATAATTTGTAGTATTATGTTTCTTGTTGTATTTGTATCTGTATATGTCCACTGGAAGCCTCAGTACCAAAACAAATTCCTTGTGTGTGCAAGCACACTTGGCAATAAAGCTCTTTCTGATTCTGATTCTGATTCTGATAATATATATTTAATAGGTACAAGATTATATTATATATTTTTTATATACATATATATATTACCTCATCATGTTATAACTGAAACTGTAACTTTTTCTTAGGCCTCAACTTTTCTAAGATGTTTTTTTCTCTACCAATGGAAAGCAAATTGCAGTGGTTGACTGTTTGAATGTTGTTTCTGTTGTTTTGGTTCAAAGTGTGCTGTTAAAAACAGACAGAGGTCAGTCTTGTGGGTAGGAAATTGCTTTAGCCATGAAATGCAAGTGTCACGCTTACATGTGCATGCAAACAGATCTCATAGTTAAAAGCCTTTGTGCGTGTGATTGTGTGTGTGTGTGTGTGTGTGTGTGTGTGTGTGTGGGGGGGTTATATATACAGTATGTGTATATATGTACAGTATTTTACACTTCAAAAAGTTGAAAGCCTTACATACACTCTAAAAAAAGATGGTTCTTTAATGTTCCTTTACAAGTAGTAACGGTTCTATTTAGAATTGTAGCGTCCTGAAGAACCCTTTATATGCTTAAATGGTTCTTTGTGTATGAGTTTAGGGTTCTTTACTCCCACCTTTTTGTTTTTCAAATCTGTAACTGTCAAAGCCACATCATTACTTTCTAGAGCTCAGCTATACAACTACACAGACTGTCAACACACTCTCAACAGATAAATGATTTCTTTCTTAAAATGTCTATAAATTATTACTTTAAAAACTGTAACTGTCCATTTCTGATAATTTTGGCCTTCATGAACATAATTGTTTTTACCTAATCAACTGGAAGAGACAGAATGTAACTCTAACTACTCTAACTGTATTTCAGATGCTGTCACATCTCATAACCTCATCGTCTGCAGAGAGAAACTGTCACTCAGAATACACACATAATGAAAGACATGAAGACATCATAGGGGATTGTGAAGATATTTCACTGGAACTTGGTCTTCATTACATCTACAGGTCCTTCTCAAAAAATTAGCATATTGTGATAAAGTTCATTATTTTCCATAATGTAATGATAAAAATTAAGCTTTCATATATTTTAGATTCATTGCACACCAACTGAAATATTTCAGGTCTTTTATTGTTTTAATACTGATGATTTTGGCATACAGCTCATGAAAACCCAAAATTCATATCTCAAAAAATTAGCATATTTCATCCGGCCAATAAAAGAAGTGTTTTTAATACAAAAAAAAAATGTCAACCTTCAAATAATTATGTTCAGTTATGCACTCAATACTTGGTCGGGAATCCTTTTGCAGAAATGACTGCTTCAATGCGGCGTGGCATGGAGGCAATCAGCCTGTGGCACTGCTGAGGTGTTATGGAGGCCCAGGATGCTTCGATAGCGGCCTTAAGCTCATCCAGTGTGTTGGGTCTTGCGTCTCTCAACTTTCTCTTCACAATATCCCACAGATTCTCTATGGGGTTCAGGTCAGGAGAGTTGGCAGGCCAATTGAGCACAGTAATACCATGGTCAGTAAACCATTTACCAGTGGTTTTGGCACTGTGAGCAGGTGCCAGGTCGTGCTGAAAAATGAAAACTTCATCTCCATAAAGCTTTTCAGCTTTTTTTTTTTTGCCACACTTTTTCCTTCCCACAGACTTCCCACTGAGGTGCCTTCATACAGCACTCTGGGAACAGCCTATTTGTTCAGAAATATATTTCTGTGTCTTACCCTCTTGCTTGAGGGTGTCAATGATGGCCTTCTGGACAGCAGTCAGGTCGGCAGTCTTACCCATGATTGCGGTTTTGAGTAATGAAACAGGCTGGGAGTTTTTAAAAGCCTCAGGAATCTTTTGCAGGTGTTTAGAGTTAATTAGTTGATTCAGATGATTAGGTTAATAGCTCGTTTAGAGACTCTTTTCATGATATGCTAATTTTTTGAGATAGGAATTTTGGGTTCCCTTTCAAGGGAACTCGCGTTGCGTCGATTGACGCTAAGGGAACGCTTTGCGTGATGATGTATTGAAGCACATGTAAAATCAATCCAATGGCGTGACGGGACGTCAGAAGCGGGTGACGTCATGAACCAGGAAGTATAAAAGCCGGTTCAAACCCAGCCGCGACAGCTTTTGTGTCTTCACAAGCGCTATATGTGAAACTGTCCCTGTTATTTGGTGTTGTCTGTATATATATATATATTTATATCAGTATGGCGAGCAAGCAGCAGTTCAGAATGTGTGTGCACCCCTGCCCGCGTTATTTAACGGGTGGGGACACACACACTCTTTGCGTTGTTTGTTTGGGAGAGGAGCATGCACGGTCAGCGCTCGAGGGCGCTGGCTGTGAGCACTGTGATGTGCTTCCATTGCGGACACTCCGATCCCGCCTGGCGTTCTTTCGCGAGGACGCTCAGGCTCGCGTTCCCCAGGGCTCAGGTCCCGCTGCTGCTGAGGCGCAGCGAAGGCTTCAGTCCTGGGGATCGCAAATGGATCTGTCAGCGGGGTTAGAGACGGGCTCTGCCTTATCTCTGCCTTCACCTGACAGATCCAGTGTGTTGTATCAGGGTTCGGAAGCACGCGCTGCGGTTTCTTCCGCCCTGATACACGCACCAACACTTCAACTATCCAGTTCCGAGGAATTGGATGTTGTAAGTGTTGATACACGTGTGTCTGAGGATTCGCCACCTCAGTCTCACGCGTATGAGGAGCTGGTTGAGGTTGTGACGAGAGCGGTCGAGAGACTAAATATAGAGTGGCCGTCAGATAAGCAGGACGTTCGTTCGAAAAGCAAGCTCGACGAACGCTTCCTGCCCTCTCGCGCACAACCTCATCACCGGGGTCTCCCGTTTTTCCCCGATCTTCACACTGAGGTGTCGAAATCGTGGGAGAAGCCAGTGTCATATAGAGTGTACAGTGCACAAACATCACACTACTCCAATATAGCACAATATAAAGAGCACGGTTATGGGGAGATGCCAAAGGTAGAAGAGACTTTAGCCAGCTATCTTTCCCCTGAAGCGGCATCTTCCCTTAAGACCCCGGTATTACCCACCAAGCCAGTTAGAGTTACATCTGCTTTGGTGGGTAAGGCTTACTCTGCTGCTGGGCAGGCTGCAGCGTGTTTACACACCATGTCATTGCTGGAGGCTTACCAGGCAGAGGTGTTAGGAGACCTTGATGAGGGCGGGGGTATTGGCCCGAACGCAGTTTGCGAACTGCGTCGGGCTACAGATTTGTCTCTCAGGGCCGCCAAGGAGACGGCTAAATCTATCGGCCGGTCTATGGCAGCCCTGGTGGCCACTGAGAGACATCTCTGGCTCAACTTGAGCAGTATAAAAGAGAGGGATAAGCACTTTCTTTTGGATGCACCGGTCTCGACGACTGGCCTCTTCGGCGATTCAGTAAATTTGGTCGTCGAGAGGTTTCAGGAGTCCACTAAACAGGCGGCTGCATTCCAAAAACTCCTCACTCCTTCAAGGCAAAAACCGGATCTGAGGACCGTTATTTTGTCCAAGAAGGCTGCGAACAAAAGGTCCTGACGTCCAAGGGCGCAGGCCATCGAGGGCAGATCCCCCCGAAAGGAGAGCGGTTAACACCTCATTATACGGTGCCCGCCTCCCTTCGGTGCCCTCAGGGGACCGTTATGCCAACCCTGCCACCTCGTGTGTTACAGGGCGCAGCGGTCTCCGGCGAGCACGTATCTCAGGGTCCACCCGGAAACGTAGTGGTCTTGGGATGCCCGCCTCCTCCGATGAGGGTTCTAGACCAGTCAGTTCAGTCGTTCCCTTCCGGTTCGCCGTTGCAGGGCGACGAGCTGGTTGCTCAACAACAACTAAATCCAGAAACCAGTCTCGAGAGGCTGGTACCTTTAGTAGAATTTTTGACAGCGTGGAAGCTACTGCCAAATATTTCTCGTTGGGTCCTGCAGACCATAGAAAAGGGTTATCAGATTCAGTTTGGGTCTCGCCCACCCAGGTTTATGGGGGTCCTACCCACTGTGGTGGACCCCGAGCAGGTTCTGGTAATGGAACAGAAAGTGAAAAGTCTGTTGGACAAGGGGGCCATAGAATATGTACCTCCCTCCAGCAGGGACTCCGGGCTTTACAGCCGATACTTCATCGTTCCGAAGAAGGATGGGGGGTTGCGTCCCATTTTGGATCTGAGAGTTCTGAACGAATCAGTCATGCAGCTAAAGTTCAAAATGTTAACGTTGAGTCAAATCGTACCTCAGATAAGATCCGAGGACTGGTTTGTCACGATAGACCTCAAGGACGCATACTTCCATATTTCCATCCTTCCATATCACAGGAAGTTCCTGAGGTTTGCTTTCGGGGGCGGAGCATACCAATATCGAGTTCTTCCATTCGGTATAGCACTATCACCCCGCACTTTCACGAAATGCGTGGATGCAGCTCTGGCGCCACTACGTGTACAGGGTATTCGCATCATGAACTACATCGACGATTGGTTGATTTTAGCTCAGTCGCATCAGTTGGCGGTTCGGCATCGAGATGTCGTCCTCGCCCACATGAAAGAGCTGGGGTTGCGGCTAAACGCCAAGAAGAGTGCACTTTCTCCACTACAGAGAACCACTTATCTAGGGGTAGTTTGGGATTCTGTGTCGATGCGGGCGCGCCTGTCTCCGGCACGCATAGAGTCCATTCTGTCAGCCGTAAAAAGAATAAAGCTAGGCCAGTCGCTCACTGTGAAACAGTTTCAGAGACTGTTGGGTTTGATGGCAGCAGCGTCCAACGTTATCACTTTTGGCCTGCTGCACATGAGACCCTTGCAGTGGTGGCTCAGGACCAAAGGGTTTTCCCCGAGGGGCAACCCCTTTCGCATGATCAAGGTTACGCGGCGATGCTTACGTGCCCTGGTTATGTGGAAGAAACCTTGGTTCCTGTCCCAGGGACCCGTGCTGGGAGCTTCTTGCTTCCCTCACGGGCTGGGGAGCGATCCTGGAGGGACGCTCGGCTCAGGGTCTATGGGGGGACCATCATCTTTCCTGGCATATCAATCGCCTGGAGATGATGGCTGTTTTTCTTGCTCTCAAGTATTTCCTCCCAGACCTCAGGGGCCACCATGTGTTGGTCCACACGGACAATACATCGGTGGTCGCCTATATAAATCATCAGGGGGGTTTGCGTTCGCGTCCACTGTGCAAACTGGCGCACCATATCCTCTTGTGGTCCCAGGGCAAGCTGCTTTCACTCAGAGCAGCTTATATTCCGGGGGCCCAGAACTTAGGAGCAGACATCCTGTCGAGACAGGGGCCGAGGCCCGGGGAATGGAGGCTCCACCCCGAGGTGGTGGAGCTGATATGGAGGGAGTTCGGCCAGGCTCAAGTGGATCTGTTTGCTTCTCGAGAGACGTCTCACTGTCCACTCTGGTTCTCCCTCACGCATCCAGCTCCTCTCGGACTGGATGTGATGGTACAGACGTGGCCGAGGCTGCGTTTGTATGCTTTTCCCCCGATTGCTCTGCTCCCGGGAGTTCTGGAGAGAGTTCACAGGGACCATCTGCGCCTGCTTATAGCCCCGCGGTGGCCGGGCAGAGTGTGGTTTGCAGATCTAGTGTCTCTCCTTAACGGGCCTCCTTTGGAGCTTCCCGTCAGGAGGGACCTACTGTCTCAAGCAGAGGGCTCAATATTTCACCCTCGTCCCGAATTGTGGAACCTGTGGGCTTGGCCTCTGAGGGGGCCCAGCTCATAGGATCAGGTCTCTCAACCGAGGTTGTGGAGACCATTCTACAATCCAGAGCTCCCTCCACGAGGAATCTTTATGCCTTGAAGTGGAAAGTTTTCACTTCATGGTGCAGTGACCGTCAGCTGAACCCAGTTAACTGCCCGGTTGGTACAGTGCTGGAATTTCTGCAGGATCGGTTCTCTGCAGGTCTATCCCCGTCCACTCTGAAGGTCTATGTGGCGGCCATAGGTGCTTACCACATCCCTTTGGGTGGAATGTCTGTGGGTAAAGACCCTCTGGTATCTCGTTTCCTACGTGGCACTCTGAGGCTGAGGCCTGCTGTACGCACTAGGGTACCGACTTGGGACCTGGCTATTGTCCTCCAAGGCCTTTCCCAGGCTCCCTTTGAGCCCCTCGAGGAGGTTCCAGTCAGTTTTCTTACTTTAAAAACTCTGTTCCTCCTCACTATTTCTTCCCTTAAAAGAATAGGAGATCTTCAGGCTCTGTCGGTTGCACCCTCATGCTTGGAATTTGCACCTGGCATGGTTAAAGCGTTCCTTCATCCTAGACCAGGTTATGTTCCCAAGGTCCCCACTAATGTGGCCCGATCTATAGTGCTGCAGGCCTTCTGTCCTCCTCCGTTCCAGGATGCGGACAAGGAAAGGCACAATTTGCTATGCCCTGTGAGGGCGCTGGATGCTTACGTCCACAGAGCTGCCCTGTGGTGTAAATCTGAACAGCTATTTGTCTGCTTTGGACCACCTAACAAGGGGTCCCCTGCATCTAAGCAAAGGATGAGCAAGTGGGTGGTCGAGGCCATCTCACTTGCTTACGAGTCGACCGGACAGCCTTCACCTATGGCTGTTCGGTCTCACTCGACTAGGGGTATGGCGGCCTCTAAGGCCTTATTGTCAGGAGTTCCTCTTCAGGACGTTTGTGATGCGGCAGGCTGGTCCTCACCTCACACATTCGTTAGATTCTATGCTCTGGACGTGGACTCTACTCCAGGGTCTCGAGTGCTCTTGTCTTAGTGCTGCTCGCCTGATTTCACACTGGACAGGCACTTCTCGCTATGGTGGCGTTGGTATAGACGTTCCCTTAGCGTCAATCGACGCAACGCGAGTTCCCTTGAAAGGGAACGCCTCGGTTACGACTGTAACCTCGGTTCCCTGAAGAGGGAACGAGACGTTGCGTCACCTGCCATATCTCCTGCGTGCCTGTAAGCGACTTGTTCAGACCCTGCGAAGCTGTCGCGGCTGGGTTTGAACCGGCTTTTATACTTCCTGGTTCATGACGTCACCCGCTTCTGACGTCCCGTCACGCCATTGGACTGATTTTACATGTGCTTCAATACATCATCACGCAAAGCGTTCCCTTAGCGTCAATCGACGCAACGTCTCGTTCCCTCTTCAGGGAACCGAGGTTACAGTCGTAATCGAGGCGTTTTCATGAGCTGCATGCTAAAAAAAAAAAAAAAAATTAAATAAATTTAAGAAGATCAAATTAATTTTGTTTCAGGGAGTGTTGATGTGAACCCAACTCTTCTTGCTCTTGGAATTTCAAATATTATATGTTTTGCTCTTGTTGTTTTTCTGGGAATAAAACTATTCAGGGGTCAGAATAAAGGTAGGACTCTGAATAAAATGAATTTATTATGTTAAAGGAATTTAAAAAAAAAATGTAACTGCCATTCATAATTACACTTCTTGTTTCTTAATTTCCTAAAGTGCTCAAACCTCAAGAGAATCAAGTAAGTTATCTTTTAATTATCTTCCATTTGAGATTTTTTCCAAATATTTATCAATGTATATGTTTTATCAATTTAATATTAGATAATATAAATATTTTTAGTGTATATTATGCCACATCATGTGTAATTTTCCTCTCATAATTGGAGTGTCTTTTCTCTCTTGATATTAGAATGAAGACAGCATGAATTACGCAGCCATTAGTTTTGGTCAGAAACCTCTGAACACTAGAAGGACCAAATCAAAGCTGATTCAGGAGCAGTCTCTGTACGCTCAGGTCAGATCACAGCAGTAACATCCAGAGGTTTAGTGGAACATTTCACTTCGACACAAATATTTTCATCATGATCTTATAACATCAATTTAATTCAATGTGTCCGAATAATTTTGGTAATTTCTCCTACATTTTATGAGTTGACTGTCGTCCTCTGAAAATTAAACCTAGAGTATAGTCTGATCATTTTTACTGCAATGAAATTGTGAAAACTACAAGATGATAGCTGTAAGTCTCCATATTTGAATGTCTTTATATGTTAAAGTGTTATTATGGCTTTGTACTGTGTATTGTTAGATATATGCATTTATTTGGCATAGTTTGGATAATTGTGGGAAAAGAAAGATAATTTGTGTTTGTGTTCTCATTGATTTTATGTGGATTAATGAATGTATGTTGTTAGACTTTGCGTTGTTCTTTTCTGGTCAACTTTGGAACTTGTGAAATGTTCCTTTTTACAGTTCGCATAGTAGCCTAAGCTTCATGTGCATCTACTAAATTAAAATGTATGTGTATGTAATGTGCATTTGTTAAAATCTGTTTATGTGTTATGTGTTTTATTCGGTTAACTCAAATGGTGGAACCTGGTGCTTGTATAAGATACAGTTCCCTTTATCTAGGACTAGTGCACATTTAGTTGGTCTTTAACAAGAATTCTTAAAGGGATGGTTCACCCAAAAATGAAAACGTTGTCATCACTTAAAGGAACACGCCGACTTTTTGGGACTTTAGCTTATTCACCGTATCTCCCAGAGTTAGATAAGTCCATACACACCCTTTTCATCTCCGTGCGTGCAGTAACTCTGTCTGACGCACCCACCGCTAGCCTAGCTTAGCACAAAGACTGGAAGTAAATGGCTCCAGCTAGCATACTGCTCCCAATAAGTGACAAAATAACGCCAACATTTTCCTATTTATATGTTGTGATTTGTATATTTGTATCACTCCGCCCAAGTAGCAGTGCTTCGCCTTCTGAGAATATAGTTCCCAGTATGTATACGGTTAAAAGATGGCTGTGTCTCATATGACTTTGTTATTTGTACACACGCTGACTATACAAATCACAACATATGAAAATGTTGGTGTTATTTTGTCACCTATTGGGAGCAGTAAATACAGTGAATAAGCTAAAGTCCCAAAAAAGTCGTCATGTTCCTTTAAGGTCCTTTCACACGGGATGCGGCAAGCGGTGGAATCACTGCGCAGCTGCCGCTTTCTCTCGTGGAAGCGTTTTGTGCAGTTGAGGTGGTGCTTGCGTTGTGGTCTTGGGGCAGACGTTGCCATAGTTACAATCATCATCTTTATGAATTTTGAGGCCATCCAGTTGAGGTGGTGCTTGCCTTGCGGTCTTGGGGTGGACATTGCCATAGTTACAATCATCAACAAAACAAATAGATAAATATATCTTAACGTTTTTTTGTTTTGTTTTTGTGGTGGTGTCATTTTTAATTATCCCTTTAAAAGAGGGTCTTGCTGAATGCTGAATTTAACACATGGTCTTTACTGCCACCTAGTGGTTGCAGATCATTGGATCTATTCACCTTCTAGTTCACAACACAGCAAAAACATACAAAACACAGCAATTCATATACTTTATTTATGCCATTATATATCTGAAGAATACATTTATAAGAACAAAAGTAGACTAATTGTACAGTGGTGACATATAGGCTACAGAATGCATAGAATGTTTAAATGATTGTAGATGTTAATGTTTATTACATAAAGCAAATAACAAATTGTATACAGCATGTAATTATTGCAATAAGATATTGAGGAAAATATTTACTGTGACTGGTCTTTTAGTCACTACAACATATCAGCTCATTAATAACTATAATTAGGCTACTGATCAAAAATAATTTTCAGACTTGCTCAAATGAAATGATGGTTATTACTGAATAATACTAGCTAATATACAGCCGGTTTGTGTTTTTGTTTTTGCCATGGTTTTGACATGTCAAACCCGAATATCATATGTCTGGTGTTTCTCTTCATTCTTTGTGCGTTTGGTGGTGATGGGTAAAGGCCAAAAGTTCACTTCCTTATACTACACAAAAAAAGAACATTCCAGACAATATAATTTTAACTTCCACAAAATTATAGTGATAAATCATCATTAATGTATTATATAGGGTTGCCAACTGTCCCGAATTAGCCGGGACGTCCCGATTATTGGGCGTAATTTATTTGTACCGTAGGCTATTTATTTTGTTCCGTTTATTGAGCGCTGATCTGACTGTCTGATAGCCTACAACAGCAACACGACACTTGACACCGGTCATCATCCAATCACGCGCATCAGATCATACCAATAAACATTGAGAATTAATTATTCTTTTGGGACAAATCATTTGATTTGCTAACAGAATCCTCCGCTGTCTGGTCGCTCCCGGTTCGATCCGGTCTCGCGCTAACGGCAAATCCCTTTCACTGTCCGGCAGGGTTTTGCTTTCGGCAAATCAGTTTTGGTGAATTTAAACAACGTGATCATTGTTCAACATCGATTGTTTAGTCCAACATCCAGCCACGCAAGAAAACATGCAATCTACCCGATGGAATAATATGCTGATGGGATTTGCTGCCAAAGAAACATGTCTGATTATTATTAATGATTTTTTTTTTTTTTTTACTCCAAGTCAGGATTATTTGATGATTAGAAGGTTCAAAGGAGATTTATCCGAAATAAAAAAAGCTTTTGTAATATTATTAAATGTCTTTGTCACTTTTAATTCATTTAATGCGTCCTTGCTGAATAAAAGTAGGCTATCACTTTCTTTAATTTAAAATGTAGTGTAGCCTATAATGTTACAAAGCTTTCTATTTCAGATAAATTATATTATTTTGAACTATGTTTTGTGTGTAATTAATGTGACTTTTTTGTGTGACCTCGTTTTAGAATTAAATCGTACATGCAGGTTAAGCAAAACAAATGTTTATGTCTGAGAACCTTTTAAACACAACCTGAAATGACACATACTGTGTGATATACAGTACAAATATTTTGAGTGTCCCGCATTTTCCTGTAAAGAACCACGATTGTCCCGCATTTTTCTTTTCGGAAGTTGGTAACCCTAGTATTATAAGTGGTTTTACATCTGGAGAGTTGCATTTGACAAACCTGAATTATTGTCACATCATCATCAGTAATCTGGATTTGCTGATATTTGCTGTTTATTGCATTGATAGACTCTATAATAAAACACACAATGGTTAGCCCTCACATAAATCAGATCTAATTCTATATAGGACATCTGACTGAGAAAATATATTAAAAAAGTATGCAGAATATTTAAACTTCTCAGTAGATCATGGAATTATGCCGTAACAAACTGTTGATTGTTGAAGCAAGAATTCAAACAAGCACTTACCTTTCCTCCTCATGCAGCACAGCAGAATATTGATCGTAATGTTTGATGTCAGCAGCACCGTGAGGCCAGTTATAAAGATTAAGTGTGTGTTCTGGCTCTTGAAGTTGTCTAAATCATGAGGAACAATATTACATATACTGTATAACACATAATATGCACTGTAGGGCTGATATTTTCTATGTGATGTTGAAAAGCTGACACTTACCAGGATTCAGTTTAGGAACATTTCCAAATAAAGCCTCTCCACATGTGGCCAGTGCACAGTAGTGAATTCCAGCATCTGAGGAACTGAACTGTTTCTTCGGGAGGTTGTACACACAGGTCGGTGAAAGACAGCCAGCTTCAGAGCTCTCCACACACTGATCACTTGTGTTTCCATGAATATAAATGGATCCTGGAGGAGATTCTCCTGATCCATGTCTGAACCAGTAGAGACGATGTTCACCTCCACCGCTCACAAACTGATTTTGGATTGAACACTGTAGAGGCACATTTACCGCCGACTCAACTAGTTCAAACTTGGGCAGCTGTAGATGAGTGGGTTTGCTGGTTTCTGCTCCTAGAATGGATGATGTTTTGTATAAATAGCTGTTTAATTCCCAATATCATCATTATAAACACCTTAACATGAAGGTGACAAGCACTGACTCACCTTTAATAACCAGACGAGTGCCATTTCCAAATGTAAGGATATTAGTGAAAGATGTTGTACAGTAGTATGTGGCTGAATCTGATTGTACTGTGTTCATGATCGTCAGATTAAAAGCGTCAGTCACTCTTGACACTTCAAAATGATTATTGTCAAATTCATTGTGAAATTGGCTTTCTGGTGAATGGAGAGGAAAGGAAGTGATAAGACGTGGTTCTTCTCCAGTGATTTGCTTGTACCATGAAGCCAGACTTATTTGTTTTGTTGAAATGGAGCAGAACAATACCACTGGATCTCCTTCATGAACTAATAAAACTGAATCCAGTTGTATGATGATGCGTCCATATAGTCCCATCACTGTAAAAGAATTAACACTGTGCATAAAACAACTAAAATGAAACATTGATATCAGACTAATTAGAACAATTGTAATTATAGAAATATACTTACACATTTCCGTTAAGAGTAAAACCATCACACAAAGTTTTTTATCCATTTTCTTCTTTAGTCTGAGAACAGAAGCTCAACCAAAGTTATATAATGTATGTTATGCTTGAAGTACTGCACTGTCACATGATTCTGTTCTGTTAGCACTATTATCCGTTTCCTGGACCTGACACAGTTGCAACCGCAGATTAGACTCATGCAGTTCATGATCAAATACAAACCTGGCCTCATTATCTTAACAGTTGTGTTCTCTCTTTTACAGTGACTGGTTTTATTTAATAGATGTGATTCAAACAGCTACCCCTGTTTTCTCACATAGGCTTAGATTTGTGAAGAATACAATTCAAATTCTTAGAATTTGCATGTTCCAAAATCAGTGTTTATATTGTTTTGATTTTACAAATATGTAATTGATATACGATACCTGCGAACCTTCATGAATGTAAGTTAACTTATCTGTAGGCCCTTTGCACTGAATATATGGTATCTGCTGCCACTTTGTGGTTTTGGGATGTTGGTGCAAGATCTGTTAGTTCAGATAGGCTTATTGATTCTTAAAGCCATTCATTTTTTCTAATTCTGAATATTGATTTTGAATCATTTCTTCTAAAAAATGTTTAGATATATAATTGTGTCACGATCACCAGTGAGAGTGCCCGTCATTACCACCAGAGGGCACTCCACCACGGACTATTGTCATTCCCTCATGAAACTACATTTCCCATAACTCCCGGCCTGGACTCATCATCCCTGATTGCACCCACCTGTGTCTCATTGCCTTGTCAGTCTCAGCCTATTTAAAATAGGGCTGCGTTCCAGTCCACTTTTAGACACGCACTTGCGAACTTTCCTAAGCACTTCCCCTCGGGGGAATCCCTGCCGCCATTTTGAAGTGACCCTCAAACCTCGATTTTGACCGAGGGAGCGAGACTACTTCATATGTACACTTCAGGCAGTTCAATATACCACAATGCAACACGATTGTGACGTCACCGCAGATCTCGTCTAATAGAGCTCGGGCGTAGACGTCATGGAACGGTGCATTGTGGGTAACGGCGGCCATTTTAGAGGTCACGCATAGTCCGGTTTGGAATAAGCTAATAGCGTAACCGGCCGATCTCCGGATAAATAAAGGAGTTTATTGATTTAAAAACGATTGTATTGCTCCAAAATGAACAGAACTGTGTCCATGGCAATGCTCTGTTTTTCATGGCAACGGTGTGTTATACTTAGCAGTGGTCTGTTATCAAGAAATAGCAGACCGCATTCAATATTAGTATTCAACCAAGCCATGTAATAATAACAATTAAACTACAGAGCTCCAGCATTAGAATAATATGTAAGCTATTAGTAATAATAAAGCATTTTAACATTTAAGCTACAGAGCTACAGCTTCAGCAACAGAATGCCATTTAAGGTCCAGTACAGAGGAGACTATAGCTAGAAATTACCACTGCATTTGTGTGTCTATAGGCTGATTCTTTCTAGAAGTGTAAGGTACAAATTATGCCATAGCTTGTCAGTACACTAACCTAGTCTATCCACCAAAATCTAGATGAATAAACGAGGTGACATTGCTAATCGAGAATTGATATGCTGATTTGGCTAACAGCAGCAACATCAGTATAACAGCTTGCTCCCAAAACACAGCAACGTACTTACTGCTTTAACTTTAATATGAACAGCAGAATTTTAGTTAACTGCTAAATGAATACATTCAATGTAAATGTAACTAGCTAGTTAACTCTGGCAGCTGAAAATCTATTGACCATGTGATAAAAATATCAGTTATCGTTAGCCGTTAGCGCTAACGGAGTTGACTACAAAGCAAAGCAAAAAGACGACCACTTATATGATTTATGAGGCGTTTGCCCTGTCGATCGTGAGACCGATTACAGCAGTTCACAATACAGCAATACTGAACCATTTTCCTAAAAATAACCTAAATTAAACCTTATTTTATCTAATGACCAACGTAATTACGTACTGCCTACTATACAGCACATCTACTTCCGTACCGTGATTCCCACAATGCATCGCGACGTGACGAAACAATCCCGAGCTCTATCACCACCACCACAAACAACTCTATGATAAGTTCTTAAAGGGAAAAAAATTTAAATATTAAATCAACTCCATAGTTGATTCCAAGTGATCAAGGGCTTAGGAATTCCAGTTCAGCACATTGCAGTTTCCGCCAGTAGTGGGCACTCGTGCAACGTAAGCAATGACGCACATCCGAGTGAACGAGACGGAGGGAAGTTAGCGAGTGAAGGGCATGTCAATTTTGGACTGGAACGCAGCCCATGTACACTCATTCCCTGCAAAGTCTTGTATGTGTAGCTCAGTACGTGCATTTCTGAGAGTTTCCACTGGTTTCCATGTTCCTGGTTTTTGATATCTGCTTTTGTCCTGGTTTTCCTGTTACCTCTGGATTTGTTTGTTTTATTGGACTGATTTACATGTGCTCTGACCTTTTGCCTGTCTTTTATTACAATTGTGGATTACCCTTTCATTAAAAACACAGCATTTGGATCCTCAACCTTCGTGTCTCGGAGCAGTTTGTTACACTAATACAGTGTTTTCAAGGTTTTAACAGGAAATGTTACTTGACTTGTAAAATTACCACTTTCACTTAAAATAATGTCAAAACAAGCATCTGTGTATTGATAAAGTAAAGTTAAATAATCCAAATAATCCGTTAGTAATCGGATTGACGGCTCAATCAGACTGAAAAGCCCTCGTGTAAACTAATCGATCCGATTGAGCTCGATCCGAATGAAGGGTGGTTTATTCCTTTTGTAATCCGATCAAGAGAAGATGTAAACATTTGATCGGACTGAAAACTGAAACTGAAAGGGCATGTGAAATGACACTGGAATAGCGTAATGACGTATGACTTGCGGAACGAGAGCTCTTCCTGTTGAATAGTGTCATATAAATGAGTGTCCCGTCATTCTAAATTTCTCCTTTCACTCAGCATTTGTAAAATGGAGCAGGACAACGTCCCACTATTCCTTGTTTCGGATTCTCATCCACAGACGACTGGCTTGGACACGGAGAGGGGCATTTTTACTGCGTGATAAATATAAACAGCACGGCACAACGGTTCATATGCTCATTTACTCCAAATTATGACCAGAAATGGATAAATATTAAGTCTGCTGTTCAAAACAAATAAAGAACCAATGTAGGAGAATGGTTATTATGCCCAAACAGAGGGAAACTCTGTATATTGGTGCTGTGTGCGCAAGTCAAATAATCTATTCCAATTTAAAGCTTGTGACATATAAACGCACACATTAACCCGATTACATGTTTAGCATTCATGTAAACACTACATTCGGATGAATTAATCGGAATTAATTCAGTCCGATTGAAACAAAAGTTGTGCATGTAAACGTAGCCAGTGATTCACTCATGCACTGTTGACATGACGCTATTTAAAAATATTTCTAACATGAAGCTAGTTTAAACTTGTAAAGATTGCTCCATTTAGGAATTAATAGCCGGACCACACAATATGCGCAGAGATGTGGAATAAAATTCAATTACTTATCTTAGATATTGATTCCAGATGCGTTCTGAAAGCGCGCTGCATACTACTAACAGCAACACACAGGTATTTGTTTTACTGTTGAGCCACAGCTCATTGGACACTGATGCAACAGCAACCAATCAGCTGTGCCATGTAGATAATGATATGATCGCTACCAAATGAGTCAAAGACTTATCAGCCTGCGCCATCTAGTGTTTCATGCCAGAACTAATTGTGTTTTGTTTCAGTTTTTCCTGTTTCTGCTAACCTGTGTTCCCTGTCATTGTAAGTTGACCTAAGGTGCGTTCCGATTGGGTCCCTACGCAGTGTTAAACTGCTCCCTGCTACTCCCTGAGCACGGGATATCCGTTGAAGTGGACTTCGCTAACAATTTGGAACTGCCTACACCAGTGGTCGGCAACAGGCGGCCCGCGGGCCAAAACTGACCCACCAGCATTAATGGCCCGCACCCGCAGCCAGATTATTTTGACAGCGGCTGGTTCTGAAATAGATCTGTCATGACAGCAACAGTTACTAAACAGAGTGTTACTAACAGACTGTGAAGAGACTTGCTGCAACAATGTCAAATATGTGAAAAATAATGTTTTTATTCTTCTGAACATTCAAGCATGAAACCTTATCCTAGTATACACCAAAGACAAAATCAAGACATTACAAAAAGGCATAATAGGTCCTCTTTAAAATAACTGTTTTCTATTTTAACATATTTTAAAAAGTAAAATTTTTCCTGTGATGCAAAGCATCTCGGGTTACAAATGTAACCATGGTTCCCTGAGAAGGGGAACGAGACACTGTATCCTAGGACGCTAATGGGGAATGCCTCTGGCATGACCGGTGTCTGAAGCACGACAATAACATTGGCCTATATATATATTGTATTCTCCATTGTATTTTACTGATCAGCATATCGTGACAGATGTATGCATAACCATGTATTCACCAGTCCAGAATAGTTAAACTTGATCTTGCCCTTTCATCTGCCCTCCCCTTGATTCAAAATAAAAAATTTCAAATTTAGATGCTCATCATTGGTAAAAAAAAAAATAACTTTGTGAGACCCTTTAAAGGTTTGTCTTTTGGTTACATGCTTCTTTGAAACATCTTATTTCCTGCTTTTTTTCCCTTTGTCAAACCACATCAAGCATTAGCAATAAAACAACATATTACCCACATAGTTTGGAGAGAGGTCAATTTACTAAGCAGTAGTATTAACAACAATCCGATTGTTAAGCTGACAAAACGTCTTTCCGAAAAAAAAAAAACTTGCAGTAAATAAAAACTCCATAAAACAATTGTAATAAATTGTGAGTTGTGAAAATTACGTGATCTGGGACCTGTACGTGTGCGTGCTATTGACTATGTCTATCCCTCCATGTTTTCAGCCGTATTAAATTCAATATGCCATCTAACCGTAGGTCTATGCATGATGCTGAATTGAACACATTTTAGTTCTTGAACTGCATTTTAAAAACTGCTTCACCTTTACAATTTCGATTCTCAACAGCAGGGGGAGCAAAATAGATACGCGTTATCATCAGTAAACCAGTGAAATTCTACTTCATCTGGTTCAGATAAGCTCATTTGTGTGTTATAGTCTTTTTCAAAAACGCCTTACACTGCTTAAAAGTGAAAGTTATGGGTTTTTATTTTTTTTTTGCTCCGATAACACAGCAAAAATCTAGCTTTTAATAATTAAACATTATTAAAGAATAGTGAACGGTCAGTAATACAATAAGATCAAATACACAAATTACAAGCATGGATGAATACAATATAACAAAGTTACAAATAAAGTAAAGTCTAACAGTAGTATTATATGTCAATATATATCAATCTTTGTTAAAGATGTGTTTTGTTGTTTGATTAACATTAATGACATAGTCAGCAGCAGATTTTTATAGGCTGCTGTCACTTTAAGACCTAATGAACGGATCCACATCCGATTTCTTTCTCAACCGTTCACTTAAGACAGAACCGACTGTGTTTACAAGATTACTTGCTGAGACGGGTATTTAACATCATTTTTTGTGTATGTGTCTTTTCAAGTGCAAGGACATGCGAAAGATGAATAAATGCGGTGTTCCTGCGCTTTCTGAAATGAGCCTCTCTTTGTCTGTACGATCGAGTTCTCTTTCACCTTTTCTTGTGCTTTAATTGTTTAAATTGGCTTGAATGTGTAAATTGTCAAGAAAAAACACGTGCAAAGGATACAGTAAACTTTCACTATGATGGTTAAACTTGGGAATTAATCTGCGATCACATGCTGCCGAACCGTGGGGCCTGATCAGTCCGGATCATAGATCAATGGCGACCCTGCACCCCTAATAACCAGTCATTGTTTCAATAACATCATACTCACAACATGATGTTTAATGACTATATATAGTTGATAGTCTATAGAAGTACAATGCATTTATAGGAAGCATTTGAATTTTGTCATATTCTTCTTATAGCTCATCCAGACATTAACTATTTCAGATAATTCAGCCTGTCATGGATGTTTGACATACTTTGCTTTTTTATGCCTAATCGGTAATTTAACCACAAACATGTCCACTAACATGACCTCTAACAATAGTATCCTGTAAAACATTTCAAATAATGAAATAGCGCCCCCCATGTGCAGTCAATAGAAAAACACAGACTGACAACACATCTCTTTTGTCAAACAATTACAGCACATTTATATTCTCATCAGTTCCCCTAAATGTAACAATACTTCAATTTTATTTTCCTATGTTAATGAAAATAACAGCATAATTATTCTTGCAAATGTTATGCTTTACTCAGTCTAGGCAGCACTGTGTGTTGTCATGCGATTTTTGGAGGTTAAAAACAGCATTAGTTGAATGCAAACATATATTTACATTTGATATTAGAAATAGGCTTTTGTACCAATTTTGCAGAACATTTTGAGAAATATGGTATAAACTTTATCGGCTGCACCTTCAGATCCAGAACTTCTTAGTTAAATTATCTGTTAGCATGTTAAAGTACTATACCCTTTTTGCATGTGGCACATTTTGAACCACTGCATGACACTTTTTTTTAAATTCAGTATAATATAAAGGTTCTTGAATAATCACTACTTGTGTTGTGTTGGTAATGCTGGTGGACAAACTCTAAACACAGCCATCACAGTTGTCTGTGCTTTGCTTTGACTCTTGGGTTTCACTGCAATAAGATGATGTATGGAAACTTTTACCCACAGAGATCTAAGTGCGCTTAAGGTTGTTTGTTTGTTCTATGTTACTTTCAGAAACAAAGTGTGACCGCAACCTAAGCTCTGTGGATTGAATTCAATGCATGTTTTTTTTATATATATATATATATATATTTAGTGGCATAAGTCTGTTTCCGAAACCATTAGTCAACAAGTGAAAGAAACTAACGTGTGATATGCATGCAGTTGCAGATCTTAACAGTGCATTGTGAAAAAATTGAGCCTTTAACACATAATAATAAAAATAAGATATAGTACTATATTAAAGCACAATATGACAGTTAAATAATGGTGCTTGCATAGAAGCAAAGAAATCAAGTTTCAGTACTGCACAGTGGTAAAAAATGTATTATGCATCAAGAGAAATATTGTTGAAAAGTCTGTAAAAATAGCTCCCAACGTACTGTGTTAATTTGAAGCGTTAATTGTACGTATTGATTTTTCACAGGTGTTTACCTGTTTTTTGAATTACACATTGCATTGTGTTGTGTTTTAGGGTTAATGAGCTTGGCCTGGGAAATGATACCATTGGGGAACAATAACATTCCCTGAAAGCCAACAGAAATCAATGTAAAAAGTTTTTTTATTTTTTTTTAATATATATAAATAAGGCTGTCAATACACTGCATCTGAATGCAAGCAGATGATTTATATACAACCATTTTGGTCTTGAATTTAGTTTCGTTTTTTACTACTTTATTATTATTATTATTATTATTATTATTATTATTATTATTATTATTATTATTATTATTATTATTATTATTATTATTAGCACCATCAGCATGGGGTGTGGCAGGTAATTAATACTCAATAATAATTCAAGCAATTTGAAGGACTTTTTTTAAATGTCTTCTGATTTCATTTGACCTCTTAAATTCTTCACACATTTCAGATGTAGTATTGCAATCTGAATCTGAATCTCAATCTGAATCTGTCTGTAGCATTGCATGCATTCCCTGCAGTATTTTAAACCACTACAAAAGGAATATATTTTTCATTTCTGAAAGATCAGCATCTTAATTTAAAAGTTTTTGTATTTTCATTATTGTTTCATAATTAATTCTCAAGTATATATTTTTTTTATTCAAGTTATTGTCATCTGTTGACTTGTCACCTATAAACAAGGGGTATTTTGTCTGTGGTTATGGAAAATGTGTGTGTGTGGTTTAGCTGCAGTGAGGGGTGTGAGAGATGAGCCGGGGGTCAGTCTGATGAGTGGAAAACAGTCAAACTGTGATGCACAGGTGCACCCACTGACACACAAACATTTAAGAAAACCTTTATATGATTTTTTAAAAAAAAATATGGTCTACACATCACAATTTTTTGTTTTAAAAGTATGTTCTGCTAATAAATTGTCATGAGTAATATCAAAATGTTTATCATGATCAGGCTAGACCGCTGCAGCTCACAACGTACTACATTATGTGTGCATAGATATACAGTAATTATAACAATTTATTTTTCGATGTGTATATTTTTATCTCTGCAATCTGGTCCGCTGAAGATCCCCTCAGCACGTCTCATTCTGCACTGAACTGCTTCTTCCTGTCAGGGTCTGTATAGGAAATGATCTCATTCACAACGCCTGCCTCTTCTACAAGCGCCTGGTTATATCTTCATGATACAGTATATAAACAGATCTTAAATAAAGTTCTTAGTAGAACTTTCACATGATTTCACAACTTTTATTGCATCAAAAATATTAAACATTGCAGAGCCCACATACACTTTAAATTTATGGCATTAGCAATTGCATATAAATATTAGAGACTTGATAAAAATATAGCTTGTAAACATAACATTAGGCTACAGTATTGGACCATGTGTCATTGTTGGACTATCTAGTAGCAGAATACACAACATCTGTATCCTCAGCATGTCTGGCTGCTCTTCTGGTTTTCTGTTTTGAGAACTGTAGAGAAGCATACAATGTTGAATGAGACTCCTGCAACCCAAAGATGCATTTAACAACAGAGCAACTGTAATCTTTCACTTATTAAATTCAAATAATGTTCACTTATTAAATTAAATTCAAATGCACAGAAGAAAATCTGTGTGTTTAGCAAAACAAAGGCAAAAGGTTATTCTACATACGTATATAAAATAGACTTAGTATCATCAAATTATATTCACAGCGGTTACGTAGATTTTATTATTTAATGCTAATTCCAATGTTGTGGGTATTTGGTAAATAGTCAGGGTAAGAAAAAGTGGAATTTAACTGAAATTGTTCCTGATAACACATAAAACGCATGATAATTTTACAAATGCAAAATACTTTATATTTTATACCCAAGATTGTTTAACTTTATTTAAGAATAGATCATATTTAATTTTGTTATAATGTTCTGTTCTATAGATCTGGGCCCGTATCCCTAAAGAATTTTTGTGCAAAAAGTGGCTCCTAGCGGCCAAATTCTAAGAAAATTCTCAGAGTCATGACGTTTTCTTAGAATTTCCCCTAAAAGTGACACGAAAATCCCAGTTAATATAAAAGCTATTCCTCAAGATTCCTTGCGCTTAAAAGGGCTCCTAAGGCGAGATCTGCTAAGAGCAGGGAAGAGGACTTTTAGTGGCTTAGGAGTTCCCCTAAGCAGCTGCACAAAATGGGTTAGGATTCCTTTTTTTCTCCATTTTCTGTGTTTGTAGGATATTTGTTAACAAGCCTTCATAAATAGACCAGCCAGCAATCACAGACATTAATAAAAGCTGAGCCGTGTTACCCTCGTTAAGACCACACTGAGTTGTAACGTTGCAATTTCTACTTCATTAAGGACAGCCCCTTGAGATAGGCCATCTTGTTTTCAATGGGGTCCATATGGGAGTGAAAGTACAAAATATGCCAGCTAGGATATTAATATGAGCAAATAAGACACAAATCATTATTTGAACAGGGTGTAATGAGCTCAAGTTTTCACATATTTTAGATTCTAATGTTAGGCTATAACCCCTACAGCTTACTATTCATTTTCCAGATATTTTCTTGAATGTGAAATATTATTTACAATTACAGTCTGCATAAGATTAGAGTGTATAATTATGTTTATTGAATTGAGGGTACATCCTTTGCTCATTATCACCAAAAGTTCATTTTCATCAAACTTGTAGGATCAACCAATCACGGCTTTTGAAATGATGACTCATACCTAGCAACGGGGTCAACCACACCTCCTCACTAAGATAGGATTTTCCATCCATTCCTTGCTCAGAGTTCACTGAAAATGTTCTGGAATCACTTCTAAGCTAAAACTCCTGGCAAGGAATTTTTAGGTTAAGTTAGGAGCTCTCTGAGAGGATTCTCAGAATCTTTAGGGATACGGGCCCTGGATTCTTACAAAAATATTTCAGCCATGCAGTCCTTTTAAAGAGCATGGCTAGTACTAAACAGAAAAAAGAAGCAGCCCTGCAGTCCGTATGTTAAAGATCATCCAGTACGAAACTTTATATTGCCTGAAGAATGTTAGACATTTAAGAAATAATTGAAAGACATTGATATTGGAAAAGTTAGTTTATAGTTTTTAGATTTTTGAACTCTGATCTTTAATTGCAACTCTACAAATATATGTATATGCTTATATAACCCTATATATAGTAACACTTTATTTTGATAGTCCACTTTAAACATTCTACTAACTATAAGTAACTCTGCAGCTACATGTCAACTAACTGTCATTAGAGTATTAGTAGACTGTCTGCTTAATATTTGCTAACACTTTATTTTGTTGGTCCTCCAACAGATATTCTACTGACTATAAGTAACTTGGCAACTACAAGTCAACTTATTCTCCTAACCTGAACCCGAACCCCTAACCATAACCTAACAGTCTACTGACAGTCAACTACAGTCTACTAATACTCTAATGACAGTTAGTTGACATGTAGCTGCAAAGTTACTAATAGTTAGTAGTATGTCTAAAGTGGACTATCGATATAAAGTGTAACCATGCTTTGCATTTAATTTTTACATAGTGTAATCAAATAATTTTATATTAAGAACGTTTACCTCATGATGTTGTGTTACATGCTGAACATCATCTGTGACAACAAACAGCACACAGTTATTTGCCATTCACACATCATTCCCAATAGCATTCACACTGATCAAATATCTTGAACTGAATAGATGTACTGTTACCTTTTTCCTGTGTTTTTCTGATCTTAACAATGAACAGTGTGAGAGGAATGATGATGAGAATAACAACAACAATACCACCAAAAATAAAGGTCAGTTTATAAAAGATGTTTCCAGGACAGTATTTTGCAGAAATCGGACTCCTCTTAAGATCTGTTAAAAGTAAATTACATTTAACACAATCTAGATAAATCATCATTGTATATGAAATTATGAATGTTATGAGTGTTAAAGAAAGGCAGACGATAAACACCTTTATTTGTAACTTTGTAAGTTTCATTTTTCAGGGGCGCAACGCTCCTCTCTATGGAATAATTAAAGAATTGAAATATGAGTCATTTAGAAAATCAATGCAACTTCTTGTTGCAGTCTGGATGTATGTCTGTACTTTGAAAAAAAAGTCTGATTTCTTTTATATATTATTCTACCATACATAATGTGGGCAAGCAGTTCCTCTACAATATGCTGTTGATAAAGAAAGATTACCTTTAATGTCCAGGTTTGTTCCATCACCAAATGTGATCACCCGACTGTACCAACCACAGTAGTACAGACCAGAATCAGAAATATCCACATTTAAAATTCTCAGGGAGCTGTTCTTGCTGTTCAGAGACATCACAAGACGGTCTGCTTGAAACCCATTTAAATATTTTGGCACTACTTCAATATTGAAAGGTAACATCATGTATACAATACTAAGAGGTACAGCACTGTTTGTTTGCTTGAACCAGTGCATGTATTTTCCAATTTCTAAGTTGTGTTGACACCAGATAGTGACATTATCTCCTGGTTGAGCTGATATATTGGTTGTCTGAGATGTTATAGCTGTAAGCAAACCTAAAACCCACAGAGAAATAACAAATAACTTCATATTAATATTTAGAACACATAAATTGACGAGACAAAAAGGCTGCGTATATCTGACACCTAATGTTTGCTAATTAACCCAGAATTATTCATTCCTATCTTACATGACTGAAGCAATAATAGTGCAGTAATGCTTACCCATGCCACAGATCAACAGCACTGAAATGATTATATGAACCATTGCTGTACTGAATCAGACTAGAACCAACGAGGAAATTAAGATGAGGAAATCAATGTGCTTTATTTATATGAGGGGGTGTGGCTTATGCCAACACCAAACTATGACAAACCTGTCAATCAACAGGCAACTCCACAGCACATATTGCCAATTCAAAACAAGAAGTATCATTATTGATCAGATATATTGATTTTATGTTTTGTTTACTGCTTTAGCTCCAAATAGTTTCCCCATAGCAATTTTGAGAATACATTTTTCCAAATCAACTTTACAAAGAACTAAAAAGCATCTTTGACACTTATGTATGAACATGTCTTTAATTGATCATTTTTTAATTATATTATTCATTTTACATGATACATTTTACCTGACCCACAAGTCTCTGAAGGCCATGGAGCATGTGATCCTCAGTTGGAACATCAGCTTTCTATCTAACCATTTGACCTCCGATAATTAATAAATTAAAAAATAAACTGTGATATTGTTCAGGTGTTGATAATAAACCATAGTTAATTTACAAATAATAAGTTTGAGGTTGTTTTATATTTCAAGTAGAGTCAGTGTACAGAACAGTTGAGTCCTCAGTATGTCTTCCTGCCGTTTTGGATCTCCTGTTTGAGAAATACACCGCAGCATATTCTACTGAATCAGTTTCCTGCAAAGAAGAAATGTCTTTCAAGATTCTAATCAGAAATTCTAAAAAGAAAACTCATCATATTATGTCTTAGATTTTATTCTCAAGCCTGTTTCCCTTATTTTTAGCCCAAAATAAATTATACAGCAAAAAAAAAGAAAGAAAAAAGAGCAACAGTTCACATCCAATAGTCAACAGAATTAGAAATAGTATTTGACCCTGGATCACAAAACCAGTCACAAGTCGCACTGTTATATTTGTGGCAATAGCCAACAATACATTGTATGAGTCAAAATGATGAGTCAAATTTTCTTTTATGCCAAAAATCTTTAGGATATTAAGTAAAGATCATGTTCCATGAAGATATTTTGTAAATTTCCTACCGTAAATATATAAAACATTTATTTTTGTGAGTGAATGCACAATCGCGTACATAAATGGACAACTTTAAAGGCGATTTTCTCAATGTTCCGATTTTTTTGCACCCTCAGATTCCAGATTTTCAAATAGTTGTATATCGGCCAAATATTGTCATATCCTAACAAACCATATGTATTTATTCAGCTTTCAGGTGATGTATAAATCTCAATTTCAAAAAATTTACACATGTGACTGGTTTTGTGGTCCAGGGTCACATATTGTTTAATCGAATCAAAACAATTGTTAATACCAACAACACAAAAATATTTTTTTTCTTTAATGCGCAACAAATGTTGACATTTGTTGACACAACTAAATTTACTAAATGGCAGAACACATGCAAATGTATTGTCGGCAAAATCATAAGCATTTCTACCCAACATGTAGAAGCATAGCAGTAATTAATTTCCAATCAATGCATTAATGGTCATCTTCTTCTTTATAAAAGGGTCAAAGAAACCAGTGTGATCTGGGAGAAAATCAGTGTCTCACTAAGAGTACAATGAAAGATTTTAGAACAAAACAGAACAAAAGCAGAGTTCTCATTTCTACTTTGAGATATTTTGAATTAGTTTTATTTAGCCTGCAACATAATTGAAGTCGGTGAGTTTACCTTGTCATCGTGCTGTTGTGTTTGACATTCAGCGGCTGTCACAAAGCACAGAAAAAAGACAATCAGCTGCTGTTGAGAATACATTTTTAGAAGAATTCATTCCACATTGATGATTAACATTTATTTTTGTGATTTCATTTGTGATTGATCTGTTTAACCATGTGTAAATATTATACCTTTTTTATGCTTCTGCCTTTTATGTTGCCTGATAATCACCAAAAGGATAGGAGTAATACATGTAAAAAAAATGATGCCACCAAATATGAGGGTCAGCATGAAAAAAATGTCTCTAGAACACTCCTCAGTAGATACAGGCGATTTCTCATCATCTGTAAAAAAGTGGACATTTCAATTTTACAATATTTATTACACCACAAAGAACTTAATTTTCTCCCCATTAATTAACTAGAGAGATATTAATCACCTGCAGTTTCAACTTAATATAGAAAGTAAAATAATAAACATACCCTTTTTTGAGGTTCCTTTGCCATTTTTCTCTGGTATAAAAACAGTTGGCCAGTATGAGTCACTCACCATTGTGGCATTTACAATGGTATCTAAACTGTGGTGTTTTTCAACATGTGCTATTTATGACAAAATGAGAAAAAGAGCTATAAACATTATATAAACACAAGTATATTGAGATTCAAAAAGATTACCGTTCACTTCAAGCCTGGTTCCATTGCCAAATTTCATGTGATATCCCGTAGCTCCACAAAAATAGAAGCCAGAATCAGAAATACTGGCATGCTTAATTGTTAGGGTTGTGCTTTTGCTGAACAGATTCATGCCAATTTGGTCTTTTGTGAAAGTGTTGAAATAATTTGGCTCTATCTTCTGAAGACTCTCTGTGTATAGCATGTGCACAACAGTAATCGGTACATCACCGTTTTTTTGTTTGAACCAGTACAGGTCTCCAGAAACATGGATGTCATGTGCACACCACATAGTGACACTTTGTCCTGGCTGAGCATTTATACTTGCTATAGAAAACATTACTTGGAGAAAACCTGAAAAACATAAAAAGAAAAGAATTAAAGCCATAGTACCCCACAAAACATAATTTTTACATTAAAATCTCTCCCCATTTTAATAACTCTCCAAAGATTTTATTACATGTCTCCCATCATAGAAATGTAGTTTACAGTAGATAAACCTTACCAGTCCCAAAGGGCAATAATGCTGCTGTTGAAATACGTAACATTTGTGCACTGAGTCAAACCAGAGCTGAAGAGGAAATTAAGTGGGCGATATCAATGTGTTTTATATATAAGAAGGAGGAGTGGCTTTTACCCCTGAAAAAATATAGAGCTGTGATATCTCTACAGAGAACATAATCAAATACAAAATATGTACTGATGATGGCACCATGTTAAGTTTTCTTTTATTCAGTGCTGGGAAAACGGTTGGGATTTCCTGAATGAATTAAATCTGCAAATAGTCAATAAATAATATATATAGATTCATGATTTTCAGCCTGTAAATTGATCTTTTCTGCTATTGCATCTATGCACGAGAGTAGTGATGTGACTATTTGGTTAATTATTTGCCTAAAGGAACACACTGTGTGGGCCTTTTCCACACTACATCTTTTTCTCTCCGTTTTGGCCTTCCGTCCACACTGAGACAGCGTTTTTTTATCAACGAAAACTGAGCTTTTTAATAATGATAATGCAAAGATAAATTTGAAAACGGTGTTTTCACATTGTAGTGTGGACTGAGAAAACAGAGGTATTTGAAAACTATGACATTTAGTCATGAGACACATATTGTACCGATAGATATAATAAATACCGATCAGGATGCGTCTGTTGCTCGTCAAGGTTGAAGGAAGAACAAGAAAGTGACGATCAGGTTTCAGAAGTCTTTAATAATCCACTCTGAAAGCAATCCAAACAGGCAGGCAAAGAAAACACAACCTCTACACGTGACCAGACAAATGACCACTGAAAATGCTGTAACTTAAATACAAAGCAAATGAGGGAAATATCACATTTACATTTAGTCATTTAGCAGACGCTTTTATCCAAAGCGACTTACATCTGAGGACTAAAGCAAGCGAGTCATCGTGAAGAGGGAAGAACGACGCAAGAAGTGCTCAAAATACAAAGTTCAGGCATTGCTCAGAGTAGCAAAAGCCAGACAAGGGAAGATTTAAAAGGGAAGGAAAGATTTAAAAGAGAAGAATTTTTTTTTTTTTATTTATTTTTTTTTTTTTTTTATGTTAAGTACTCACGGAAGAGATGAGTTTTCAGTTGACTTTTGAATGCTGTCAGGGATTCTGCATTACTGACGAGGGTGGGGAGATCATTCCATGGATGGAACCGTGAATGAGAATGTTCTGGAGAGTGATTTAGTGCCTCGCTGTGATGGCACCACGAGCCGTCGCTCCTTGGCCGATCGTAGGCTTCTGTTAGGGACGCAGACTTGTAGTAGGGAGTGAAAGTAGGACGGAGCTGAGTCTGTGGTAGATCTGTAAGCAAGCGTCAAAGCTTTGAATTTGATGCGAGCAGCGAGTGGTAGCCAATGCAGTGAGATGAACAGAGGAGTGACGTGAGCCCTTTTGGGCTCGTTGAAGACAAGGCGGGCTGCAGCATTCTGGATCATTTCCAAGAGGTTTAGTAACACATGATGGAAGTCCAGCTAGAAGAGCATTGCAGTAATCAAGCCTAGAAATAACCAGGGCCTGGATGAGAAGTTGTGTTGCATGCTCAGTTAGGAAAGGCCTGATCTTCCTGATGTTATACATTGCAAACCTGCATGATCGAGCTGTCTTTGTAATGTGGTCTGTGAAGGTCAGCTGGTCATCAAATATTACTCCAAGATTTCTGACCGACCTTGATGGGGTGATTGAGGATGACTCTAGCTGGATAGTGAAGTCGTGCTGTAGAGACGGATTGGCAGGGAGGACGAGAAGCTCAGTCTTTGCCAGGTTGAGCTGCAGGTGATGTTCCTTCATCCATGCCGAGATGTCCGCCAGACAGCTTGAGATACGTGCAGCTACTGTGGGATCATCTGGTTGAAATGAGAGGTGGAGCTGTGTGTCATCAGCATAGCAATGGTAAGAGAAACCATGTGCCTGTATGATGGGTCCCAATGATGTGGTGTAGATGGAGAAGAGGAGCGGTCTAAGAACTGAACCCTGAGGAACCCCTGTGTTCAGTTGATGTGCTTTGGATACCTCGCCTCTCCATGTAACCCTGAAGAACCTACCTGTGAGATAGGACACAAACCAGTGGAGGGAAGTTCCTTTGATGCCCAGTGATGAGAGGGTGGACAGAAGGATCTGATGATTCACAGTGTCAAAGGCAGCAGAAAGATCCAGCAGAATGAGAACTGAAGATTTGGAAGCAGCTTTTGCTATCCGCAGGGCTTCTGTGACCGACAGTAGTACAGTCTCGGTTGAATGGCCTGTCTTGAAGCCAGATTGGTTGAAATCTAACTGGTTGGTCAGAGACAGGAAAGATGACACTTGGTTGAAAGCAACTCGTTCAAGTGTTTTCGCAATGAATGGTAGGAGAGAGACAGGTCTGTAATTCTCTAAAAGTGATGATTCTAATGTTATTTTTTTTTAATGACAAACACCTGTGATGATAAATGAAATGAAACTAAAGTGTGGTGGGAAACTGAACAAAGGAACACATGTGACTGAAAATAAACAAAAAGTCTGTGAAAATGAAACTAACCGTGACAGTGAATGGTGAGATATTTTTTTTGCTAAATAAAATGATCCTGCCAGAACTATTGCATGATAACTTTATTATGTCTTGTTCCGTCTGTATCATCTCAGTGAGCTTTTACGAGGGTTTTCGCATACACAGTAAGGGGAATTTAGTGATTCCCAATGTTTCAGTGTGGACGAGAAACTTTTGGAAAATGCTTGAAAACGCTTGTGTGGGCGGGAGAGCATTTTGAAATGAAAATGCCGTTTTTAAATGTATCCGGATGAATGTAGACGTAGCCTTAAAGACCAGTTTGCAAGCCTGCTGAACTAAATATAATGTCCCAGTCAATGATGTGCATTGGGCCTTCAGTAGCAGCATGTGAGCTTCCAAATGCCCGATGTACGCCGATGCAAGTCTGAGTAGATTTGCCATCCTTCATTGTAGCCCCCTAGTGGTTTTCAAAATCATAGCCAGCAGCCTCCTTTTGTCTACAAAACACTTTGCTGGATGGTGGGTGGGTCTATAAGATTGCACACTTGGTTGACTCTAATGCAAATGATAATGCAAAATGTTTCTTATAACATGTACAGAATGTTTTGCACCACTAAAATCACCCAGATTATAGTTGTTAGATAGAAAATTATCACAATTATGTATGGAGATTATGCTGAAGTCACCATGAACTCAAAAACGACAATTCTTGTTTTTTTTTTGTTTTTTTTTGTTTTTTATGGAATATCGCAGTATTTAAATGGTTTATCCATGCACATAATAAAAAATAAACTAAATAATGTGCCCTCATAATCTTTAATTAAAATAACTTCCCGCTTCACTTGCAGCAACATCTCTTCTCTGATGATGTGTTTTTTGGTTCAAGGTCGGGACAACCTGTCACTCACATGAGATCGACCAATAGCAAACCACAACCATCCAATCAATTCCCCATGAACAAAATCAAGTTCCGGCCTTCTTTTTTTTCTTATTTGAGAAGCCTTTTCACTCAGATATACGTCTAAATAGGAAGAAAAGATTACTGCAACTTATGTTTCATGCTTGCCAACTTTAAAGGTTGCAAAGAGATAAGAAAACCATCTGTCATAATTATGTGTTATGTCTAAAGGGTTAATTTTATTCTTAAAAAAGGAATTTTGCACAACTGGGCATTGGTGATATGTGTGCATTCATGGTTTTTTTTTCATTCGATTTATTCATTCTTTGCACTATTTTTTTTTAATATTTATTTAAAAACTCTGAGAAAATACCAATGCTGATGAAACCATCATTAGGTTTGCCATACTGGATTTTACTTCAGACATAAAAATTCTTAAATATTTTACAAGATGAGATGAGTACAAAAGAAAAAACTCCTTTTGCCATCAGAACAGACATGAAGCTACTTGTAGTAAACGGTAGTTTAAAACAAGGAATTCAAACTTTTACAGGACATGTAATCAAGAAACACTTACTTAGAACTTAAGAAGGTCAAGTTACCGCATGACCAGCAGAAAACCACAACTAGCACACTGCCTTTGTCTTTTACATTTTTTAAAAGTAATTTTCCAGAAACATACTTCTTTCAAACCTATTTAAATTGCACATGTAATCAGTCTTTACTGACGGCGGCAACTGGTGTTACTTATGAGCAATTATGTCTTAGAAGTAAAAAAATATAATATGAAATCAAGTCTGTAAGAAAAGGTCAGTGGGGGAAAAAATCTGGTTCAGCACTTTTTTTTTTGACAAACACAACACATCCGCTCACATCGTTCATCACTTCTCTGGTGATGTTCATTTAGTCATCTCACCTTTTTTGTACTCATTCAGAAATAGGATAAATCCATCCAGATTAATCAACTTTAGAGTTTTTCTTCTCTTTCTAATTAGTGAGTTGAATTGTCTTTAATGTCAAAACTGAAATGTTTTTACTTTAGCTATTTAATGGCTAGTTCACACTACAGGATTTTAAGCCCGATTTAAGCCCGATTTGCAAGTTAACGAGCTCGCCGACAGGTCGGGCTGTAATCGCGCGCAAATCTGCGGGTGATCCGCGCTCGCCAATCTTTAAGTGTGAAATACTAAACGACGCATCAAAAACGCTCGCTGACACATCGCCGACGCGTCACCGACGCCGAACAAATATCTAGCATGCCAAATATCTGGAGCTGTCGGCCGACTCGATAGCGTGTGGTGTCACGTGTCGTGGCGAGCTACAGCCAATGAGAGAGCAAGGCATAGGTTGAGGTCACCGAAAGAAAAATAGCAGCAGCACCAGCAATGGCTTCAAGGAAATTATGGAACCAAGAAATGGAGCAAAATTTAATAGAACTCTGGCAGGAGCATAACTGCCTCTACGATATTTCAAACGAGATGTATCACAACCGAGCTGAGAAAGAGAAGAGGTGGACAGAAGTCGCTAATGCTCTTCAGCAGCCAGGTGAGCTAACGTCAAATATGTAAATTCATTAGCACGATGAGAGATAGATGGAAGTTGTGTTGTAATAACACAATATTGTATGTATTAATGTTTCAATGGACATGACTATTACTTTATAAATTGTAGCATAATTGTTGTACTTTCGTTTATTTACATCAAATGTAGGCTACAGTTGCAGTTGTAGTCAAGGTGTAGCTATGATATTAATTTGCATTAGGCTATAATTTGCAGGATTGTGGTTGTAATGGTGATGTGGTCTTTGAAATTGAGATTTTATATTAGAGGATGAAAATATCATATATTCTTTTATTGCATCTCCATTGTAATCTGTAATGGTAACATAAATATAGGTTCAATAAAATTAAAATGTTAAAATAAAACAAATGTGCATCTAGGCCTAATGGTACCTGATTCATATTGCTGGATTTTTGTGGTCACATTGTTCAAGGCAATTTGAAGCAGGCAAAGAATTTTGCGACTGCATTAACAACTGACAACTATAAAATGTATTAATTTTTTTCCTTCTTCAGTTGAGGACGTTAAGACCAGGGGCCGTATTCACAAAGAATTTTAAGGCTAAAAGTAGCTCCTAACTGGCGAATTTAGGAGCAACTCCTAAAAATAATGGGCGTGTCACTCCTAACTTTAGGACTCCTAATTTTTTTGACTAAGAGTAATTCACGAAGCATTTTAGCCCTAAAAGTAGCACCTAAGTCTGGGACAGCTTAAAAGAAGTCGAGAGGACTCCTAACTCACTAAGACCTATTCACAAACCGCTTTTTGTGGCATTTCACGTTGCGATGTTTTGAAATGCGTATGCGGCCTCTACAGCTTCCAATCGCGAGGGAACAATTTTGCATTGTAGGCATAACTAGGGATGCAATAACGCCACCAACAACAACCAAAACTAGGCTACTCACTGCATGTAAACTAATTGTAACGTTTCATTGTGAATCAAATTAAAATGTTCTTCTCTTTGCAAGCGTAGGCAGAGGAATATAGTGACAGATTAATTCAATAATGTTGCAAAGATATTGCATCAATCCATATGTTTCATTAGGCTACTAGGCTATTTGTTTTTCCTTACTCTTTATTCATTTTGGCTATTTATTCAGTTATTCATCATCTTCCGTCCTTCGCACTACTTGTGTAGCGCACGCATTCTCAGACCTGTCCCCTGTCACTCATCATCGTAGGGGAGGTGTTTGAAATCATTCCCGCGTTACAATCATCAGCCAATCAAGGTGGTCACTTCAGTCAAGCTCGTGCATGAGTAATGACGTCATCCATAGCAACGAAGACTCACTCTTAGTTTAGGAGTTGTCATTTTTCTTTACTAAGAGTAGGTCTGAAAGGCGTTGTGAATAACTTTTAAGAGAAAACTCCTAGCTAAAATCTTTTAGTGCGATTTAGGAGTACTCCTAGTGGTAAGATAAAATGCTTTGTGAATATGGCCCCAGGGCAATATCCCTGCGAACGCAGTACTGTAGGTTGCTAAAACCAAAACCGAGTGGGAGTGGCAGCAAACCCATGACACCAAGGCAAAGGTGGCTCCTCAGAGTCATGGATTTTATTAAAAGCTACATTGTTCACCGTCCATGTGAAACCACTGTAAGTTACACAGTCTACACAGATTAAATATGTCGTGATAACATGCACTGGATATTACACATTGCTGGAAAAAGTTCCACAAACTGTAAGTGCAGATTAAAGTAACTCTGTTACACTTTATTTATTTTTAACATGTCATTGTTATTGTATAATTATATATTTAAGTAATATTAATTAACTACATTTACTTATAGGGTTAGGGTAGGATTAGGTTTTTGTAAAGGTTTATGTAATTGGACATAATTTAATTACTATGGTAAGTACATGTAATGTAGAGGTGCTTCCTGGTTTATGGGGATGCTGTCCACACTGCCAAAATAACAAAAACCTTGTTCAATCATAGGGTTCAATGACCATGGGATTACTGTGTAACTACTGTGTATTTTCAAGTAACATTCTAATTTTCTGAGATTTTGATTTTGTGGTTTTCACAAGCTGTAAGCCATAATCAGCAAAATTATAACAAATAAAGGCTTGAAATATCTCACTTTGCATGCAATGAGTCTATATAATAGTTAGTTATTATTTCCTTTTAAGTTGAATTCCAGAAATAAAAGACCTTTTTCAAGATATTCTAATTTATTGGGAAGCACCTGTATTTAACAAGGACAATGTAAAATAACATGTTACCAGAAACTTTCATAATCATCTCTCTTCCAGCTTGGTGCTTCATTCAGCGAGCTGGGTGACGCAGAGGAGCAGGATCTTTCGGAATCAATACCGGACTCACCTTTAGCATCAAGCCTATCATGTACAGCTTCAGTAGAATCATCACATGAAGGAGCTTCACCCACAGCTGTTGAGGAAACTCCTTCGACTGCCTCATCTGATAGGATGGCGGTGCAAAATGTTTTTAGCACCAGGGGAGGGAAACGCAAGAGGATGCCAGAAACGGATGTAGAGCTGCAGAAGCTTGAAGTCCTAAAGAGGATGGCTGCTAAAGTAGATGTTCAACCAACTCCAGATGCATTAACAGCATTTGGGAACCAGGTTGTACTGGAATTGAGGCAAATTCAAGACCCTGGATGTTTAGCAAGACTGAAAAAGAACATAATGGTAATGATCTATGACGCTCAGGAGACTGAAAGGAACAGATCCTTGTCTTCACATGCACAAGTCATTTCAGCTCCGCCACAGGCACAGTCTCATCCTTGTTACTCATCAGCTTTGAGTCATCATCCAACCTTTTTGCAAACACTGCAAGATAATGGCCATTATGAAAGTGTTTCTGTTTACATATTGTTGTGAATTTATTTGTCCTTTTTTTGCACTATTGCACTTGTAAACACATTTGAATATACAGTACCATTCAAAAGTTTGGACACACTTTCCCATTATCTTGGATGTGTAAGTATGTACAAATTTTTGACTGGTACTGTCCATAACTGTTCTCAAAGTCTATGTTGACATTGCAGTGTAAAGTAAAGGCACTGGATGGCTTTTGCATAGTAATATACAGGTCCTTCTCAAAAAATTAGCATATTGTGATAAAGTTCATTATTTTCCATAATGTAATGATAAAAATTAAACTTTCATATATTTTAGATTCATTGCACATCAACTGAAATATTTCAGGTCTTTTATTGTTTTAATACTGATGATTTTAGCATACAGCTCATGAAAACGAATCGGTTACCTAACGTAACCTCGGTTCTCTCTAGAAGAGGGAACGAGTATTGCGTAAGCTAGCTTACGCTACGGGAAAGATTCATCTTTGCTGAGAGTTTGAAGCCAAAAAATTATTTCATAATTTGTATCCATTGACAACGCAGTTCCTCTGCGGCAGACCTAGAGCGGGCTAGCTAGCAGCTCATTGGTTCGCTCAGAGAGAACTGCTTAAGCCTATGGGAGAGCGGGGCTGAACCCGCTACCAATGGGAAGCGCCCGCGCGGTCATTGCATCATAGCCCGCTAGAGTGGGCGTGGCTATGGTGTATAAAACAGTCTCTCCCAGGCTTATATGTTGATTTATTTCAGCGTGAAGCGAAACGCTTAGTAGCGCAAGCACGGCAGGGAACGCAATACTCGTTCCCTCTTCTAGAGAGAACCGAGGTTACGTTAGGTAACTGATTCGTTCTCTTACGAGAGGTTCTCTCGTATTGCGTAAGCTAGCTTACGCTACGGGAACACCTGGTCAACGCCGTGCGCGCTAAGAAAAACACTCATGAATCCCAGGGTGAAAACCGGGGGAATAATGAAAGGTGGAGTGAATGTATAATGAAGCCGGCAGAGCGGGCACACAGTGTATACATAAGCATCTTAGGGGAACACAAGGGGCGAACCGGTTGTGTGAGGGAATCCCAGTGATGCAGCTTCTTAGAGAGCTGGTTTTTTGACAGCTAGTAATTTTGCCTGCAAGGCGGGAACTTCCAAATTGTAAAATCTGACAAAAGTGGACGGGGAGGCCCATCCCGCGGCCACACAAATGTCATGAATGGAAACTCCACAGGACCATGCCCACGATGAGGCAATGCCTCTGGTGGAGTGCGCCCTGATGCCCAAAGGGCAGGGCAGGCATTTAGATGCGTAAGCAGAGGCGATAGCGTCCACTATCCATCTAGACAGCGTCTGTTTAGAGGCGGCCAGACCTTTGGTGCGCCCTCCAAACGACACGAAAAGCTGCTCAGCGCGTCTGAACGCGGCAGCGCGCGTAGTGTATAATCTCAGAGCCCGGACCGGGCAGAGGAGATTAGCGTCGCGCTCACTATCGGATGGAGGCAGAGCCGATAGAGAAATAATCTGAGCCCTGAACGGGGTACCAATCGCCTTCGGGACATAGCCATGCCTAGGTTTGAGAATGACGACAGAATCATTCGGTCCAAACTCGAGACACGCGGCGCTGGATGAGAGCGCGTGAAGATCCCCTACGCGTTTTACTGAGGAGAGAGCCATCAGAAAAACGGTTTTGAGCGAGAGGTATTTTAGGTCCACAGACTCGAGCGGTTCGAACGGGGGTGCTTTCATAGCTTCAAGGACTATAGAAAGATCCCAGATAGGAACCGACGGGGGTCGCGGAGGATTCATCCTTTTAGCTCCTCTGAGGAAGCGGATGACTAACTCGTCTTTGCCCAGGGACTGAGCGCGCCGGGGTTCAGAGAACGCCGCGACGGCTGCCACATAAACCTTGAGAGTGGAGGGGGACCTGCCCTTGTCCAGCATCTCTTGAAGGAAAATTAGCAAAGACGGTACCTCGCATGACCATGGGTCCAGATGTTTTTCGGTGCACCACTTTGAGAACACAGACCATTTAGACGCATAGAGCCTTCTCGTGGAGGGTGCTCTAGCCTGTATGATAGTGTTTCTTACTCCCTCTGGCAAATCGACGAATAGTCGTTGATCACCCAAGCGTGTAGCGCCCAGCGCTGTGGATGGGGGTGCCAGATCGTGCCGCGAGCCTGAGAGAGGAGATCTGCTCTGACTGGGATGGGCCACGGGGCTGTCTGTGACAGCTGAGTGAGCTCCGGAACCCAGCTTTGACTCTCCCAACGCGGAGCTATGAGGAGCACCGAGTGGCGTGTGTCCCTGATCCTCTGAATCACCTGATGTAACAGAGCGATCGGAGGGAATGCATAGAGCGGGCGGCGAGGCCATTCCTGGGCTAGCGTGTCCTCGCTCCTCGTAAAATATATTGGGCAGTGAGCGTTCTCTACTGACGCGAAGAGGTCTACTTCTGCTCTGCCGAATAGCCGCCACAGTATTTGGACCGTCTGTGTGTTCAGGGACCATTCTCCTATGGAGATGAGGTTCCTGGATAGTATGTCTGGACCGTCGTTCAGATGGCCCGGCACGTGCGTCGCTCTGAGCGAAAGCAGGCGGCTCTGGGACCAAACTAAAATGCGGTGTGTCAGTAGAAAGAGATTCTTGGACCTGACACCGCCCTGACGGTTGATATAGGAGACCACAGCCATGTTGTCCGAACGGATCAGGACGTGGTGTCCCCGAATGAGCGGGAGGAAGCGCGAGAGCGCGTTCTCGACCGCAAGCATTTCCAGACAGTTTATGTGTAAGGGGCTTTCCTGAGTCGACCAGAGGCCGAAGGCCGGTGAGCCCTCGCAGACTGCACCCCAACCCGTGTTGGATGCATCTGTCGAGATGACTTTTCGGCGGGAAAAGGTCCCCATCGTGACGCCCTGCCGAAACCATTCTGCTACTGTCCATGGCTGCAGCGCCGTGAGACATGTCTGCGTAACCCTGATCAGCTGGCGGCCCGTGTTCCACGCGTGGTTGGGTACACGGCTGTTTAACCAGAGCTGAAGCGGGCGCATGTGCAGAAGGCCCAGCTGAAGCACAGCGGAGGCTGAGGCCATGTAACCCAGCATCCTCTGAAAAGTTTTCAGGGGTATGCGGGTGCCCATCTGAAAGGAAGCGGCTAGACGCTGAATACTGCGTGCGCGCTGTGAGGACAGGCGAGCCGTCATTGAGACCGAGTCCAAATCTATTCCTAGGAAGGAAATCGATTGACTGGGTTGAAGGGAGCTCTTTGTCCAGTTGACAGAGAGGCCCAGCGTTTTCAGATGGTCGAGGAGAACTGCGCGGTGCGACAGAAGCTCCGTCTGTGATTGGGCCAAAATCAGCCAGTCGTCCAGATAATTCAGTATGCGCAGCCCCTGACTCCGCAGGGGGGCGAGCGCCGTATCCATGCACTTCGTGAATGTACGGGGCGCCAGGGATAAGCCGAACGGGAGAACGGTGTATTGATATACATGACCCTCGAAGGCAAAACGTAAGAATGGCCTGTGACGGGGATTTATCTGGATCTGAAAATAGGCGTCTTTCAGGTCTAGAGAGATGAACCAGTCTCCCTGGCGCACTTGCGCGAGGAGCTTCCTGGTAGTGAGCATCTTGAACGGTCTCTTCATGAGCGCTTTGTTCAAAGACCTGAGATCTAAAATCGGTCTGAGGCCGCCGTCTTTCTTGGGAACTAGAAAATAACGGCCGTAAAACCCCGACTCGGTCATAGATGGCGGGACTCTCTCTATAGCTCCTTTTTGTAGCAGCGTCGCTATTTCTGAGCGAAGCGTGCCGGCGGCCAGCGGGCTGACAGTGGATTCGAGCCGAGCGCGTGCACGAGGCGGGCGGCGGCGAAACTGTAGCAGATAGCCGTTCTTTATAGTGCTTAGCACCCACGGGGAAATGCCTGGAATGGCTTCCCACGCTTTGGAGCATGCGGCTAGTGGCCGAATGGTTATGGTGCCCTGATTGCTGTACATAGCGGGCTGAACACAGAGTGTGGGCGCGCTTTGAATGTGTGTTGCAACGGGACTTGCATTCAGAGAGGAGTCTATGGGCCGTGAAACAGAGCGAGCAGAGAGGGGACACGTGCATGCATTCATGGGCGTGTTTATTTTCTCTGATGTTAGAGCGGGCTGTGCCCGTCTCATGTGAAAGGGCTCTGAGAGAGACACGGGATATGTTATGCTTGTGTGTATGGGTGAACACATGTTTGTGGGCACATTTTCTACACAACTGGCAAATTTTCTCTTTTTGAGATTTCTCTGGGTAGCCGTAAAAACGGCTTTTTGTCGCTCGCAAGCGGGTAGGAACTCCGGCTTGTTTATGGCGGTAAACACTACAGCAGTCGGCGAAACAACGGGGACTGGCAGAGGGCGAAGCTTTGACGGTGGTCCGGCCGCAGCGGGAGAACGCCGTCGTTTTCTTAACTTTGCTAGGCAGACTTCTGATGATCAGGCTTCAGCGTGATTTTTGGTCGCGGACCCCTTGGGGGCGGCGGTCTGCGGCGGCTGTCAGAGCAAGAGCGAGGGCGGCCGCCCTGTCTGCGCTGGGCTGTTTGAGTCTGCTGAGAAGGGCGCTGCGGTGGGGCTCTGACAGGAGGCTCACGAGAGCGGCCTGCGGAAGAGCTAGCGCGGCGGGGCAGAAACAAGTTCATGGCTTGGGTCGCTTTCTGAACTTCGGAAAAACGATCGACAATACCTGTTACAGCAGATCCAAAAAGGCCCGTCGGGGAGAGGGGCGCGTTAAGAAACGCGGCGCGCTCGGAATCTCCCATGTCTGCGAGTGTTAGCCATAAATGTCTTTCAGCTACACACAGACTAGCCATGCATCTCCCCAGAGCTTGTGCGGCGGCTTTAGTGGCGCGAAGGGCGAGGTCCGTAGCACTTCTTAGATCCGTGACAGCGGGGGAGGGGTTCTTGCCGCTCTCAGCCCATTCACGGAGAATATCGCTCTGTAGCACTTGGAGGACAGACATAGAATGAAGCGCTGCAGCGGCTTGACCAGCGGCGGCATAAGCGCGAGCGTGAAAGCTCGAGGTCGCTCTGCAAGCTTTCGAAGGAAGCGTGGGAGAAGAGCGCCATCTGGCAGAGGGCGGGCAGAGGTGTGCGGCGACCAAGTCCTCGACAGGTGGCATGGCAGAGTAACCCTTTTCAGCGGCTCCGTCCACTGAGCGCAGCGAGGCAGAAATGTCGGAGCGGTTTCTAGCCGAAAGTGGAGCATTCCAGGACTTCGTCAGTTCTGCGTGGAGTTCAGGCAGAAATGGGGCGGCCCGGTTGCACGCGGGGGTCGAGCGCCGATGAAAGAAGCTGCCGTCCATCCGGTTCGGGGGCTGCTCGGGTGGAGGAGCCCACTCGAGACCGAGGCGTTCAACGGCCTGTGAGAGGAGGCGCATTAGCTCTTCTTCTATTCCAGCGCGAGTCCCCGTTGATTCTCTCGTGGATCCGAGAGATGACCAGTCTTCACTGTCAGAAGCGAGCAGTGAACATGAGTCCTTCTCCTCCGCGGCGTCTTCGGAGGCGACAGAGCGGCCACTCGGCGGCAACTGTATGTCCGGCTGGGGCGGGGAGGGAGAGCGGGAAGCGGGAAGCGGCGGCGGTGGCGGCGGCAGCCCGCATGGTTCCGCAGGGGGCTCCGGCGGCCTCTGGGCGCGGCGTTTCTTCTTACGCGGCGAAGAGAGAGGCGGCGCGGGAGCGGATTGAGCTGCTAGGAGTCGTGCCCGCAGGGACGACAACGGCAGGCTTTCACAGAAGTCGCAACCTCCGTCCGCGAGGGCGAGTTCTGCGTGCTCGAGTCCCAGGCAGAGAGCGCAGACAATATGGCGGTCTCCGTCCTCGAGAGGAGCGCGGCAAGAGCCGCAGGAAAATCGAGACATCTTTAAAAAGACGCTCAGCTCTTTAGTAATAGAGAAGGATACTGTCGTCGGATGGCACTAGCTTGCAGGGCGGCTGAAGGTGGCGAAGACGGCCGGCTTCTTCAGTGTCCGTGAGCTCGCTAGAGAGATGCCTTCTCGACGGCGACGGCTTTCTTCTTCCCAGAACAGCAGAAGCGTGAAGCTTGCTGAAGATGAAATGAATCAACATATAAGCCTGGGAGAGACTGTTTTATACACCATAGCCACGCCCACTCTGGCGGGCTATGATGCAATGACCGCGCGGGCGCTTCCCATTGGTAGCGGGTTCAGCCCCGCTCTCCCATAGGCTTAAGCAGTTCTCTCTGAGCGAACCAATGAGCTGCTAGCTAGCCCGCTCTAGGTCTGCCGCAGAGGAACTGCGTTGTCAATGGATACAAATTATGAAATAATTTTTTGGCTTCAAACTCTCAGCAAAGATGAATCTTTCCCGTAGCGTAAGCTAGCTTACGCAATACGAGAGAACCTCTCGTAAGAGAACCCAAAATTCCTATCTCAAAAAATTAGCATATCATGAAAAGGTTCTCTAAACAAGCTATTAACCTAATCATCTGAATCAACTAATTAACTCTAAACACCTGCAAAAGATTCCTGAGGCTTTTAAAAACTCCTAGCCTGTTTCATTACTCAAAACCGCAATCATGGGTAAGACTGCCGACCTGACTGCTGTCCAGAAGGCCATCATTGACACCCTCAAGCAAGAGGGTAAGACACAGAAAGAAATTTCTGAACAAATAGGCTGTTCCCAGAGTGCTGTATCAAGGCACCTCAGTGGGAAGTCTGTGGGAAGGAAAAAGTGTGGCAAAAAACGCTACACAACGAGAAGAGGTGACCGGACCCTGAGGAAGATTGTGGAGAAGGACCGATTCCAGACCTTGGGGGACCTGCGGAAGCAGTGGACTGAGTCTGGAGTAGAAACATCCAGAGCCACTGTGCACAGGCGTGTGCAGGAAATGGGCTACAGGTGCCGCATTCCCCAGGTCAAGCCACTTTTGAACCAGAAACAGCGGCAGAAGCGCCTGACCTGGGGTACAGAGAAGCAGCACTGGACTGTTTGCTCATTTGAAAGCAAATTTTGCATGTCATTCGGAAATCAAGGTGCCAGAGTCTGGAGGAAGACTGGGGAGAAGGAAATGCCAAAATGCCTGAAGTCCAGTGTCAAGTACCCACAGTCAGTGATGGTCTGGGGTGCCATGTCAGCTGCTGGTGTTGGTCCACTGTGTTTTATCAAGGGCAGGGTCAATGCAGCTAGCTATCAGGAGATTTTGGAGCACTTCATGCTTCCATCTGCTGAAAAGCTTTATGGAGATGAAGATTTCATTTTTCAGCACGACCTGGCACCTGCTCACAGTGCCAAAACCACTGGTAAATGGTTTACTGACCATGGTATTACTGTGCTCAATTGGCCTGCCAACTCTCCTGACCTGAACCCCATAGAGAATCTGTGTGATATTGTGAAGAGAAAGTTGAGAGACGCAAGACCCAACACTCTGGATGAGCTTAAGGCCGCTATCGAAGCATCCTGGGCCTCCATAACACCTCAGCAGTGCCACAGGCTGATTGCCTCCATGCCACGCCGCATTGAAGCAGTCATTTCTGCAAAAGGATTCCCGACCAAGTATTGAGTGCATAACTGAACATAATTATTTGAAGGTTGACTTTTTTTGTATTAAAAACAGTTCTTTTATTGGTCGGATGAAATATGCTAATTTTTTGAGATAGGAATTTTGGGTTTTCATGAGCTGTATGCCAAAATCATCAGTATTAAAACAATAAAAGACCTGAAATATTTCAGTTGGTGTGCAATGAATCTAAAATATATGAAAGTTTAATTTTTATCATTACATTATGGAAAATAATGAACTTTATCACAATATGCTAATTTTTTGAGAAGGACCTGTACAGTGTATTTTTTTTTTTTTTTACTTTAATAAACTATTTTTCCAATAAATGTTTGAAAATCAAATTACCAAAACAGCATGTCTGTACGTTTTTTTAAAGCCATTGCATCTCAAATTGCATAGTGTCTTTAAAGCCTGTCAATACATTACATTTTTACAGTATTTCTTTATACGTTTAATTGTCTGTTGGCCTTTTAAACACATTTAAAAAAAAAAAATAGTTTGGAAGCTGCAGGAATGTGCAAAATGTATACTGTTAATATACTGTTTGAAGTATCCATTTAAAGAATGACGATGTAAAATTTATAACAGGTAAATTAAAGATCTTTATTGATTTAGAATTTAACAACAAAGGCCAACGCAGAACACACACAATCAAAAGGCTGACAAGATACCTCGACATCTCTACTTTTCTAAATGTGTTGCTCCTGCCAAGAAACGCTACCTGCTGGTGAGACAAAATAGTCACGCAAAAGATTTCGCTGCATTTTTGCTGTGACTGTTGCATTGCGCGCTCTTCTATGCTCCACAGGCTGAAAAGCCCCCATCCCATGATTCCTCCAGACTCCATCAACCATGTTATGGTCAGCATTCTCCCAGTCTGCAAAGGCTGGAGGTGTATATGCCTCGGACCTCCGCTCGCAGAGGAAGTTGTGGATGCACAGGGAGGCCATTGTTATCTTCACCACCTTGTGTGGCTCCAAGCATATGGTCGACCTGAAAACCCTCAACCTGTTGGCAAGAATGCCAAAGGCATTCTCTACCACTCGTCGTGCCCTAGAGAGCCGGTAGTTCAGTACTCTTTGACTGTGCTCCATCTGCCTGAATGGATAGGGCTTCATCAGGTCATGTCTTAAGGGATATGCGTCATCACCCACAAACATATAGGGCATCAGTATGTCAGAGCTAGGCAAAGGCTCAGGTGGAGGAAAGTTCAGCAGGCCCTGGTCCATTGCTTTGCGCAGGTCAGAGTGTGCAAACAGTCCAGCATCTGACACCCTACCTTGGGTACCCACACTTGCATATATGAACTTGTAGTTCGCATCTACAGCCGCCATCATTAGCACAGAGAACCTGCCCTTGTAGTTGTGGTAAAGACTGCCACTTTTTGTTGGAGGCTGCACGTGAATGTGCTTTCCATCGAGTGCCCCAAGGCAATGTGGAAACTGCCAATTCCTTGCAAAATCCTGCGCTATTGACCGCCATTCTGCCTCTGTTGATGGTGTCTACAACAATAGGGGGGAAAAAACAGTGGTTGGGAATTTATGTAAGAATCAGAATGCCTTTATTATCATAGTCACAAGTACAACAAAATTGGATAGCCATCCTTTTGTGGTGCAAAGAGCATATAATTAAAAACATAAAAAAGGTTTAAAAGATAAACTAGGGATAAAATTACACACAGCATATAAATAAAACATAAAATAGGTAGATAAAATAATATCTAATAAAGTTAAAAATAACATCACATACAAATATAAAAAGTACAGATATACAGATGCAATAAAAAATAAAGTAATATAAGTACAAATACATAATATAAATAAATGCACAGAATTTAACAATGACATGGTTTCTGGTCATACTTTGTAGTCAAATAATATTTTCAAGGTATTTGTACTGTATATTGTAAGTATCCAGAATGTATGTTCTGGATGTTAATATATCACAGCTTGCCGTAACAGCCTACCTTCAGGAAGTCTTCCTTCATAACCTGGTACAGGGCGGCACAGGTCTCCACAACTATCTGTGAGATGGTGCTGGTCCCAACCCTGTACTGGAACCTGAGGGACTTGAATGTTTCACCTGCATGAGACAAAAAGAACAATGATAAAACATACAGAGACAATAACATTAACAATAACTACATCGGTTTTTATATAACTTTGATAAGCAGTCACACCAACCTGTTGCTAAGAACCGCAGTGTCAAAGACAGACGCTCTCTAGGTGGTATTGCCAGTCTCATTTTGGTGTCCTTTTTTTTATGAGGTGTTCGACTTTCCCCAGCAAGAAATCAAACTCGTCTGCGGTCATTCGCAGCATCTCCCTAAACCCACTGTCATCATTCATCTATGTAAAAGACAAATAAAGAAATAAATCAGCTTATCACAATACACAACCCTTTGTATTTGTAAACATTTTTGCCAAACCACAACACGAGCAGGCAGCTGCTTCAATACATGTTTTACTCACCTCCAACTCTCTCTGTAGCATGGACAATCCCTGCTGCCTGCGTGCGCTTATCCAGCCTTTGACCCATATTCTTTTTTTCTCCTTTTTTTTTCTTGGTTCTGAACAGACCATTGCGCAAACAACTTGCACCGCCAATTTTGTCCCGGTGTCCATTTTCAAGTAGACGTAATTAACACCTGTTTCGCGATAGTTCCCATCCACCTCTCGCGTGTGTTTTCGTGACTAAACGTGGTTTGGGGGACCGGAGAGAGTCGTTGAGTGACAGAGTTGTTGTCAGCTCGTGTAGTGTGTAACCCCCTGTTGCAGATCATTCATGTAGTATCGCGTAGTGTGAACAGCACAACGACTTCAAGACTCCAGAGCAAGTCATGTAGTGTGAACAGCACACCGATCTGCCGACGTTTAAAGTTGTGTAGTGTGAACTAGGCATAAGCTAAACAATTTTTGCTTGTTATTTGTCATGTTTCTTTTAGGTCTTACTGCAACACACCTGAATAACCCACCTGTGTTTGCAAAACCGGGAGAAACAATTCATTTACCTTGCGTTTACCAGAGCCAAATAGCCATGCACTTCTCATGGTACAAGCATGAACCTGGACAGAATCCCGGGCTCATCTCCACCATTTACAAGTATGATCGTAATGTCAGGTTTTACCATAATTTCGAGAATGATTCACGTTTCTCTGTGCTGAATGAAAAGGGTGTGCATCCTTTGGTGATAAGAAACATACAGATCTCAGATTCTGCAACATACTACTGTGGAAGCGCTTATTCCAACGTAATGGAATTTGTCGAAGGCACAGAGTTGATAGTTGAAGGTAATTATAGTTTTGATTACCTATAATTTAATTGTTTGTAATATAATGAGTATTTATAATAGTTTAGTTATTGAAGCTATTAACTGAATGCCATGTGTTAATGCAATGTATACATGAGTAGTCCATGATGTCTTACATAAAACTTGCTCAATAATGAAATTCATGATATATTTTGATTTAGTTAATATACGTTCTTCATGAATATATAACCTTTTTTCATACAGGGTTGAAACGCTACACTGATGTAAAACAACACTCTTTCATTGAATCACAATCTGGAGATTCTAGATTCTATTCAATCTGGTGAATCTAACGTGCACAGTTTGGAATCAGAACTGTGTAGGAAACCACCGCGTGTACTGGCTCATATATGAATCAGAAGAATCTCATCCAAGAGGTATTAGGGCACATGAATCGAGTATTGATCAGTGTGATTGGATCTCTGAAGCCGGTTTTACAGCACGTAGATGCGTCTACAGCTTCTCTAAGAAGGAGCTCAGTCTGGCTGATGCTGGGACTTACTACTGCACTGTTGCTGCGTGTGGGGAGATGCTGCTCGGGACCAAACCGGACATTATAGGTATGTTTTTCATGAATTAAAAAATGGGGGCAATTTTTCCTATTTCAGGTGCTGATTCCACAGAACAGATGATGACTTTTGTCCTTCTTTCCATTGTTAGAACAGTCCTTCTTTTAATCACTGTTGCCACAGTTACTGTTTGGTACTGCATGAATTCAAAAAGAATGTCGAAAGAGGGCTGTTCTCCGTCTGCCATGGCTTTCCGTGATCGACGATCCCGACCAGAGGGAAGACCAGGGCCCAGTTGTTCAAAAGTAATCTGATCGGATTTCAGCTATTGGATTGAATCAAATCTTGAAAATGGGTTGGTCAAAAAAAAAAAAAAATCTTGATTTTGATCTGGATCACATCGTCAGTTTGTAGTAAGGCTTTTATTAAGATTTTTGATCCAAAAAAATCTGGATTATCCTGATCCCAGCTGAATGGTAGAATTCAGGAACAAAAATGTAATAAAACTTTAAAACTGGTAAAAAAATACAAAGTTTATATCATGTAATATATACACACATTTATATTTTTAATTTTGCTCTTGATTAGTTTAACCATTAAAGTAATAAGTAGACATTATATCTATTAAGCCTTTCAGTACAGTAAAGTATGTCCATAAAATAATCTCCCAAACAGCTGTCAATATCAAACAGAAATAATATAGTTAATAAGTGTTTTTTTTTTCACTGTAACTACATTGGCAGTCCGGGATGAATCAGGGATGAACCAGTCGAAAGTAGTTACTAACATTTGCATCCCCTTTTTGCATATTTGTTTGTTTTTGTTGTGGGTCACATGAGGAGCTACTGAATCCCTAAAGCAGGGATGGGCAACTCCGGTCCTCGAGGGCCACTGTCCTGCAGAGTTTAGCTCCAACCCTGACAAAAATTATTTTTTAGTAATCCTGACAACATTGATTAGTTTGTTCAGGTGTGTTTAATTAGGGTTGGAGCTAAACTCTGCAGGACAGTGGCCCTCGAGGACCGGAGTTGCCCATCCCTGCCCTAAAGGGACATGGTTATGGGAGGAAAAATATGAGATGGGAGAAAAAAAAATATTTTAATGTTTTAGCATTCTCTTTTGCAAATATTTTGTGTTCCCTTAAGAAACTTTGCATTCACTCTTTCTTTGCGATTAAATGCAAAGTTTCTACCAAGAGAACGCAAAAGCATTCAAATGTATAATTTTTCTCCCATTTCATAAATTGTTCCATCATGCTGTCCATTTAGTTCCTGGGTCTGATTGTTTGAAGGAAATTGAAAATGGAAGGGGATATTTGTTGTTTTCTATCTCTTCAAATAAAGCAAAGTGACTCCACTTTGGCTCTTCTACCTGTTGTTCTTTACATAGCTAGCGGCCTTTATTGTGAAATCTATCCGTAACTGGAGCACTGCTAGTCCAGATTTGGTCATCTGAAAAAGATGGGTTGAATAGATGTTTTTCAGAACACAAACATGTAAAAAATGCAACCTAAAAGATTAAACAGGTTATATTTGACAACATAGTTCTAATAGAAACACTATAATAACAGAAATAGAAAGAGTATTTCACGCCCAGAAAATGTTGAACCTCTGGTAGTTTGTATTGTACAGGAAACATTCTCCTTATTTACTGGACATGCAAGCTAAATCTATAAGTGGAATTAGAAATAACCATGAGAAAATACGCATTACCGTATAACAGTGCTTAGAAGATGCAACAGGCCTATTATTTAACATATTATAAGTCATCTGTTTAATATTGTATAGAAATATAAAAAATATGATTCCTATTAAGGCACGGTTAATGTTATCAGTAGATAATGTATATACATACTGGATGAGAGAAGCTACATTAAGTGTACATTAGCTAATGACATCAGCTGTGCCTTTTTATTCTATTGTGATAATGCATGCTAAACTAATTTGCATCATTAACCTTATATTGTACAAAAGAAAAAAGGCATATGCTAAGAATGTAAATTCAATAACCCATAAGAATAAAAGCTAAAAGGAAGTTAACATTTTAGGTTTTAGAACACATTTTGGTCCCACTTTATATTAAGTGGCTTTAAGTACATCGAAGAATAAGTACAATGTACTTACTGTGTCCATGTTGTATTGTAAAACACTTTTGCTGCTATTGAGGTGTGATACGGGTAAGGTTAGGGTCAGGTGTGGTGGTATGGGTTGGTTTAAGGGTGGGTTAAGGTGTAAGGGAAGGGTCAACTGGGTAATTACAAATGTAATTACATAAATTAATTACAGCTGTGATTACATGCAGATATTTTCAAAATATAAAACAATGCAAAACGTCTTGGTTACGTATGTAACCCTCGTTCCCTGAGTAGGGAACGGAGACGTTACGTCGGATGACGACGAATGGGGTTTCACGAGTTCACACTTAAATACAATTAAAGGAAATAAAGTATAATGCGTATTTGGCGTGCTGTCCGGGGGAGGGCTCCGAGCTCGGAATTTGGCCCGAACCCAGAGTACTCCCCCCTGTATGTAAGGTGGTTTAGGACTAGAAGAGTGGAGAAGGGGTGGTGGAGGGATGCTGCTAAACTGTCAGAGAAAGGAGGTGAGACTGCTGAGTCTATATATACACATTTTAATCATGATTGTTGAGTGCTCTCCACCTGTGTTAATTATCTGAACGTGCTTCTCCCGAACTGTTAATAAACATCATTTGTTGAGTGCTCTCCACCCGTGTTAATTATCTGAACGTGCTTCTCCCGAACGTTGTTAATAAAACATCATTTCACGAGTTCACACTTACATACAATTAAAGGAAATAAAGTATAATGCGTATTTGGCGTGCTGTCCGGGGGGAGGGCTCCGAGCTCGGAATTTGGCCCGAACCCAGAGTACTCCCCAAAAAGCTAGAGAGCAGAGGACAGCCGCCGGACTAAAGACCCCCCAAATGAGTGCCGAGTTTGGCGAGCTGGCGTCTCGTGAAAGGGTCTGGGCGCTTGGCCGGGAGGGCCCGTGGTGGCGGCTCACTGCGCTGGACTGACGGGCCCTGCTGGCCTGAGGATAGGGAGCAATTGTAATTTGTAATGGCAAATTTAGGAGAGTTGTGCCTTCTTGATGGGAGCTGTTTGCGCAAATCACGAACGATAGACCGAGAGGCCCATGTAGCTTGGGGAGTGGCCTTGTTGGAAAAGAGGAAACGGGAAAGAGGAAAATAGTACTCAACCGGGAGATTTTCTCACACTGCGTCGCTGGACGAAAGAGAAAACATAAGTGCTCTACCGGAAAAGTTCTCACTGCGTCCGCTGTGGGACTGAAGCCTGTTGGGCAGAAAGAGGAAACTGGAAAGAGAAAAATGATTACTCATCCGGGAGATTTTCTCACACTGCGTCGCTGGACGAAAGAGAAAACATAAGTGCTCTACCGGACAAGTTCTCACTGCGTCCGCTGTGGGACTGGAGCCTGCTAGCCAGAAAGAGGAAACTGGAAAGAGAAAAATGATTACTCATCCGGGAGATTTTCTCACACTGCGTCGCTGGACGAAAGAGAAAACATAAGTGCTCTACCGGACAAGTTCTCACTGCATCCGCTGTGGGACTGAAGCCTGCTGGGCAGAAAGAGGAAAGAGAAAAATGAGTACTCGACCGGGAGATTTCTCACACTGCGTCGCTGGACGAAAGAGAAAGCATAAGTGCTCTACCGGGAAAGTTCTCACTGCGTCCGCTGTGGGACTGAAGCCTGCTGGGCAGAAACAGGAAACTAGAAAGAGAAAAATGATTACTCATCCAGGAGATTTTCTCACACTGCGTCGCTGGACGAAAGAGAAAACATAAGTGCTCTACCGGAGGAGTTCTCACTGCGTCCGCTGGGACTGAAGCCCGCTCGGCCGAAAGAGGAAACTGGAAAGAGGAAAATGAGTTCTCAACCGGGAGATTTTCTCACACTGCGTCGCTGGACGAAAGAGAAAACATAAGTGCTCTACCGGAAGAGTTCTCACTGCATCCGCTGTGGGACCAAAGCCTGCTCGGCAGAAAGAGAAAACAGGAAAAGAAAAAATGGGTACTTGGCCGGGGGATTTTCTCGCACTGCGTCGCTGGACGAAAGAGAAAACATAGGCCAATTACTATACCCACGGACTCAGTAAGGTATTGCAGTAATACGAGTGATAAAAAATCGTCGTTTAAACAGCTGAAGCGGTCCGAAAACAATTTATGCGAGTCACAGGGCACGGCCAACTTGGATTCCATATCAGAATTCTAGCTCTGTGTCCTCACGTTTGTCTGACTTTCGAGCTGGGAAATCCGAGGAAGGGGGCGTGTTGCTAGGCAACGTCTGACTTTTTAGTCGGACTCCGACACGCATAAATAATAGAACGCAGCATAAGTACATAGAACATCCACTTAGAGACCAATGCTCGCTGGATGGAAAAAGAGGAGAGATAGATGCCTGCTACGTCCGCTCGGGGACCAATGCTCACTGGACAGAGAAAGAAGAAAGATAGATGCATGCAACATCTGCTGGGAGAGAAGCAGAGACATATCACTGCTGTGGCAGTGCAGAAAATTAGCCAGAAAAACAGAGCTTCTGTGGAAGCAGAGGAGACATATCACTGCTGTGGCAGTGGAGAAAATTAGCCAGAGAAAAAGAGCTCCTGTGGGAGCAGAGGTCACTGCTGTGGCAGTGGAGAAAATTAGCCAGAAAACAGAGCTTCTGTGGAAGCAGAGGAGACATCACTGCTATGGCAGTGGAGAAAATTAGGCAGAAAAACAGAGCTTCTGTGGAAGAAGAGGAGACATCACTGCTGTGGCAGTGGAGAAAATTAGCCAGAAAAACAGAGCTTCCAGAAAACAGAGCTCCTGTGGGAGCAGAGGAGACATCACTGCTGTGCCAGTGCAGAAAATTAGCCAGAAAACAGAGCTTCTGTGGGAGCAGAGGAGACATCACTGCTGTGGCAGTGGAGAAAATTAGCCAGAGCAAAAGAGCTCCTGTGGGAGCAGAGGAGACATTACTGCTGTGGCAGTGCAGAAAATTAGCCAGAGAGACAGAGCTTCTGTGGAAGCAGAGGAGACGTCGCTGCTGTGGCAGTGGAGAAAATTAGCCAGAAAAACAGAGCTTCCAGAAAACAGAGCTCCTGTGGGAGCAGAGGAGACATCACTGCTGAGGCAGTGCAGAAAATTAGCCAGAAAACAGAGCTCCTGTGGGAGCAGAGGAGACATCACTGCTGTGGCAGTGGAGAAAATTACCTGGAGAAATTGCGCTCCTGCGGGAGCAGAGGAGACATCACTGCTGTGGCAGTGGAGAAAATTACCTGGAGAAATTGCGCTCCTGCTGGAGCAGAGGAGACATCACTGCTGGCGGCAGAAAATTACCTGGAGAAATTGCGAAGATAGCAGTTTGCGTTTAGAACAGTTTAGACTGTCTTGGAAGGTGGATGAGTTTTGTGCAGTGAAGCCTGGAGATCACCTGTATCCAAGTTAATGCCCAAAATTCAAATGGACATGGCTGAACCCATGGTTTTAACCTGTGCAATTGGAATGCCAAACTCGCAGAACTGTGCGGGGCTGAAGGATCGATAATTTTTTTTTTTTTTTTTTTTTGTCATATTATATTTCATGCTGATTTGTTCTGAATCAGAAAACACAATAGTGTGGAGCTGTGCGTTTAAAATTACCCATTTCAAAAATAAAAAATACATTTATGCTATAACTAAGTTTCTAAGCGATTTGTAAATAAATTGCAGGACAGTGTCAACAAGAGGTTCTTAATGATTCTGTGTGCAATCTGCACGTAATATGAGACCTGCTGTTTACGTGCGAGTTTACCATGGGAAGTATTGCGTTAATGAACGGCAGATCCTTTGTACAGAAACTATTTAATACGTGTTCCCCGGTCAAAAATATGTATCCAGATAGCATGGCTTGCTCGTGATTCAACAACTGAAGCGATGCGAAGTTCAAATCAGGGACAGAAAACTAAAAGGTTTTGAGCTAAGCACTCACGGAGTTGACCCGGCAGATGTTGAGAGTGTGGACTGGCCGGGACTGAATCTGCAGCGCGGCTTACTTAGGGCCTGTTGCGGTGGCCTGACCCTGGAGGAAGGCCCGTTCCTTTGCGTTAAGAGGGCAGCATTGCCAGTGACCATTTCTCTATGGCAGGAATTTTAAATGGTCCGGTTTAAGGAAATACGTAGAAGTAGATTGGGAATGTTTCACCCGCGGTAGCGAGGACCCGTTTGTTTGGCTTGACGCCCATGAGATAATACCAGAGGTTTGCGGCTAAGATTCCTAATTCTGAGGATGAAAGATTCTTTATCGAACAGAAAACTCGATTCGGACATGTTAGGAAGGTACTGCGCGCCAAATGCTGCTAAACTGTCAGAGAAATGAGGTGAGACTGCTGAGTCTATATATACACATTTTAATCATGATTGTTGAGTGCTCTCCACCTGTGTTAATTATCTGAACGTGCTTCTCCCGAACTTGTTAATAAACATCATTTGTTGAGTGCTCTCCACCCGTGTTAATTATCTGAACGTGCTTCTCCCGAACTTTGTTAATAAAACATCATTTCGCTTAGAAAGCCTATCAACTTCGAGTATTACAAAACGAGCCAATGGCAAAGAAATGCCATGGGTCTGCGGAATTTGCATGACGTAACTCCGCCCCACCTCGTGGGTATAAAAGGAGGAAGTCCGGCAACATGCAGATATGTTTCTTCGCTGAGGAGCCAAGACTGAGCTCAGGCGATCCCCGCGGTACAGCGGAAAGTGGCAGGCAGACGTAACGTCTCCGTTCCCTACTCAGGGAACGAGGGTTACATACGTAACCAAGACGTTCCCTTTCGTTGTCACTCCGAGTTACGTCGGATGACGACGAATGGGGTTATCAGTCTAATCACGCCACCTTCTCAGCTATCTTCCAGTGCCCTGCGTAAATCGAGATCCCTGTCATAGACTGGACGAAGGACTCCATTTATCACAGGATTACCAAGGTACACTGGGAAGCATATCCCAAGCTTAGGGGAAGTATGCAAATAATGCCAACCCACGGAGGGGGGGGGGTTGGACTTAGAGAATACACATATGACCCGAAGGAAGCATATGGAGAACACTGGGGTGTCCAGCCGCAGGTGGAATATTTCAACCCCAGGGTGGCAAGGTGGCTTGCCAAGGGAAAGACACATGCTCAAGAGGCTTACAGAGGAATACACATGTGGGGGTCGCTCAGAGGAGGGACCATGCACACGGGAGGCACCTAGCCGACGCGCAGGCAATAGACACTGGCGCCGACGTCAGGAGTGCTGGAGGAGCTCAGGGCTTTCGGGGAAGCTCACCTGAGGACAATATTGCACGTATCCAGTCCGTGGAGTGGAATGGCGAGCAAGCGAAGACACCTGAGCGGGTCCGGTACTAGCTGGTTGAAGCGAGTACATGAGAGGACACAGGCTCCACTCGGAGATTATAGAATCTGGCGAATGTGTTAGGTGTCGCCAAGCCTGCAGCTCTGCAGATGTCTGTTAGCGAGGCGCCATGCGCTAGAGCCCAAGAGGACGCCACACTCCGGGTGGAGTGGGCAGTCACACCAAGGGGGCACGGTCGACCTTGCTGCTGGTATGCCAAAACAATGGCGTCCACTATCCAGTGAGACAACCTTTTCTTGGAGAGAGCCTTTTCCTTCAGCTTCCCACCATAACAGACAAAGAGCTGGACTGAGGTCCTGAAACACTGCGTTCTGTCTACATAGGCGCGGAGAGCGCGTACTGGACAGAGCAGTGCCAAGGCTGGGTCTGCCTCCTCCGAGGGCAGCGCTTGCAGGTTCACCACCTGGTCCCGGAAGGGAGTGGTAGGAACCTTGGGCAGGTATCCAGGCCGGGGTCTCAGGATCACGTGAGAGTAAGCCGGCCCGAATTCCAGGCACGCTTCGTCAACGGAGAATGCGTGCAGGTCCCCTACCCTCTTGATGGAGGCCAGTGCAACCAGGAGCGCTGTCTTCATTGACAGGAACTTAAGCTCGACTGATAACAGAGGCACAAAGGGAGCACTCTGCAGGGCAGTTAGAACCACTGAGAGGTCCCAAGAGGGAACGAGAGGAGGACGAGGAGGATTTAGTCTCCTCGCTCCTCTCAGGAACCTGATGACCAGGTCGTGCTTCCCCACCGACTTACCTTCGACAAGGTCATGGTGTGCGGCAATAGCGGCAACATAGACCTCTAGGGTGGAGGGAGACAGCCTACGCTCCAACCCCTGTTGAAGGAAGGAAAGCACAACGCTGATCGAGCATCTCCGGGGGTCTTCTCGGTGAGAAGAGCACCAGTCGACGAAGAGGTTCTACTTCAACGCACAGGCGTGTCTCGTGGACAACGCTCTAGCGGAAGTGATGGTAGCCACCACCGCTGGTGGTAGGGTACTCAAACCTGCCTCGAGCCGTCCAGGAGCCACACGTGGAGGCTCCAAAATCGGGGCGAGGGTGCCACAGGGTGCCCCGTCCCAGAAAAGAAGGTCCTTCCTCAGAGGAATGGGCCAGGGAGGTGCTGTCGCGAGGAGTACAAGTTCGGGGAACCAGGTCCGGGTGGGCCAATACGGCGCGACCAGAATGACCTGCTCCTCGTCCTCCCTGACCTTGCGCAAGGTCTGCGCAAGAAGGCTCACTGGGGGAAACGCCGGCCAGCTGTACGCCAGTGCATCCGTGCCGAGCATGCCCTCGGACAGGGAAAAATACAGGGCGCAATGGGTCGAGTCGTGGGAGGCAAACAGAACTATCTGTACGTCCCCGAACTGGTCCCAAATCAGCTGAACCGACTGGGGATGGAGTCGCCATTCTCCAGGGAGGGGCTGAAGCCGTGAGAGCTCGTCGGCTGCACAGTTCAGGGCTCCGGGAATGAAAATGGCTCGAAGCGACCTCAGATGCTTCTGACTCCATAGGAGGAGGTGGCGGGCGAGTTGTGACATACGGCGGGAGCGTAGACCACCTTGATGGTTGATGTACGCTGCAGTGGCGGTATTGTCTGAATGGACTAGTACGTGTTGACCCCTGAGCAACGCCCGGAAGCGGTGCAGAGCAAGACGTACTGCCAACAACTCGAGGCAATTGACATGCCATAGCCGCTGGGGTCCTGTCCAGGAGCCCGCAGCAGCATGTCCATTGCACATGGTGCCCCAACCCGTGGTGGAGGCATCTGTTGAGACAACAACATGCCGGGAAGCTCGTTCCAGGGGGACACCCGCCCTGAGAAAACTGAGGTTCGACCACGGGGTGAAGAGCTGACGGCAGGTCGGAGTAACTGGTACTCGGAGCGTGCCTTGTTGCCATGCCCACCTCGGGACTCGGTCACGAAGCCAAAGCTGAAGCGGTCTCATATGAAGCAATCCGAGCGGCGAGACCGCGGCTGCAGATGCCATATGCCCCACGAGCCTCTGAAAGAGTTTCAGTGGAACCACACTCTTGCCCTCGAATTGTCTCAGGCAAGTCAGCAGTGACTGCGCGCGCTCGCTCGTAAGCTGCGCGGACATGGCGACCGAGTCGATGTCCATACCGAGAAAAGAGATCCTCTGCACGGGGCAAAGTTTGCTCTTCTCCCAGTTGACCCGAAGGCCCATTCGAGCTAGGTGCCGGAGCACTAGGTCCCTGTGTTCGCAAACCTGATCTCGAGAGTGAGCTAGGATCAGCCAGTCGTCGATATAACTCAGGATGCGAACCCCGTGTTCCCGAAGGGGAACAAGGGCAGCCTCGACGACCTTCGTGAAGATGCGAGGAGACAGGGCTAGACCGAAGGGGAGAACCGCGTACTGGTATGCCTGCCCCACGAAAGCAAACCGTAGGAACGGTCTGTGTCGAGGAAGAATGGAGACATGAAAGTAGGCGTCCTTCAGGTCGATCGCTGCAAACCAATCCTGGGGCCGAATGCATTCGAAAACGCGTTTGGCCTTTTTTTTTCATCTTGAACGGCAGCCTGTGAAGGGAGCGGTTCAGCACGCGCAAGTCCAGGATTGGCCGTAACCCACCGGTTTTCTTGGGGACAATGAAGTAGGGGCTGTAAAAGCCGGACCTCATCTCGGCTGGAGGGACAGTCTCGATTGCACCCTTCGCCAGCAGGGGGGCAATCTCTGCTCTCATGATGGGGGCATTGCCACCGACCAAAGTGGAGCGGACTCCCCAGAAGCGGGGAGGAGACCGTGCGAACTGAATTGCATAGCCGAGCCTGACGGTCCGCACGATCCAGCGGGACAGAAGGGGAGCTCTAACCAGGCTCCCAGGAACTGAACCAGCGGGGTCATACGAACCACAGGCGTCCCCCCGGAGGGGCAGCGAAGCGGAGTAACTGGCCCAGACATGGACGGCATAGCGGTCCGGTGTGGGGGCACAGTTAGCAACCGCGCCCTGGCAGAGGGGGCCAGGGGAGGACCAGGCTGGTCGTCCCGCGGGGGCCTGCTCTGCCAGGGGTCTGGCGACAGAGGGGGACAGGGGTGAACGGGCGGGGTGGCAGCCGCGGGAGGGCGCCCTCGGCGGTGGGCAGACCGAGGGATCTGAGCGGACGGCGGGGCCGTCGGGACAGAATCAACGTCAGTCTGCTCATGGGCGGCTGAGAGCTGTTGGGCAGGCCCTCAACCGCACCGCCGAAGAGGCCGACCTGGGATATGGGAATGTCGGACAGACGGGTCCGCGCGACATCCAGCACATCAGACAGGTTCAGCCACAGAATGGTGAGCATCACCTGACCCAGGGAGCGTACGGCCACTTTCGTCGCTTGGAGAGCAAGGTCAGTGGCGGCGCGCAGCTCAGTGAAGAGCCCTGGGTCAGTCCCGCCCTCGTGCAGGTCCATGAGCATCTGGGTCAGGTAGACCAGCAGAATGACCATGGCATGCAGTGAGGCGGCTGCCAGTCCCGTGGTGCTATAGGATCTCGCCACAAGCGTAGACGAAAAACTACAGGCCACGGACGGGTGCTTAGGATTGCGCCGAGAAGAAGCACTCTGAGGACACATAGCATCGCAACAAAGCGTTCAGCCGGGGGGACCCTAGTGTACCCATGGGCAGCGGCCCCATCGAGGGGAGGAAAGGCGGATGAGATCAGTGAGCGGTACTGAGAAGACAAGGGGGTCTTCTAGGACTTTGAGATCTCATCATGCACGTCCGGGAAGAAAGGTATTGGGGTTTGCCGTGGACGAGGGTCGGCGGCCTCACCCAAAAACCAATCGTCCCGGGAAAGCATGGCCGTCATCTCCGGATCAGACTCAGGCACAGCCGTATGCACCAGAAGGTGGCAGCTGTGACGAGTCGTCACTTCCAGGAAAATCAAACCCACCTTGTGAAGCTGCTACAAACATAGTATCATCCTCTGTAGCTTCAAATGAAACACACAGGCCACCAGAGGGTAGACCCGTGGGAATCACCTGTTCACTAGCGGGCACCGTCATTGAAGAGGGGGCTGGGGTCGCGGACACATAGTCGGCGCCTTGTTCCAGACCGTAAGCCTCAGGTCACCCTGGCCACCAGCCGAAGATCGGGGGGTGGATGAGGGGACTCTCACTCATGTGAGTTCACCGAGTCTCGACCTTGATGACACGATCGTCATGTTCCCACGGAGAAAACATGAGTCATCCACGAGCGCTGCTCTAGCATGATCAAGCCCAAACATACTAGACAACGCTCGTGCCCATCAGAGTCCGATACCAAGCTGCCGCACCATTCATTTTTTTTTTTTTTTTTAAATGCACGGGCGAGCCGTCTTTAAAAAGACGTGCCGCGTGCGAGCTCTTTTTGTGAGAGAAAACTCAAGTGTTGAGGCACACGGGGAGACACGCACTGTCTGACAAACCACTGCAGAGATAAGCAGGAAGCACGCGCTCGCCGGAGATCGCCGTCACACCAACACTCGAGGTACTCGTTTGTAAAGCTGACAATTCAGAGATGGCTTGTGGAGAGAAGAATAAACTTGGCTCCGAAGCGAAAACATATCTGCATGTTGCCAGACATCCTCCTTTTATACCCACGAGGTGGGGCGGAGTTACATCATGCAAATTCCGCAGACCCATGGCATTTCTTTGCCATTGGCTCGTTTTGTAATACTCGAAGTTGATAGGCTTTCTAAGCGAAACCCCATTCGTCATCATCCGACATAACTCGGAGTGACAACGAAAGGGAACCTTGTATGTACACAATGGGCCCTATTTTAACGATCTAAAACACAAGTGTCAAGCGCAAAGCGCAAGTAACTTTGTGGGCGGATCTCGGCGCTGTTGCTATTTAACCGGCGGGATAAATGACTCTTGCGCTCGACGCAAATCTAAAAGGGGTTGGTCTGAAGTAGCTTCATTATTCATAGGTGTGGTTTGGGCGTAACGGGAAACAAACCAATAAGAGCTTTATATCACATCCCCTTTAAGAGCATGATGAACGAGGTGCGCTTGTTCCATGGCGCAATACTATTATAATGGCGCATTTACCAGGCACGCTTCAGAATCGGTTCTCAGCCGAGGAGATCAATGTTCTCGTCAGGGCCGTAAAAGGAAGAGAAGTGACATTGGGAATGGGACAAACCCACCCAAATTAGCTTCGGTTAAACATGCATATAATTATTTGGGTAAATGTGTAAGCTTTATGCCTATTTTTCCCATCGTCATGGACACAACAATGATTTCCCTCGTGTTTTAATATTTTTCCTTATAATAATGTATCATTTGCAAAAAGGAAAATGCATCTGTGTAGATGAGAGAGGAGTCGCACCCGTGTGGGATGTGGGTGTTTTAACGCCCACACTTTTCCCGGTGAGAAGGTTCAACACCCGCTCTTTTTCTGCAGTTTTTCCGCAGTTTTGCACAAACGCCTCACTACAGTCGATCCTCCGTTTCTCTGGCCGCTCTGTGTCTGCGCTCGTTGCGGCTCCTCCTCTCCCCCTCCCTCTCAAACATGACACCGGCTCTGAGTGTGACCGGCTGATGATTGGCTGTTCTGCCTTAAGTCCCGCCTCTCTTGGTGTGTTAGATTTTTCAGTCAACTCGTGCTGAGGAGGCGTGAACTTATGGTTATGGTTATTTACATCTCCCTTTTCCAGGTACTTTGAATGAGTGTTTATGCTTTCGAGGTTTTTAAATAAGCTTGATATGTGTTTGGGATTGGGAAGATGTTATGTTTATGTTTTGTTGACATGTCGAATGTTTTCGGTATTATATTTCGTTTTTTAGACTAAACAGCACAATACTTTATTTAAGTAGGCATTCTTTTGTGCTGCGTGATTTAAAGAAAAGTGCGCACTTTGCTCACGCGATCATTCAGCATGGTGATCTGGTGTTTTCTCCAAAATAAAAACTCAAGGGTTTATGTTACATATTCACGAGGCAAACAACCAAATGCTATCAAACATGTTTTTACTGGTGTTCAGATCACACACAGATTACATCATAACCTACACGTGCAAATCACATCACGTGACTTAAATACCCTTTCCCAGGCATAGGAACCAATGAACGCACATCATGCATATATACACATTATCCCAATACACCACATTATCTCCCCCATTAAAACCCTTACACCACATTATCAGGTAAAAAGCACCACATTAATTCAAATTCTCAATTTCTGAAACGCTGTGGTAATTTAATAGTCCGTTTAGAGCGGCGCAGACCCACTGGACTTGGAACCAGGGGTTCCGTTGGTTCGAAAAGTGGCACCTCAGAGTCAAATGTCCCCACTGAAGTTCCAGCAAATCCAGCATCTTGATCATTGGGTTCAGCATATTGAGCTTGATCATTGGGTTCAACATACTGAGCAGGCTCCTTTTCATTCTGTGGCACTGGAATCTCTGAAGTGCGTGGTCTCAGTTGATCACCATGCCGTCTATACACAGTATCTGATATCGGATCACGTACCTTGTACGAAACAGGTCCTGTCTGTTGTGTAATCACTCCAGATAGCCACTTCGGATCTCCTCCCACTGTACTTCGCAGGAAGACAGAATCATCCACAGCAAAGGATCTCTCTCTTGCCTGATAGTCATGTTGATTTTTCTGCAAATACTGTTTTCTGCGAACAACTTCATGAATGTTTGGTTTCAGGAAATCCAACCTGGTGCAAATGTGTCTCTTTAAAAATAAATCAGATGGTGACTGACCTGTGGTACAATTAGGAGTTGTGCGATATCGTAATAAAAATAAAGATAGTCTATCATCAATGCACATTTGTTCATTAGTCAATTTCTTCATACCCCTCTTAAACGTCTGGACATATCTTTCTGCCAATCCATTGGTGGCTGGGTGTTTTGGTGCACTCCTGGCATGCATAATACCATTCCGCTTCACAAATCCTTGGAATTCATCAGAAGTAAAAGTAGTTGCATTGTCAGTCACTATTTGTTCAGGTAATCCATATGCAGAAAACAATCTCTTCAATCTGGTAATTGTAGCTTGAGAAGTATTCTGTGACATACGAAAAACTTCTAACCACTTAGAATGAGCATCAACAACGATCATAGACATGTTGTTCAGGAAAGGACCAGCAAAATCAACATGCAACCTTTTCCAACACTCACCCGGGAATTCCCATGGATGAAGAGGGACGTGACTTGGCATTCTTTGTTCTTGTTGACATATTTGACACTCCTTACAAACTTTTTGGCCACCACACATATTTACGAGTCAGAGCCTTCATTTTAACAATGCCAGGGTGTCCTGAGTGAATTTCATGTAACACTGATTTTCGAAATTTGAATGGTACAATCACTCGTGTGCCCCATAACAGACATCCCTGTTCCACTGACAGTTCATCTCTTTTTGCATAGATTACTTTCAAATCATCTGACACTTCAATTGGCCAACCTTCCATGACATAACGAAAAACTTTAGAAAGTTCTTGATCTGTTGTCATACGGGCAATCTGTGCTGCATTTAGAGGAGCTTCTTGAAGATGGTTTGTCAAAAGAGTGTTGATATTTGCTGAAATGGCTTCTGTTCCTACATCAGTAATTTCAGGTAGTGGAATTCGTGACAAGCCATCTGCATTTCCATGACATTCTGCCTTGCGATACATGATATGATAATCATATGCCGACAAAATTATAGCCCACCGCTGAATGCGAGCGGCAGCCATCGTTGGGAAGTGTTTATGTTCTCCAAACAGAGTCACTAATGGTCTATGATCAGTTATCAAATTAAAAGATCTTCCCCAAAGATATTGATGGAATTTTTTAACTCCATAAATCACACTCAAAGCTTCCTTCTCAATCTGTGAATATTTCTTTTCAGCAGGGGACAAAGTACGTGAAGCATATGCAATGGGATGTTCTTCACCATTTGGCATGATGTGCTGAAGCACTGCACCAATTCCATAAGCTGAAGTATCACATGCTAAAGTCAAAGGCAGTTGTGGATCATAATGTACTAACACTTTGTCACTGGTGAGCAGTTCTTTACACCTGTTGAAAGCACCTTGTTCCTTTTTCCCCCAGCACCAAGCAACTTGTTCTTTCAACAGTCTATACAGTGGTGCCAACACTGTGCTCTGCTGTGGTACAAAACCTCCATTATAATTTACCAGGCCTAAAAAGGCTCGCAGTTCCTTCACATTTGAAGGTGCTGGTGAATCTTGAATAGCTCTTACCTTGCCTTTGGTTGGATACACCCCTTTTTCACCGATCACATGGCCCAGGTATTCAATTCGTGTTTGTCCCCACTCACACTTACATTTCTTTACTCTGAAGCCTGAGTCTTGAAGACGCTGTAAGACTTTGCAAAGGTTTGTTAGATGTTCTTGCTCATCTTGACCTGTGATCAACAAATCGTCTAAATACACAATCACTTTCAGATCTTTCATCAAATTTTCCATTATACGTTGAAAAATGGAAGGGGCTGAACTGATGCCAAAAGCAAGACGATTATACACATATAATCCCTTGTGAGTATTGATTGTCGTATACTTCTTAGAATCATCATCCAGTAAGACCTGTTGATATGCCTGTGCCAAGTCAATCTTGGAAAACAACTTCCCTCCCTTCAAAGTGGCTAAAACTTCCTCAATCCGTGGCAAGGGATACACTTCAGTATTGGAAGCTTGATTAACAGTGACTTTGTAATCTCCGCATAAGCGAATTGTGGAATCTTTTTTTATAACAGGAACAACTGGAGCAGCCCACTCACTGTATTTTACTGGAGATATAACATTGGCTTTCTCTAGCCTATCAATTTCCTTCTCCACACGTTCCTTCATAGCAAAAGGAAGAGGACGATTTTTAAAGAACTTGGGTGGAACATCTGATTTCACTGAAATAGTAGCTTTAATGTCCTTTAGAGTGCCCAGCTCATCCTTAAAGACTTCACTATACTTGTCCAGCACTTCTTGGATAGACCCAGGCTGCTTAGCTTTACTCACATATCGAATTATTTTCCAATTCAATTTTACTTTCTGGAGCCAGTTCCTACCACACAGGTTTGGACCATTCCCTTTTACTACAATTAGTGGTAACTCATTCACTTGATCCTCATATTGTACAGTAGTTGTGAATTGACCCAATACTGGAATGCATTCACCGGTGTAGGTCTTTAACTTTACTCTAGCTCCCTCCAGTGGCAAATGGGCAAACGCTTGTTTATACACTTGTTGTGAAATTATGCTTACAGCCGCTCCTGTATCACTTTCCATCAATAAATCCTGCTGATTCACAGTAAAATTCACTCGGAAAGGCTGTTTCTCAGTATCACTTAACATGGAAAACATTTCCAGCTCTGGCTCTTCAGCATACATATAGGCTGTTACTTTGTGCTTGTTCTGTTGTTCAGCAGCTTTACCGTTGAAATGTGACTTCACTTTAACTTTACAAGCTCTCTTTATATGTCCAATCATCCCACAATTGTGACATTTAGAGTTTTTAAAATAACATTCCTGCGCATTATGGTTTTTGCCTTTACAACGATAACATAATTGTCACGGCTGTGCACAGAGATGAACCCAAACGCAGACGGTGTACAATGAACTCAGGGTTTATTGGGACAAAACAGGAAAACAAAACCCACGAGGGGGCAAAACAGACAAAACAAGGGATATAAGACTGACAAGACTAGATAATGACAGAACAAGAAACAAAGAACACTTTGTATAAAACTAACAATGACTACTAACAACGACTTTCAATGACAAGACTTTCCACAGAATACTCACAGGTAACATTTGGCAATGAACCGACACAAGACAGCAAACACAAGGGGATTAAATAAGGAGACTAATCAAGACATAACAGGTGACACGGGTAAAGCAATAATGACTGAATCAGGATAACAAGGGGGCGGGTTTAAGAGACGAGACAACACAAGCACATGACCACACAAGGCCATGTGCTTGCACACAGAACATGGGTCTGTCATGATCCTGCCGCAATATTAAGAGAATCACGGACATGATGGCAGAATCATGACAGAACCCCCTCCTTAAGGAGCGGCTTCAGACGCTCCCCAAGGAGACATCAAACACGGGACAAGACTGACTGAGACACTGACAAGACCCAATAAAACATGACAAATAATAACAAGGGCATACAAGAGTAAACAATGACAGGGTTGGGGTGGAACATCAAAAATAATAAACAAGCAAGGGGAGGCGGAGGGACAACAAAGTCTTTGAGCGAGGGTCCAGGGTGGGTAGGCGGGACAGTGATCTTGGGACTACGGGGTGTGGGCTAAGGACGGGGGGTCCGAACGGACTTGGGTGGAGTGGTGTGGGTAGAGGGAGAAACAGTCCTGGGTTGAGCCATGACAGGGGAAACAAACGGGAGTCCGGGGGCAGTGGAGACAGCAGCAGCGGGAGACGAAACGGAGACACGGGATCTGACAGGGGAAGAGGAAGCAGGAACGGGAACAGTGTTACTTGAAGAGTCAAGGCTTCCCCAAGAAGAGGTGAGACTCATCACCTCCGACTCTGGAGAGGCGGTGGGTGCTGCGCTCTCGGCGGCCGGCGTGGGTGCTGCGCTCTCGGCGTGGGTGCTGCGCTCTCGGCGTGGGTGCTGCGCTCTCGGCGGCCGGTGTGGGTGCTGCGCTCTCGGCGGCCGGCGTGGGTGCTGCGCTCTCGGCGGCCGGTACAGGGACTGAGGACGAGACAGGACAGACAGGGACTTCAAGGATTCTGGCAAGACAAGACAAATAATCAGACAGGGTCTTTGCAGCAAGGAAGATGGGCATCTCCTGACGAGCCGAAACTGCTCGCAGAACCTCCTTAGCGGCTAGATCGGCCGCAACTCTCTCAGCGGCCTCTAGGACGGCGCTAGCTGAGGCGGGGTCATGGACGGCGCTTGCATCAGCGGGCTCTGGAACGGCGCTTGCATCAGCGGGCTCTGGAACGGCGCTTGCATCAGCGGGCTCTGGAACGGCGCTTGCATCAGCGGGCTCTGGAACGGCGCTTGCATCAGCGGGCTCTGGAACGGCGCTTGCATCAGCGGGCTCTGGAACGGCGCTTGCATCAGCGGGCTCTGGAACGGCGCTTGCATCAGCGGGCTCTGGAACGGCGCTTGCATCAGCGGGCTCTGGAACGGCGCTTGCATCAGCGGGCTCTGGAACGGCGCTTGCATCAGCGGGCTCTGGAACGGCGCTTACAGACACTGGGGACCTCCTCCTCTTCTTCAGTCGGGGAGCAGACGCAATAGCTGGACTCATGGCTGGTTGGGGAAGCTCCACAGGGACCACAACTAGCCCAGGAAGGGCAGCCTCAGACTGCGCTGCCTCTGTAGCGGATGACTCCGAAGCGGACTCCCACGAGGCGAGTCTTCCCCGTTTGCTGCAGAGACTGGTGGGCGGAGATGATGCCTCAGGGACTGAAGCGGCATGGGCCTGGTCCCCAAGGGTGACCACAGCCAAAACACGACCCTCCGAGATCACGGGCAGCTGGGCGGATGGTGAGCTTGTGGGTGTCTGTGACTCCGAGATAAACGATCCACCATCTCCATGAACGGACGGGTCACCAACTCCTCCCGTTCGGCCAGGGGTGGAGGGGAGTTGAGACCAGCGACGAGGTAGCGGTTTAGGAGGATCTCCGGCAGGAAGAACCTCCTCTCGTTCGCGACCCGGGCATACTCCCTTACCGATAGCTGTTCCTGAGCAGGAATCGGGAGTTTGCCCCTCTTAGCGTCAGCGATGGCCTGGTACCACCAACCTTTAGGGTCCGTCTGGCACTTGACGGGCGAGGACATACTGTCCGCTGGGTTCGATGTTGGTCGGTTCATTCTGTCACGGCTGTGCACGGAGATGAACCCAAACGCAGACGGTGAACAATGAACTCAGGGTTTATTGGGACAAAACAGGAAAACAAAACCCACGAGGGGGCAAAACAGACAAAACAAGGGATATAAGACTGACAAGACTAGATAATGACAGAACAAGAAACAAAGAACACTTTGTATAAAACTAACAATGACTACTAACAACGACTTTCAATGACAAGACTTTCCACAGAATACTCACAGGTAACATTTGGCAATGAACCGACACAAGACAGCAAACACAAGGGGATTAAATAAGGAGACTAATCAAGACATAACAGGTGACACGGGTAAAGCAATAATGACTGAATCAGGATAACAAGGGGGTGGGTTTAAGAGACGAGACAACACAAGCACATGACCAAAACACAAGGCCATGTGCTTGCACACAGAACATGGGTCTGTCATGATCCTGCCGCAATATTAAGAGAATCACGGACATGATGGCAGAATCATGACAATAATTGTCTCTGGTTGTAGACAGTCTTTGCATTTACCTTATGCACTGTTGGCGCTGAATCCTCTGTTTTCCTCAGTTGTTGCGTATCTCGATCTGCGGTTTCCATGCTGTGAGCAACTTCAAGTGCCCGTGCAAAAGTGAGTGTGTCTTCCGAAAGCAATCTTCGCTGACATGCTTCACTTCGGATTCCGCTAACAAAACGATCACGTAGAGACTCATCCAAACTTGCACCAAAGTCACATTTAGATGCACATTGTTTCAGTTCAGCAACATACTGGGACACAGTTTCATGGGGCTTTTGAACACAGCACTGAAATCGGAAGCGTTCAGCTATTATTAACGGCTTTGGTTCAAAATGGGCCTTAAGAATATCCACAGTTTCTTCAAACGTTTTATCCTTTGGCTTTGCAGGTTGAACCAGATTCCGTAGTAATCCATATGTGGACGCTCCCACAGCACTAAGGAAAGTCGCCACTTGCTTCGTATCATCCACGTCATTTGCAATCATGAACAATTCCGCTCGTTCAATATACGCAGACCAGGACTCAATTTCTGGTTTATTCTCATCTAATCTTCCGATTTGCGCCATGTCCTCTCACATAGCCTTTATCCTCGTCGCCAATTTATGTTACATATTCACGTGGCAAACAACCAAATGCTATCAAACATGTTTTTACTGGTGTTCAGATCACACACAGATTACATCACAACCTACACGTGCAAATCACATCACGTGACTTAAATACCCTTTCCCAGGCATAGGAACCAATGAACGCAAATCATGCATATATACACATTATCCCAATACACCACAGTTTATTTCTTGCAAGTGAAGAAATTAGGACAAAAGTATTGTAATTTTCCTATTCTATAGCGTAATATAAAATTTACTTTTGAAATATTCATTTTCATTTCTACAGTAGGCTAGCATACATTTATAGGCTATATGGATTTTCCATTATAGGAATAATTATATAAATCATTATTATATTATTATAATAAATGTTTGGCATTCTAAAACACCAGTGATAATGTAATGTAGACTGAGACTCTATATCATAACTAAAAATAAGTTTGAGCCCTCTTTAGGTACAAGTCAATGCTTTTTCTTTGTTTAATGTGCACAGTTCATGGGTTGAAGCCAGTTGAAGCTCTTAATTTTGAGCTCTCGGAGTGCACCAGATTGATGCATTTTACCTTAAAATGTACAAAATTTTCTTTCGGGGGAGCATGCCCCCGAACCCCCCTAGAGGGACAAAGGTCCACACAACATAGTTTTATAAAATCCAATGGGAAAGAACGATCGTTTATGAATTTTACCCCAGCATAATGTTAATGCCAAATTTAAATGTCCTTGTACAAACTACATTTGTCCTGCCTAAGGAGGGGCCAACAAGATATTGTGCCCTCTGAATTCTTAATCAGGGCCCTGACCACATCCATCCCCCACACTTTTGAAAAGCTTGCTATGCCCCTGATATGTTCTTTTGAGTCCAATCTCCTGATACTGCATATCTAAGTTCATGCTTTAATTTTGAGTGCTATTAATACGCAGAAATTACCTTTTACGTGCATCTGAAATGCACTTTTTAGCGAACATATGATACGCAATTTTTTGCGTGCATATGACATGCACTATACTTACCCAACAAATTCTACCCAACAGGTAAATTTTGCATACCAGATGTACGTAAAAGATTACTTTTGCGTATAAAGAGCACGCCAAATGAAAGCATGAACTCGTGCTATATAGCCTATGCAGTGCCAGGAGATCGTGATGAATCTTTTAAACAAGGCACATTTCATAATATACAAATTATTACAATATCTCAAAGCTGAAGGGTTCAGAAATAATAATGATGATGATTGAAAGGTGACCAGTATTTCTGATGCTATATTTTCCATGTTTGCTTTCTTCTGTGTCTTGCAATGGGGTCAGACGCAAAAATGCATATATATCTAATGAGCTGTAGAGAGACCCTTGTACTTGCCCACAAGAACCAAATACTAAGACAGACACATATATGTGGTTTCAGAGACAGGATGGAAAACTAAGTGGCCTATTTTTTAAAGTTTGCTCAAAGTTATATGTTGTGGCTTATCAATAAAGAACAAAAAACAGGCCACCACAACTTTAAAACTAAATGTAAAAATGAAGAAGGCATTTGTAATGCAAAGTATTATTATTCAGTTATCCTGTTAAGAATGTCTGGCCTTTATATTAACTCTTGTTTTCCTGTTTGAATGATGATCATACTCCGTTCACTTTATTTATATTATCACAAAAATACAAACATTTGTTTGTAATATTCCTGAAATGGAAGCTTTAGCTTAAGTTCTGTCAGGAAGATTCAATCAGCGCGTCATGTATTACCTCATCTCTATCCAATCAGGTGTTAACAGTCACAGTATAAAAGATTGGTACTTACACTTGTCTGAGTTTGCAGATGCTGACGCTGCCATTCATGCTTTCATTCAGTCGCCAGCCAACATGTTTCAGGACACGCATATTGTTTACTATTATTGAGTTCCGACGATGGATATGTCCCGCCGTATCTCCTGCTACACGTCGAGGTTCCCGCGTTCAGTGCCGCATCTCCCCGTGTTCAGTGCCGCATCTCCCAGTAGGCACAGTGGTCTTCGGAGAGTTTTTTTTTTTTTTATCAGCCAAGGCCATTCATGAGAAGTTCTGCTCCTCTAGGCCTAAAAAACCCCGGGTCACCAATCAGTTTCCATTTCACGTCATCAAAAGCCTCAACAGCGTCAGCTCAGACAGGATAATCCGGCAGGAAGAGAACTATGTCATCCTCAACAACTTGTCCAGGAAAAGAACCTCGCTGTCTGCACGGGTGCATTATCCCGCAGATCACCGATCCACCGTCATGAATCAACAACTCTGCAAGTCACGAGAGGCGATCTTCTCTCGCTGGTTCAAGTTCAAGCTCCACTTCCAAGGCTTTTAAGTCGGTTTCAAGTTTTGGTAGGCGCTTCCATCAGCCACTGTTAATATGTCCCCTCTTTCATGATTAAACTTCATCCAGGTAAGTATTTCTCCGTTGCTTCCTACACCAGCGGCAGAGTTCAAATTGGAGTCCACGGTGACGTGGCGTACGTGTTCATAATTACTACTGTTTTGCAGACTGCAACGGGGCCGGTTAGCTCGCCTTAAAGGGGAAATGTCATAGCAAGTGTAAGCAAGTTTCGCGTCACCGATATTCCACAGTACTAATCTAATAATATCAGCATTTGTCGATACCACGCTCTCGTGGGCAGTTTGCAAATACCCACTAACAACTGAGTAACTGGTTTAAAAATAAATAAGTATATAAATAAACCTGAGTTAAGGAGAGCAAGTTGTTCATTTGGCTGTTATGCATACTGTAGTGGATATCTCTACAATGGCAAGTTAATTACGTATTTACATAAGTGATGTAATTTCACAAACAACTATTTTCAACATATTTAGGCCTATTTTAAATTCATTTTATAAGTCCCTTGATGAAAATTAGATCTACAATATTGGAAATGTGTACAGTCGCTGTAATATTCAACCTTTCCTGGTGACTACTTAATCCACTGATATGTGTGATAGAAATATTTTATGTGATGGGTATTTCCACATTAATGTACAGAAAAATGCAGACTAAGGATGCTCCTGTCAAAGGCCATACATCCTTAGCTAAAACTGTTAACTCAGTAGAACTAACAGTCATATTAGTTTTATCAAGTCAAACCAATCAACCGAACTAATCAGTGAAGGAGACTCGAGTGGCATTGTCTTTGCTCAACTGTATGATTTACATGTTCATGTATCTTTCTATTCAAGAGTCTCAACTGTTGTGGCCAGCGATGAATGGGGCTATTTCTGCAAAGAGCAACTCGGGAGCCATGTCAGGCATATGCTCCGCATCTGAGAAGGATTCTACGCTCAAAAGACAACAGATCAAAAAAAAAAAAAAAAAAAAAAAAAAAAAAAAAAAAACACACACTAGACAAAGGGTGCATGTCCAATCTCAGATTCGGATATCTAGATCAGTAAAGGCTAGATGAATCTTTTAAGCTTACTCAAGGTTTGTTTTGTCCGCTCTTCACAAAATCATCCTATAGCGGTCGTTAGCGTCCTTAGGGATTTGACGTGGTCTCAAAATACATTACATCGTTGTGCTACAAAGCATGGTTGTCATCAAGGCAGATCTTATCGTTAGGCGATCATGCCATTCCTGAGACGTTAATTCGGCTATCAGTCGTCTTCAATTTCATAATTAAGGTTGTGTTTATTCCTGCCAATGCAAAGCCATAGCTACGCGCTTTCATTCTTTGTTACAGGCTTTCAGACGGCTTTTGCCGTTCAGCAACCCGGATCCATCACCCTGCCCTCTTCTAACAGAGTTTGTTAAATTAGTAATGTTTTGCTTTTCTTTTCAGATTCCTGTTTTCACATCCTGATCACGGCCGATTGTTCCTTCCTCGTCTACAATTACGAAATCGTAATTCAATATTTCTTCCATTCATAGTTTGCTCGCAGGCATTCAAATTCACGCAAGTATTTTAATACTAATTATCCAAGTCTGTTCACCATACCTTCTCTTTGTTTGCTACTTAAGGCATAACCAAGACCTGTAGTAAACCTCCGACAAATGCCTGCCAATCACATTGTATCACAAAGATAAAAATGTGTATAATTGTGCCCTTTTCGCAGGATATGTGGTGGGTCTCCGGTGTGTATGTGGGGTTTGGCTCGGAATGCCCACAGATAATTTTGAATAGCGTGTTGGAATGGTCATTTCGAAGGTGATTAAGCATATCGTCTATCCCTTTGGATGTGGCAGGGCTGCTACTCCCGGCACAGGGGTCGGAGTTTCAACAGCTCGTTTTGCAGCTTCGATTACCTCTCACCAACAATTTTAAACTTTTCGCTTCGTTCAACCGGGATCATTCAACATGGAGAGACTCAAGAAGTGTCAACATATAGACAACATTCTGGATGGTCGTTGATGAATTATGTAGCTCATCGTAGCTATCTCTAGTCACTAATTCGCTTATTCTGTCTCGATTTTCTTTAAATCATGTCCTGTGGGCAGGATTCATGTAAATTTAGGTTGTGATGCACCAACCCAGGAGGAATTTCGTTAGCTCCTCTCAGTGCTGTTGTAGTCTTTAAAAAGCAATTCTTAAATGAGTTTCTCCCATTGCTTGAACTTTGAGTGTTGTAACCTTGAAAATGTTAGTTATGCTTATACGGCAACACTTCACACTAAGTAAGTTAGAAAAAGCAAAATCCATCCAACTTCCTTTTTATTACTTCCTGTCCGCAATGGTCTCTTTTCTATTGGTATTCAGATTGTAGCTGTCCGTTACAGCGTCATGGCTCATGCATCCAGGGGATTCACTCCAGGAGCTAAATACTCCGATTTCCCCATGGTCTTTTCTGTTTGCGTTTCTCACCTAATTTCTTTACTCCCTTTCTTAAGAACTCTAAGAATGACTCTCAAGGCTCTGTTTCACTTATCAATTTATTAATTAGTTATAAATTCTGTCCCTTCTCATCTATGATTAATTTCTTTAAATTCCCCTCCATTTATCCTAACTAATGTAGCACTTCTCTCTAAGCCTAGTTCAGGACTCATCAGTTTCTGCCCTCAAAAGCTGCTGTTTACCCCCCTCCCTTTACATCGGTCATTCGTTCCGGATTGGGGCAGCCACCACAGCAGCCGAACGAGGAGTGTCTACATCAGCTATCAAAATAATGGGAAGATGGTCTTCCTCAGCTTTTGAATCCTACATAAGAACTGATTCAAAAATTATCATTGAAGCCCAGCAAGCTCTCCATTAATAATCCAGGTAAATCCTCCCGCAACTACTGGTGGTGGTGGTACTACGTTATCCACTTGAGCGCAGTTCAATTTGCACTATCTGATAAAGCCCCTCTGTACTCGTCTCTGTGTTTGTGTTTTGTCCCGCGGTGTCTCCGCTCGTCTTCTGTCTTTGTGATCCCCCTCGGCCACTAGTTTAGCCGTGGTCAGTGCAGGCTATCATAGCTTTGTTCTTACGGTCCATCGCGGCCTGGTCCGTCTGGTCTAGTGGCCTTGTTTCGTGAATATTGTCTTTCATGTGGCATTAGTGGTCGGTGTGCCTCCTAAGCGGTCTCGTCTCTGTGGTCTCCCATGGCCGTGTGGCCTACCGTGGCCTTGTCCTCCAAGGTCCATCGTGGCCTAGTGACCTCTAGGGGTCTTGGTTTTATGTGGCTCTATGGCCGTGTCTATGATTAGCTCGTTATGTGTGGCATATTGAAGCCTGTCCTACATGTGGCCATCCGTGGTCCATCGCGACCTTCTGTGTGGCTTAGCAGCTCTGTCTCATAGGTTTGTCTTCATGTGGCATTAGCGGCCGGTGTGGCTCCTAAGCGGTCTTGTCTCTGTGGTCTCTCATGGCCGTGTGGCCTACCATGGCCTTTTTCTATATGTGGCTATCAGGGCCTGCGGTCAAGCTGACCTCGTGTTTATGTGGTCTATAATGGCCTGTGGTCAAGCTGACCTTGTGTTTATGTGGTCTATTATGGCTTGCGGTCAAGCTGACCCTGCGTTTATGTGGTCTATCACGGCCTGTGGTCAAGCTGACCTTGTGTTTATGTGGTCTATCACGGCCTGTGGTCAAGCTGACCTTGTGTTTATGTGGTCTATCATGGCCTGTGGTCAAGCTGACCTTGTGTTTATGTGGTCTATCATGGCCTGCGGTCAAGCTGACCTTGTGTTTATGTGGTCTATCACGGCCTGTGGTCAAGCTGACCTTGTGTTTATGTGGCCTATCATGGCCTGTGGTCAGGCTGACCTTGTGTTTATGTGGTCTATCATGGGCTGTGGTCAAGCTGACCTCGTGTTTATGTGGTCTAGCATGACGGTCCATTGGGCCCGGTTCTATATAAATAAATGTATAAATAAATAATTTCGTAAATAAATATTTATCATCTTATCTGTACTCTTCTTTCTCGTTTCAGGAACCGCAGGACCCACGACTGGTGGGTATATTTATTTACAGTTCTTTGGGGGTGGGCTCCGTCCTTGTGGAATTATTCTTCCACTTCTCTTTGGGGGTCGGCTGCGCCCCCGCCTTCATCTCAGGCGGGACATGCAGATTCGGCTAACCTCGCTTTGCTCGCTAAGGACGGGGCCTACGCCAAATAACTCATAAATTTATGCTTGCTGAGCTGTCAATAAATGTATACAGCTTTTCAATTGATCTCCCGAGTCTTTCTGGTAGAATTACAATCTGAGCATAATCTTACGTACATGGACGTTAACTTCCATTCCGGCCAAAAACAGAAATGCAATTGTGCAAATGCAAATGTTACAAAGTATATTGAAAGCATGAAAATACATATTGCAGGGGTAAAGAAGTGTCTTTAATGTGTCTATAATGGATATAATAATGATAAGATCTGTTTTTAAACCATATTTTGATTTATTTAAATCTGTAGTAAAAATAATGCTGGAACCCCAAAATGTTTTTAAAGGTTTTAAACAACCGTGCTGTTTTTATCACTTGAAAACAAAATGAGGAGAATAAGTAATGGCTCAGCTTTCTTCAGTGATGTTCGGCACATGGCATTTAAGGCTGGAGTAGATTGCATTCCTTGTCTTTCTTCGCTCAGTTGCTGAGCTCTCTCTACTTGTGTCGTCTTCAGGAAATTGCAGGGTTGTGTAGTTCAGGTCTAGACTAACTCGATTCTGTGAGGAGAAAAAAAGGGAAAGCATTGTAGCACAGCAACTTCATCTGCTGCGTTTCTGTTTCTCAAACAGTTTGTAGCGTTAGCAGCACTAAGGTCATGGGTTCAATATCCAGAGGATGCATGAACTGATAAAATGTATACTTTGAATGCAATGCATTAGATAAAGTGTCTTCCCAAAGCAATAATCTAAATGTCAGTCATAAAACTTCTGACTTACAAGAGAAGAACTGGCATCAGAGTGTGGTGTGTCTGGTGGAGATGGGTCAAAAACTCCTGAAAAATTTTGAAACTTGCTATATTGTTGTGTCGGGAAGGTAAAACAAGGAAAATAATGGGAATAAAACAAGAAATTCTGACCACAACTGAGCCCTTTCAAAAAGACAACATTTAAAACGTCATTAAAATGTGGAAATTTACCTGCATGCAATTCACTCGTTCTTCTCAGTCTTTTACATAAAAATATGTTGATTATTCCACTCAAGAGCAAAATGAGAGTATTGAAGACAAACACCGCATGGTAAGACCAGTTTTGACCTTGATTTTCTAAAACATGCAGGAAACATTTTGGTCAGGTAAATGGTGAAAAAAATGCTAGCATATGAATAATGTACAAGAAACAAATAATGCCCCAAAACAAGTGAACATTAAAACAAAGTTGAATATCATTATCATTATTGTCAAAGCAAAGTCTGAAAATAAGCGATTTTTGAAAAATAACATCACTTTAAAAATATATAACTTATGTGCAAAGTACTTTTTAATGTGCGTTGCATAGTGGACATACTTTGGACATATTATTCTATCTAGTACAGTACATGAGGCTCTTTTTTTCCCGCTTAATACAAAAAAGCTTTATATGCAATTTTAGTAGTAATCACTGCAGTAGTTCTTACCTTTAAAAAGAAGTCTTAATCCACAATTGGTTTGGTTACTCTCTGTACATTGAAAATGTACGTGTTCTGTTGATCTTTCAATACTAAGAATGAAGTAATTATGTTCTTGTATATTATAAAACCTTGAGTCACATTTTACTACAACCGGTTCATCTACAGAGAAAAACCATGAGTGGGCCTGTTTAAATAAATATGCATACAATACTCAATTACTGACAATGTGATATAAATTCAAAAGGAAATGAACTTACACATGTTGCGTATGAAGAGTTTCAACTAGATAGCGTCTCACTAGAGCATATGATCAGAGCTCAGAGGCTTTGAGCAGTGCCTTATATAGACCACCTTATCACCTTTCATCTGAAGAAGGGCTGTCCTTAGTGTGTGAAAGTACGTTTGGTTTAACTTTGTGGTGAGGCTACAAAACCTTACACCTAATAAAATATATAGTCTATAGCCTAGAATGTCACTGGTGCAGTCCTCTCAAAATTATGAGTAAAATGCCATCAAACATGTCCTAAATCATAATTCTGTAATATGTATTAAAAGGAAATACAGACTTTAAAACGTTCAGGAGAACGTTCAGATAAATCGACCCAAAAAGCATGAGAGGAGGTATAACCCCAACCTACCTCTATCCCACAACAGTTCCCTTTCAAGGGAACTCGCGTTGCGTCAATTGACGCTAAGGGAACGCTTTGCGTGATGATGTATTGAAGCACATGTAAAATCAGTCCAATGGCGTGACGGGACGTCAGAAGCGGGTGACGTCATGAACCAGGAAGTATAAAAGCCGGTTCAAACCCAGCCGCGACAGCTTTTGTGTCTTCACAAGCGCTATATGTGAAACTGTCCCTGTTATTTGGTGTTGTCTGTATATATATATATATTTATATCAGTTGGCGAGCAAGCAGCAGTTCAGAATGTGTGTGCACCCCTGCCCGCGTTATTTAACGGGTGGGGACACACACACTCTTTGCGTTGTTTGTTTGGGAGAGGAGCATGCACGGTCAGCGCTCGAGGGCGCTGGCTGTGAGCACTGTGATGTGCTTCCATTGCGGACACTCCGATCCCGCCTGGCATTCTTTCGCGAGGACGCTCAGGCTCGCGTTCCCCAGGGCTCAGGTCCCGCTGCTGCTGAGGCGCAGTGAAGGCTTCAGTCCTGGGGATCGCAAATGGATCGGTCAGCGGGGTTAGAGACGGGCTCTGCCTTATCTCTGCCTTCACCTGACAGATCCAGTGTGTTGTATCAGGGTTCGGAAGCACGCGCTGCGGTTTCTTCCGCCCTGATACACGCACCAACACTTCAACTATCCAGTTCCGAGGAATTGGATGTTGTAAGTGTTGATACACGTGTGTCTGAGGATTCGCCACCTCAGTCTCACGCGTATGAGGAGCTGGTTGAGGTTGTGACGAGAGCGGTCCAGAGACTAAATATAGATTGGCCGTCAGATAAGCAGGACGTTCGGTCGAAAAGCAAGCTCGACGAACGCTTCCTGCCCTCTCGCGCACAACCTCATCACCGGGGTATCCCGTTTTTCCCCAATCTTCACACTGAGGTGTCGAGATCGTGGGAGAAGCCAGTGTCATATAGAGTGTACAGTGCACAAACATCACACTACTCCAATATAACACAATATAAAGAGCACGGTTATGGGGAGATGCCAAAGGTAGAAGAGACTTTAGCCAGCTATCTTTCCCCTGAAGCGGCATCTTCCCTTAAGACCCCGGTATTACCCACCAAGCCAGTTAGAGTTACATCTGCTTTGGTGGGTAAGGCTTACTCTGCTGCTGGGCAGGCTGCAGCGTGTTTACACACCATGTCATTGCTGCAGGCTTACCAGGCAGAGGTGTTAGGAGACCTTGATGAGGTTGGGGGTATTGGCCCGAACGCAGTTTGCGAACTGCGTCGGGCTACAGATTGGTCTCTCAGGGCCGCCAAGGAGACGGCTAAATCTATCGGCCGGTCTATGGCAGCCCTGGTGGCCACTGAGAGACATCTCTGGCTCAACTTGAGCAGTATAAAAGAGAGGGATAAGCACTTTCTTTTGGATGCACCGGTCTCGACGACTGGCCTCTTCGGCGATTCAGTAAATTTGGTCGTCGAGAGGTTTCAGGAGTCCACTAAACAGGCGGCTGCATTCCAAAAACTCCTCCCCCGTCGGATTCATGTCTCTGGGGCTGCTGAGCGGGAGCAGCCCCAAATATCAAAAGCCAGCTCCTCACACCGTGCCACTCAGAAACAGAGCGTGGCCTCCCGTGCTCCCCCACAGAAAAACTGGGGACGGGGAAAGCCCGCTCAACAGCAGCCTTCAAGGCAAAAACCGGATCTGAGGACCGTTATTTTGTCCAAGAAGGCTGCGAACAAATGGTCCTGACGTCCGAGGGCGCAGGCCATCGAGGGCAGTTCCCCCCGAAAGGAGAGCGGTTAACACCTCATTATACGGTGCCCGCCTCCCTTCGGTGCCCTCAGGGGACCGTTATGCCAACCCTGCCACCTCGTGTGTTACAGGGCGCAGCGGTCTCCGGCGAGCACGTATCTCAGGGTCCACCCGGAAACGTAGTGGTCTTGGGATGCCCGCCCCCTCCGAGGAGGGTTCTAGACCAGTCAGTTCAGTCGTTCCCTGCCGGTTCGCCGTTACAGGGCGACGAGCTGGTTGCTCAACAACAACTAAATCCAGAAACTAGTCTCGAGAGGCTGGTACCTTTAGTAGAATTTTTGACAGCGTGGAAGCTACTGCCAAATATTTCTCGTTGGGTCCGGCAGACCATAGAAAAGGGTTATCAGATTCAGTTTGGGTCTCGCCCACCCAAGTTTATGGGGGTCCTACCCACTGTGGTGGACCCCGAGCAGGTTCTGGTAATAGAACAAGAAGTGAAAAGTCTGTTGGACAAGGGGGCCATAGAATATGTACCTCCCTCTAGCAGGGACTCCGGGCTTTACAGCCGATACTTCATCGTTCCGAAGAAGGATGGGGGGTTGCGTCCCATTTTGGATCTGAGAGTTCTGAACGAATCAGTCATGCAGCTAAAGTTCAAAATGTTAACGTTGAGTCAAATCGTGCCTCAGATAAGATCCGAGGACTGGTTTGTCACGATAGACCTCAAGGACGCATACTTCCATATTTCCATCCTTCCATATCACAGGAAGTTCCTGAGGTTTGCTTTCGGGGGCGGAGCATACCAATATCGAGTTCTTCCATTCGGTCTAGCACTATCACCCCGCACTTTCACGAAATGCGTGGATGCAGCTCTGGCGCCACTACGTGTACAGGGTATTCGCATCATGAACTACATCGACGATTGGTTGATTTTAGCTCAGTCGCATCAGTTGGCGGTTCGGCATCGAGATGTCGTCCTCGCCCACATGAAAGAGCTGGGGTTGAAGAACCACTTATCTAGGGGTAGTTTGGGATTCTGTGTCGATGCGGGCGCGCCTGTCTCCGGCACGCATGGAGTCCATTCTGTCAGCCGTAAAAAGAATAAAGCTAGGCCAGTCGCTCACTGTGAAACAGTTTCAGAGACTGTTGGGTTTGATGGCAGCAGCGTCCAACGTTATCACTTTTGGCCTGCTGCACATGAGACCCTTGCAGTGGTGGCTCAGGACCAAAGGGTTTTCCCCGAGGGGCAACCCCTTTCGCATGATCAAGGTTACGCGGCGATGCTTACGTGCCCTGGTTATGTGAAAGAAACCTTGGTTCCTGTCCCAGGGACCCATGCTGGGAGCTTCTTGTCATCGCAGGATGCTAACGACAGATGCTTCCCTCACGGGCTGAGGAGCGATCCTGGAGGGACGCTCGGCTCACGGTCTATGGGGGGACCATCATCTTTCCTGGCATATCAATCGCCTGGAGATGATGGCTGTTTTTCTTGCTCTCAAGTATTTCCTCCCAGACCTCAGGGGCCACCATGTGTTGGTCCACACGGACAATACATCGGTGGTCGCCTATATAAATCATCAGGGGGGTTTGCGTTCGCGTCCACTGTGCAAACTGGCGCACCATATCCTCTTGTGGTCCCAGGGAGTTCTGGAGAGAGTTCGCAGGGACCATCTGCACCTGCTTCTTATAGCCCCGCGGTGGCCGGGCAGAGTGTGGTTTGCAGATCTAGTGTCTCTCCTCAACGGGCCTCCTTTGGAGCTTCCCGTCAGGAGGGACCTACTGTCTCAAGCAGAGGGCTCAATATTTCACCCTCGTCCCGAATTGTGGAACCTGTGGGCTTGGCCTCTGAGGGGGCCCAGCTCATAGGATCAGGTCTCTCAACCGAGGTTGTGGAGACCATTCTACAATCCAGAGCTCCCTCCACGAGGAATCTTTATGCCTTGAAGTGGAAAGTTTTCACTTCATGGTGCAGTGACCGTCAGCTGAACCCAGTTAACTGCCCGGTTGGTACAGTGCTGGAATTTCTGCAGGATCGGTTCTCTGCAGGTCTATCCCCGTCCACTCTGAAGGTCTATGTGGCGGCCATAGGTGCTTACCACATCCCTTTGGGTGGAATGTCTGTGGGTAAAGACCCTCTGGTATCTCGTTTCCTACGTGGCACTCTGAGGCTGAGGCCTGCTGTACGCACTAGGGTACCGACTTGGGACCTGGCTATTGTCCTCCAAGGCCTTTCCCAGGCTCCTTTTGAGCCCCTCGAGGAGGTTCCAGTCAGTTTTCTTACTTTAAAAACTCTGTTCCTCCTCGCTATTTCTTCCCTTAAAAGAATAGGAGATCTTCAGGCTCTGTTGGTTGCACCCTCGTGCTTGGAATTTGCACCTGGCATGGTTAAAGCGTTCCTTCATCCTAGACCAGGTTATGTTCCCAAGGTCCCCACTAATGTGGCCCGATCTATAGTGCTGCAGGCCATCTGTCCTCCTCCGTTCCAGGATGCGGACCAGGAAAGGCACAATTTGCTATGCCCTGTGAGGGCGCTGGATGCTTACGTCCACAGAGCTGCCCTGTGGCGTAAATCTGAACAGCTATTTGTCTGCTTTGGACCACCTAACAAGGGGTCCCCTGCATCTAAGCAAAGGATGAGCAAGTGGGTGGTCGAGGCCATCTCACTTGCTTACAAGTCGACCGGACAGCCTTCACCTATGGCCGTTCGGTCTCACTCGACTAGAGGTATGGCGGCCTCTAAGGCCTTATTGTCAGGAGTTCCTCTTCAGGACGTTTGTGATGCGGCAGGCTGGTCCTCACCTCACACATTCGTTAGATTCTATGCTCTGGACGTGGACTCTACTCCAGGGTCTCGAGTGCTCTTGTCTTAGTGCGGCTCGCCTGATTTCACACTGGACAGGCACTTCTCGCTATGGTGGCGTTGGTATAGACGTTCCCTTAGCGTCAATCGACGCAACGCGAGTTCCCTTGAAAGGGAACACCTCGGTTCCGTGAAGAGGGAACGAGACGTTGCGTCACCTGCCATATCTCCTGCGTGCCTGTAAGCGACTTGTTCAGACCCTGCGAAGCTGTCGCGGCTGAGTTTGAACCGGCTTTTATACTTCCTGGTTCATGACGTCACCCGCTTCTGACGTCCCGTCACGCCATTGGACTGATTTTACATGTGCTTCAATACATCATCACGCAAAGCGTTCCCTTAGCGTCAATCGACGCAACGTCTCGTTCCCTCTTCAGGGAACCGAGGTTACAGTCGTAACCGAGGCGTTTTCCAGCATCCCTCCACCACCCAAACTCATCACTCTTAAAGTTTTTCTATCCCAACAAGGGATGGGGGATTACTCTGGGTTTGGACCAAATTCCAAGCTTCTAGCCCTTCCCTCGGACAGCTCGCTAAATATGCATACTTTTCTATATCTGATTATATGTAAGGGTGAACTCATGAAGTGGTACTAAATCAGATACAGGTCTGATGTTTTGCAATGCATCCTCCATCTGAAGAGTCATATCAGAATACATGCTACTTTTATGTCACATTCGCCACAATTCTGCCCTGATGGACATCACACCAAAGATTTTACATAAGGACAGTTCTTATAAAGGCCTTCTGAAGCGAAGGAATGTGTTTGTGTAAGAAAACATACGCAAAAAATAAAAAAGGTGAAAATAATGTCTAATAACTAATTAGAAAATAATGGGAGACACTACAGGCAAAAACTGTGTTTTTTCATGCATCTGGCAATTTTGAGATTTTGGGCTTTTTGCAGTGTTTTTTCAGACTAGTGGTCAGAAAACATCCAAAATACACTTTTAATTGTATATTTTAGAGCACTTTATCTATTTGCGTTTATTGCGTAGATTTAAATTACAGTATGTTCAAAGGCCGTTTTCTCAAAATGAGTTTTCCCTCCTACATTGAGCCTGAAATCTCCACTTCAGTAGCACTTACATTCCCCAAACTTAACAGTTTTATTCTTAACTATATTCTGAAGGTTTTTACACAGGGGTTTGTTCATATATAATTTTCCTGATTTTTTACAACATTTAAATGTATTTATTTTTGGCTGTTGACAGTATTTTCTGAATTTGTGGAGTGATAATAGAGGTATCCAAAATCCCTTAAGTAAAAACCTTTGACTCTAATATATGAAATAAATTAAACAAGAATTTTGACCCTGACTTCATCCGTTGTGCAGATTTTTGTTCTAGAAATGTATGCAAATTAATGGATATTTAATTAGATAGCACCTCATTTGCATATTTAAACATAACATTTCGGAAAACTTGTAATACAAAAAATGTTTGCAATTATTAATGTAATCAATCAACTGGTGAAATATGGTGAAATGTATTAGTTATTTTTTTACCCTATTTACCTGGGGTGTCTAGCCTTAAGTGAAAAACACTTATATATCAGTATATTGGATCAGTTAATTCGCTTTTAAAGTGACAGTAGCCTAATACACCTGCTCCTGTCTGTAGCATTAATTTTAATCAAACAACAAAAGACAAAGATTGGTACTTAAAAATAAAGATACAAAAGTTATTCGGTCAAGAGCAGTGACTTTATTAAATTTCTATACTATACTTGAATACTACTGTTAGACCTACCTGAAAACACTTTTATTTGTATCTTCATTCTATTTTATTTGTGCTGCTGGTTTTAATTAGTTTTTTCTTATTTTATTGTCTATTTGTTAATTCAGTTCAAAGTTGAAATCAACCTTCATTGTGCTGTGCGCAACAAAATTGCCCTATTGTAAAAACAAATACATAGAGTGAGAAAAACATTTAGGTGAGATAATTGTACTTTAAAAGAAATGTCAACAAATGCTCCCTCAAAAATAAAAAAAGCGTCACCTAAGGGGGAGTTCCCCATATTTTTCAAAACGAAATTCCGGCCCTGATAATGTTGGACTAAACAAATGACAGTTCTGACATTCAGTCACGTGACGTTATATTCTCTGCATGGAGTAACATCTGACACAGTCTCGGCTTGTACTTATTAATAATACTTATTAATACTTATACTTATTAATATTATTAATATTAATTATTAAACAAATACCATTCATTTTAGTTAAGATTTGCTATCAATTTGAACATTAATTTTATTCTTATTTTTCATTTTTCATACAGACTTTCATAGAGCATTAGGTCATGAACTTTTGTCTCAAAAGTCCTGAAAATTTATTGGTAAAAATGTGTACAAACCCTGTTAATTGCTTGGGCTCAACCGCTCATTCAAATAGAATTATATTCACAAAGCCACAGCTATCTCTGTTTTTTTTCGGTTGTCTTTTCAGATAGAGGAAACAAGCCATTTCAGGAGCCTCCTTTTCAGAAGTTATTAACATTATCATTACATAATCATTTTATATTTAAGATGGCGGCGGACATAGATTGCGGCTCGGTGCTCTCTCAGTTGGTGCAATAGTTTGCGTTGTTTTTTTGTGTTTATATATGTCCTGAGTGTTTTCTGTCAGGCCAATAACATCTACGGTCGGCACGATCTCCTTAAGATAGGAGTCTGTTACGAACAGAATATTACAGCCAAGTTTCTCCACACACACAATATACCGGAAGAGATAGCACGGCACCCCGGCTCCTCGTGGATTATCATCCCCACCGGAAAGAGGCAAAGGCGGCGTAGAGAGAGGAGGCAGAAGCGGGGCTGCAGGGCTGGCCCACTCGCCAGGCTACGGAGGCAACCACTTAAACCTCCGCTTCCCAGCCTGTTTCTCGCTAATGCGCGATCACTTGTCAACAAAATGGATGAGCTGAGGCTACAGATTGCAACCAACAACACTCTAAAAGATTGCTGTATTCTGCTTTTTACGGAGACCTGGCTTCACTCACTCATCCCGGACTCGGCGATGGAGCTAACAGGCTATACCGGGCAGCGACAGGACAGGACACAGAGCTTCGGTAAGAGTAGAGGAGGGGGGCTGTGTGTGTACGTGAATAACAACTGGTGTACTAACACAGTAACTGTGGACAGTCACTGCTCCCCGAACTTGGAGTATGTGTCTGTGAAATGCAGACCCAATTATCTCCCGAGAGAGTTTTCTGTTGTCATGATAACAGCTGTTTACATACCACCGGATGCTAATGCTAATATGGCAGGCAGTCATTTGCATAGTAGCATTACCAGCCAACAGAGTAAATATCCTGACGCTGTACACATTATAGCAGGGGATTTCAATCACGCAGACTTGAAATTAGTACTCCCTCATTTCTATCAACATGTTAAATCCACAACTAGAGGAAATAAAACTCTGGATAAGGTTTACTCTAATATCAAACTTGGTTATAGGGCTAAACCACTACCCCATCTGGGCCACTCTGACCATTTGTCTTTGCTGTTAATTCCTGCATATTCCCCCCTCAGGAAAAGAACGGCCAACATCACAAAAACTATAACAATCTGGCCTTATGGAGCCATGCACCGGCTGCAGGACTGTTTTGATAGGACCAACTGGGATGTGTTTTTACATAAAGACCTGGAGATGTTTACGGACAGTGTACTGTGTTATATACGTCACTGCATAGGCACTGTTACCGTGGAAAAACAGATCCGGGTCTATCCCAATCAGAAGCCCTGGATGACTAGGGAGGTACATCAGCTGCTGAGGGAGAGGAACACCGCCTTCAGGTCTGGTGATCAGACCCCTTTACACTGTGGCCCGGGCTGACCTGAAAAGAGGCATCAAAAGGGCTAAATTGGATTATCGGCGGAGGATTGAGGCATATCTGGGAAGTAATGACAGCAGGCGGGTGTGGCAGGGAGTCCAACAGCTCACCAATTACAGGTCCACCGTAGGAGCAGCTGAGGGTGAGGCCTCGCTGGCAGAGGAACTGAACACTTTCTTTGCCCGCTTTGAGGTGGAACCAAGTATGGCGGCGACACCACACCACAAGGTCCATAGTAAATTCACCTTCACTGAGCATGAGGTGAGGCATACACTACAGGCCGTGGACCCGAAGAAGGCTGCTGGGCCAGATGGCATCTCTGGGCGTGTTCTAAAAGAATGTGCAGATCAGCTGGCTGGAATCTTTATGAGGATTTTCAACCAGTCCCTGGCTGAATCCACAGTCCCACCATGTCTGAAGTCCTCCACCATCGTCCCCCTGCCTAAAAAAACCTTATATTTCAAGCCTCAACGACTACCGGCCAGTCGCACTCACCCCAGTGGTGATGAAATGCTTTGAAAAGCTGGTCCGGGGTCACATTACATCATGCCTGCCAAAAAGTCTGGACCCACACCAGTTTGCATACAGAGCTAATAGATCCACGGAGGACGCCGTAGCTACAGCCCTGCATGCTGCATTGTCCCATCTAGAGTAGCAGGGGAGCTACGTACGGATGCTCTTCGTGGACTATAGCTCTGCGTTTAACACCATCCTTCCTCAAAAACTGATGAACAAACTGATGGACCTAGGCATTCCATACCCCACCTGTATGTGGATTAAAAGCTTTCTCACTTGTCGCACCCAGAGGGTGAGAGTGGGCCATCATACATCTACGGCCCTTAGTCTCAGCACCGGCTCCCCACAGGGCTGTGTATTGAGCCCCCTGCTGTACACTCTCTACACGCACGACTGCACCTCCATCCATCACAATAACATCATAGTGAAGTTTGCGGACGACACTACAGTTGTAGGGCTCATCACTGGAGCAGACGAATCAGCTTACAGAGAGGAGGTTAAACATCTGTCGGTGTGGTGTAGGGAGAATAACCTTCTCCTTAATACTGTAAAGACCAAGGAGCTGGTGATTGATTACAGGAGGGAAAAGACTGACATCACACCACTCATCATCAGCGGGGATCGGGTGGAGCAGGTGTCGGACTTCTGTTTTCTGGGTGTGTACATTTAGGAGGGTCTGACATGGAGCGTAAACAGTGTGAAGGTGCTAAAAAAGGCCCAACAACGTTTGCACTTTCTGAGGGTCCTCAGGAGAAACGACATCACTCAGAGACTGCTGTTGTCCTTTTACAGGTGCTCCATAGAATCTATCTTAACATACTGCCTATGTGTGTGGTTTAGTAGCTGCACAGTAGCCCAGAAAAAGGCTCTCCAACGGGTCATTAACATGGCCCAGAAGATAGTCGGTTGTCCCCTCCCTACAATGGTTGACCTTCACAGTGCTCACTGTGCCAAAAAAGCTCAGAGCATTATTAAAGACACTTTCCATCCCGGTCATTCCTTGTTTGAACTTTTGCCATCAGGCAGACGATACAGGACAATCAAATCAAGAACAAACAGACTTAAAAACGTCTCGGTTACGTATGTAACCTTAGTTCCCTGATAGGGAACGAGACGCTGCGTCAAGCTGTGGGAACGCCTCTGCGTTGTGCGTCTTGAAGCACGTATGGAATCAGCCCAATGGAGAGATGGAACGTCATAGGCGGGTGACGTCATCGACCAGGAAACTATAAAGCACCCCATAAACACAAGCGCAATAGCTTCTGATAGGCCTGAAGGAAGCGCTAGCGGGAATGCCGGGAGTATGGTAGAATGACGCAGCGTCTCGTTCCTAATCAGGGAACTAAGGTTACATACGTAACCGAGACGTTCCCTTTCAAGGGAACTCGAGCTGCGTCAAGCTGTGGGAACGCTAATACCCACGTAGCCATAGGACCAAGTGACCGCCATGTGAGAACTAGCGCACAGAGGGCGAGAGCACCTGTGCCCCAGGGGAAGGAATTAAGTCTAGGTCATAGATCTTAATGAAGGTATGCGGTGAAGACCATCCAGCCGCATCACAAACGTCACCGAGGGAAACTCCTGACAATAAGGCTTTAGAAGCCGCCATACTCCTGATAGAGTGGGCTCGTACAGCCAAGGTGAAGGCTGACCAGCCGACTCATAGGCAAGTGAGATAGCCTCGACCACACACTTGCTTATTCTCTGTTTAGACACGGGACACCCCTTCTTGGGTGGCCCAAAACACGCAAATAGTTGTTCTGACTTCCTCCACAGGGCAGTTCTGTGGATATAGGCGTCTAACGCCCTAACAGGGCAGAGTAAATTAAGTTTCTCCTGGTCAGACGACAGAAATGGAGGAGGACAGAAGGCCTGCAGAACTGTAGGTCTAACAATATTAGTAGGTACCTAGGGAACGTAACCTGGTCTAGGACGCAAAAAAGCCTTAACCATGCCAGGCGAAAATTCCAGGCACAAGGGTGAAACCGACAGAGCCTGCAAATCACAGATTCTCTTTAGTGAGGAGATAGCAAGAAGAAAGATAGTCTTAAACGTGAGAAACTTCTCAGGAACTTCTTCGATAGGTTCAAGAGGAGCTTGGGAAAGACCTTCTAATACGATGGCCAGATCCCAGGCCGGCACCCTCGTACGAACTGCTGGCCTCAGCCTCAATGTGCCACGAAGGAAACGAGTTATAAGCGGGTGTCTCCCCAGAGAAACTCCACTGAAAGGGACGTGGTGAGCAGCCAGTGCCGCCACATACACCTTTAGTGTGGAGGGGGATAGCCCTGTGGAGAAGCGCTCCTGCAGGAATTCCAGCACTGCACCCACTGGGCCGTTAACCGGGTCCTGCAGGTGTTCTCCACACCAAGAAGTGAAAAGTTTTCACTTCAGGGCATAAAGCTTCCTCGCGGATGGAGCTCTGGAGTGAAGAATGGTCTCAACAACCTCGGTTGAGAGACCAGAGTTCATGAGCTGGGCCCCCTTGGAGGCCAAGCCCACAGTACTGGGCGGGGGTGAAATATCATGCTGCCCGTCTGAGAGAGTAGATCCCTCCTGACCGGGAGCTCCAAAGGAGAACCGTCCAGGAGAGAAATCTGGTCCGCAAACCATACTCGGGCCGGCCAGAACGGGGCTACTAGTAGTAGGCTGACCCCGTCCCGGCGAACCCTCTCCAGAACTCCAGGTAGCAGAGCAATCGGGGAAAAGGTGAACAGACGTGACCTCGGCCACGGCTGCCCCATAGCGTCCAACCTCAGAGGGGCTGGATGGCTGATGGAAAACCACAGATGACAGTGCGTGGTCACCTTGGAAGTGAATAGGTCCACCTCGGCGCGACCGAAACTCACCAAATGAGCTCCACCACCTCGGGGTGGAGACTCCAACCCCCCGGCCTCGGCCCCTGCCTCGACAGGGAGTCTGCTACCACATTCAAATACCCAGGAAGATACATTGCTCTCAGAGATAGTAACCTCCCTTGGGACCACAGGAGGATCTGAAGGGCCAACTTGTAAAGCCGGCGAAACCGCAGGCTCCCCTGATGATTTATATAAGAGACCACCGACGTGTTGTCTGACTGAACTAACACATGATGACCTCTCAGGTCTGCTAGGAAGTGTTTCAGAGCCTGGAACACCGCCAACATCTCTAGACAATTTATAAGCCATGATAGATGATGGTCCTGAGACAGACCTTGGGCTGGACGACCACTCGTGACCGCCCCCCACCCTGTGAGGGAAGCATCCGCCATTAGCGCCACGCGACCCAGCACAGGACCTTTGAATAGGAACCAAGTTTCTTTCCACATGACCAGAGCACGAAGGCAGCGCCGCGTGACTTTGACCGTGCGGAGCGGATTTCCCCTCGGGGAGAATCCCTTGGTCCTGAGCCACCACTGTAGCGGTCTCATGTACAACAGGCCGCAAGGTATAACGTTGGACGCTGCTGCCATCAGACCCGACGGTCTCTAAAACTGTATTACAGTAAGTAGCTGGCCTAGCTTTACTTGTTTCACAGCTGAGAGAATCGAAGCGATGCGGGTCGGAGCGAGTCGCGCCTGCATCGAAACCGAAACCCAAACGACACCCAGAAAAGTGGTCTTCTGAGAAGGAGATAATACACTTTTCTTTGTGTTCAGCCTCAACCCCAACTTCCTGATATGAACGAGAACGACATCTCGATGCCGAACCACCATCGTGAAAGTGCGGGGAGATAAAGCTAGGTCAAACGGAAGAACCCTGTGCTGGTACACCTCGCCCCCGAAGGCGAACCTCAGGAACTTCCTGTGTTGTGGAAGGATGGAAATGTGGAAGTACGCGTCCCTTAGATCTATCGTGACAGACCAGTCCTCGGATCTGATCTGTGACACGATCTGCTTGATAGAGAGCAACTTGAATTTTGGCTTCCCTACCGAGCGATTCAATAGGCGCAGGTCTAAAATTGGACGTAACCCCCCATCCTACTTTGGAACGATGAAATATCGGCCGTAATAGCCTGACTCCACACTGGGAGGAGGAACCCGTTCTATAGCCTCCTTTTGAAGGAGTGCTTTCACCTTTTGTTCCATAACCAGAGCCTGCTCGGGGCCCACCACTGTAGGCAGAACCCCTCTGAATCTTGGTGGACGACACCTGAATTGGATAGCATAATCCTTTTCTATTGTCTGCAGGACCCAATGAGATATTTTTGGAAGGCTTTTCCCCTCTGCCAGAAATTCTACTAAGGGTACCAGTCTCTCGAGACTGGCCTCTGGTGTAACTTGAGCAGCAAACGCAGCGCCCTGTAACGGCACACCGGCAGGGAACAACTGGTTTAACCGCTCTGAAACCCTCCTCAGAGGGAGCGAGCGTCCCTCGGGAAATCGCTCGCTGGGACCGTCTGCGCCCCGGCATTAAGGCGGGGTTGGCAGAACGGGCCCCTGAGGGCACCGAGGAGGAATGGGCACCGTAGAAAGAGGTGAACACCTTTCCGCCTCGGTGGGAACCACCCTCAGTGTCCTGCGCGCCGTGGCGCCAGGACTTCCTCTTAGCCGAAGCCTTCTTAGCTAATATAACTGTCCTCAGATCAGTTCTATTACTGGGAGATTTCGGCTGAGAGTGCCGCGGCTGAGCCCACTGTCCAGCAGGGGGAGCACGAGACGCGACACTCTGCTTCAGCGCCCTATGTGATGAGCTCGCAGACGGCCGGGGGGAGAAATTTGTTAAAAGCTGTTGTTTGCTTTTCCTTCTCCTGGAATTTATCGATGACAGAATTTACAGCATCGCCAAATAAACCCAGGGGGGAGAGAGGAGTGTCTAAAAGGAAAGCTTTTCCTTTCCCTTTTATATTTGTCTGATTTAACCACAGATGTCTTTCTACGGCCACGCAGGGAAAAATCAGCCGCCTGACGCAGTTCGCGAAACACGTCAGCACTGACCTCCTCACTCTCACTCACGTCCCTCAGCAGGTCAGCCTGGTATGCCCGTTTTTTTTCTTTTCATAATAGACATAGTATGCAGACATGACCTGCTGCCGAATACGCTTTACCCACAAAAAACGAAATATTCCTAAGAGGCTTGGTGGGTAATGCCGGTGCCTTAACAGATGACGCAGCCTCGAGGGAGAGAAAACTCGCAAGCGTCTCTACCACGCGAGGCATAGCCGAACAACCATATGATTTATCCCCCACAATATTGGAATATGTTGAAGTCTGGGGACTAAACATTTTCTCTATATGACACCGGTTTTTCCCACGATTTCGACACCTCAGTGTGGAGATCGGGAAAAAAAAGACGGCACGCACCGGCGTGGAGGTTGCACTCGTGACGGCGAAAATCTCTCATCTAATTTTAATTTAGAAACAGACTCCTGTCTAGTCACTGGCCATACAATGCTGAGTTTTTCTACAGCTCTTGTTAATACCTCCACTAGCTCATCGCTTTCGGGAGTGTAAGGTGGCGAATCCTCCACATCTCCCTCATATATACTAGCAACATCCAGCTCCTCAGAACTGGATAGAAGCAACACTGGTGCCTCAGCCCGAGCGGAAGAAACCGCAGCGCGTGCTTCCGAATACGGGACTGAGGAACTGGATCTCACAGGTGAAGGGAGAGATAAGGCAGAGCCCGTCTCTAACCCCGCTGAGAGATCCATAAGCGATCCCCACGATACGCGTCGTCGCTCTGCCTCGGCAAGAGCGGGACCCGAACCGCGAGGAGCGCGCACCGAACCGCGAGGAGCGCGCACCGAACCGCTCTCCTCGAATAGCGCCCGGCGGGAGCGGAGCGTCCTTAATGGCAGACGCTCGCAATGCTCACAATCAGCTCCCTCGAGAGCTGACAGGGCATGCTACACTCCCAAACAAACAACACAAAGAACGTGTGTATCCCCACTCGTTAAATAACGCGAGCAGGGAGGGACACACTCCCTAAACTGCTGTTTGTTCGCCATATCTCTCTTAATATATATATATATATATATATATAAATTGTTTGTGTGGTGCAGAGTATGTAAGGACAGACAATATTCACACAGGGACAGATTCACATATAGCGCGACTGAAGGCACAGAAGCTATTGCGCTTGTGTTTATGGGGTGCTTTATAGTTTCCTGGTTGATGACGTCACCCGCCTATGTCGTTCCATCTCTCCATTGGGCTGATTCCATACGTGCTTCAGGACGCACAACGCAGAGGCGTTCCCACAGCTTGACGCGGCTCGAGTTCCCTTGAAAGGGAACAGTTGGTATCCAACAGCAATAACCACCCTTAATGCTATAAAAAAAACATTCATAAAACAATACTATATAGTTAGATTGTGCGATAACTATGACAGAATGAATGGTGGTGTGTGTGTGTATCTCCAATAAGATGGGGAGGTTTTTATATTATTTTTTTTTACTTATTATTTATTCTGATTTATTGATGCACCAACTGTTTGGCACTTTTAAATTTCGTTGTACAGGTTACAATGACAATCAATCAAGGATTACGATTACGATTACGATTATCGTTGCTGTTATGAAATGTATTTTAATTATTTTTTGAGATATCTGAGGTGTTAGCTTTCACTACCCAAGCAGCATTTCTGTAACAAGGCTCATGAAAATAATATCAAATAAATTTAAAATACAACAACAAACACAAAAAAAGATGAAAAGCAAAGGGATTTTATTAGTAAAAAGTGTTATGAAACAGACAACATAAGGATACATTTTTTTCAGTTTTTAATTTATTTTAAAATGGGGTTAAGCAAGGGAGGAAGCAGACCCAATGATTGCCATGTTCAGACAACAGCTATTTTGTATTATTATTTCTCTACTGGATTTTATTGGATGTTATATTGCTAAATCATCATACTTTATGCATTTGCACTTTTGGATCACTACAGAAAACAGGAAAGGTCTTCCTTTGTTAGGACCTGATTTTTGAGTAGACCTCATTACGCTGGGAAACGGCGTGTTGTTTAGCTCCTCTAGAGGGCCGTGATCTACTGCTGAAACTCACAGCTGTGTAAGTCAAGGCATCTGCATCTCCAACCTGATAAAGCAAGATTTTTGCAAACCATTTGTGTACATATTTTTTTAAGTAAAGTAAACTCAAGTAGCTAAACTTTAAATGATTTAAACGCTGAAATGAACACTGAAAGTGTTAGTAAATGGACAAGAAAAAATCTGACAAATATACAGGTATTCAAATCGTTCATGAAACTTTGTAATATATCATCAAAATGATATCAAACTTATTGTGAATAAATAAAGTGGCGAGGATTTACCTGATGAGTACTTTCATATGTCTCTTGATCACAAGATCTGTTGAAACAAGCTAAAAAGTATGAATATCAGCTTTATAGTCTTGCAAATAAAACTAAGAATCTGATTCAAAACTAGTCTGAAAATATTTAAATATGATACCTGATAATATGCCTTGGTCCTTCCATCGCACAGCCACAAGTAAGATCATGATTATCATAGAAATTATGTTTGACGAGACCAGTATAAGAAACAATGGAGTTGCTGTCGACTCGCTGTCTGCAAGAAAACTTTTATTTATGTTTTGCCAGACTTTATATTAAAAATCAAAATATGTTGCAAAATCTTATTAGAAGTCATTTTTGATAACTTGAAAAATTAAGCTTGGACCAGCAAATGGCAAAGTATTACGTAAGTTTTTTTTTTTCTAAAACTTTTTTTTTTTTTTGTAATTATTAAAAAACTGTTTGAGTGATACAGTAGTGTACTGTACATGGTAAGTCAACAAACATTCATAATTTAAAAAAAAATGTACTGGCATGTTAAATCATTATAAATGCTATCATTATTTAGATACACATTGTAAATATTAACTGTAAGTCACTTAGTAGGGCTTAACACTTTACCAGGTATGAGTTCCAGATGAGTTCCATTTCCAAACACTATCTTGCCGCATGCGAGTACAGCACAGTAGTAAGTACCAGCATCAGAAAGGCTGAGGTTCCTCTTTGCGAGGGTGTAAATGCAGATCTGTGAAGTAGAATCATCCTCACAGCCCTCTTCATGCTGTTTCTTCATATCTCCATCAGCGTAAATGATGGCAGGATGAGATTCATCTGCAGCGTCTCTGAACCAGTATGCATGATGTTCTCCTGCACATTTCTCATCTACCGTTTTGACTCTACACACCAGGGTAATGTCGTTTCCAATGTGAGCTTTATCTGAAATAGGCTCCTGAAGAACCGTTGTTGCGGTGTGTTCTTCTTTAAAGCAAAACCAGAAGTATTTTATTGCTTTGTACTTCTAGTCTCTTATAACTTATAGTCTTTTTGCATGATTATCACCTTTAGATATTAAGTCAATCTGTTTCTAGTATTATATAATGAAAGTCAAAAACGTACCATGAAGCATCAAAAATGTTCCAGGTCCAAAATACAGTTCTCCCATCGTTATCACACCACAAAAGTATGTTGCTATATCTTCCTTTTTAGTCAAAGAAATATGTAAATGATAAATTCCTTTTTCTATTGTTACATTAAAACGGCCATCAGTATTTCCATCAATAAATTCAACATCCGTCATGTAAATGTAAGTTTTTGAAATGGCTTGAAGTTTCATTCCCATCCCCTGCTTGTACCACACCATATTGTTAAAATCTGTATTGGGTAAGTAGCACTCAATAGTGACATCATCACCCAGTTTAGAGGTTTGCAAACGTTTTGGCTGTTCAATATTTTGTGCCCCAATGCAACCTGAATACAAAAAGCAGTAAAGATGTGTTATGCAATGCTTTAAGATAAAGAAGTTAATTTCAAAATCTTAGTTGCTTAGTATAAATGTCTGATAATGAATAAAAAATCATAAAAGTTAAAATGAATAAATAAATAGTCATAATTAGATGATTCTATTCAGTCATTTATAATCATACTTACAAACAAAGGCGAAGAATAAAACTGTGCTCATGTTGCTTTGATTTGCAAGCAAAGAATAAGAGATGGCAAGCTGCACAATCTAAGTAACTAAATCAAATGGAAACTGATCCTGGACGTGATTGGTTATTCTCAAATATTCTCGTATGACAAAGTCAAATTCCATTGGCTGTCCCAGCTATAGACTTTGGGTGTAAGGTGCAACTTTCACGAGCAAAGGAAATGGTTATTCTTATAAACACCAACAATGAATATAGTTTTGTATTATAGAATTAAATTTTAATTTTAATTTTTTTATAAAAAAAGTAAAAGTTTTGATTATTTCATTTTCCCTGTGACTTTCCTATCGCTATTTTACAATTGTAAAGCTAAAAATAACTGAAGTGACCCTGTGGAAAAACAAACTGAATTAAATGTGTTTAAAAGCTCTCCAGCTCTAGTGAGGGGGCGTTACTTGACCTGTGCAGATGTGTTCGTGTGGGCTGAGCGGAGCTTAACTATGGTTGTTTTCTAAATCTAAATCTCTTTTTATTTTATGTTTAATTTGATACAGTTTTTAATTATATTTACACAATAAGTAGAGCTGGAGTGTGTCCTTGTCCATGGTGCTGAATCATGTCAACTGAGTTTAGGGCTTCAGAAAAATGGTGCTTTAATAGTTACCATTTATTGGTAAGCACAATTTTATTGTTCATATAACAGAAAGTAAGATCAAGACTGAAGCTGTAATATAATGTTGTAGATTCAAATCACACTAACGATATCCTAAAATAGACCAACATAATGGAACAATATGAACTACATCTCTCAATCCACATCAGTGGGCCTTAAAGTCACAATGAAATACAACTTGACAATTCTTTTTTGTTTTATGTAATATAAACGGTATTTATTATAAAGGATTTATTTGTGCACTTTATATTTTTTAGGAAGATATTAAACTATAAAAAGCCAACTGAAATTAGTCAATTGTTTTTTTGTTTTTTTATAATTAACTAATTAAGAGTATGTACAACCCCTAAATTAATTTCTTATATTTTTATCATGATGTAATCTTTTCATCTCACATTCAGGGAATCCACAACAATACACACAAGTCGTCTTTGATCATGTGAATCACTCTAAACAGCAAGTATGTGATTGCTTTTTGTGTTTTAGTTCCAAAACGATATTACTTTAATTTGATATGTTCTTAGCAAGAAACATGTGACCCTATAATACTTCTCACAATTATATAAAACATTTTTTTTAAAGAATCAAAGAAGTGCATTTTAAGGGATACATTTAGATGCTTTTTTAGGTTTAATTATGGATTTATGCATGTTCTATTATGTTAGCACAGACACAGGTAGTCAATTCATCTTGTTTAGGTAATGAATATTCACAATGTTTTGGTGCCTCTGTGTAAAATGTTTTACCTGTTAAACAGACCATTTGTTGATATTCAATATATGGTTGAGACTACCTTGGAGGCATGGGAACAATTGTCATACTTCTGAAAGTAACAGTTTTTACACTGGCACTTACTGTGGAAATGGAAACTTTTGACCACAGAAATGTGAGCTCTGCTGGGGGCTTTCTGACTGTGCTTTTCTATTTTTGTTCTTACGGGTTGGCTGCAAACTGAGCAATAGGTGGGCTCAAAGTCCAAAACCACAAGTGCATGTTGCATCAAGCAGCAGCCTCTGCAAACAACAAACAGCAGCACAGCTTCTCACATTTCTTTTCTACCTGAAGGTCGTTTTGTTCCTCTAAACGTAAGGTAGTTTATTGGTGTGAATGAATTCCACTGATCAAATTCTGCCTGTCTTTTTCTTGATAGCTTTGGTGTCTGTATTCAGGGTAGACTTTTGCCTTGTTACTTTAACTTTGAATTATAATTGCCTTTGTTTATTAAAAGTGCTTTCCATCTGCTGAATATACAAAAACAAAATTTCACTTATTTTTTTCCCAGACACATAGAAAACCCTAACTTTTAAAATTGTAACATACAATTTATCTGTAAGGTTCTGTTATTAGTTACAGTTAATGTGCACAATTAATGTTGTTAATACAGTGTGCAACCACATCAATCATTACATAATTTAAGGTTGTTTTTGAAGTTTAATTCTGCTATTTCCATTACAGTGGCAGTCTGTTGAGAAGAAGGAGGGGCGTTTGTTAAGAAAGAGACGTGTCTCGTGAGAATACTGCTGGGTAGACTGTGTGGTTTTGTAGCTGTGAAGGAGGGTCAAGCTTGTGGTTGGAAAACATCTAAACATTGATACACAAACATTCAAATACAAACAACACATGCAGTGTTTCCCCTACCATTGTTTTGGGGGGGCGGCCCGCCCCCCCAAAACGACCCCCCGCCCCCCCTAAATTGCCGACGAAATCCAGTCATAAAAAAGAAATTTACTGTATAACGCGGAATTTCATGGAATTTGTCAAACTTTTGAGGAATAAATAGAAAGCAGTTCAGTGTACACTTGAAATCAAATCGCGATGCAGACAAGTGTGTGTGGATATTAAACCACAAAGACTATTTAAATACGAATCCTGCTTGTTCTGTGTGAATGAATGGTGCAGCCGACGCGCAGTTTCATTTAACGTACCACACACACACACACACACTGAAGCACGTGTGACGCTTGCGCTGTTTTTTTTTTGCCTATATGAAGACACAAATGCATAAACTTCCTCTCCAGGCTCTAGATCCACTCCGAAAGTCACTTCGTGATCATCTATGATTTAACCGCTTCATTTGAGAAAAACTATCATTGTGACAAACACAAACTCAAAAGGTCTTCACGGCAACCCGTCAAAATAAAAGTTCGGTTTAACGTGACAGAAATATATTACCGTTGTACAGTAGAATTTAGATATGTCCCAATGTAATAATACTAACACTAATCCAAATAAATTATCATCAAAACTGATTTTTTTAGGAATAATCCATGTTTTAATTTTAACAGTAAAGCTCATTGTGCAGCACGTTATTTGACAAAAAGTTTATTTAATTTCATATGATTAAAATTGATGATAAATGATAACATTTGTGTTTTATGTCTTCATTTTATTACCAGAAAAAACACACAACACAGAATTAGTGTGAATTTTTTTTTCATATTTTTTTTTTAAATGTTGTATACGTTTAATGATTCATAATACACTATTTCAATTAATTAGACATGGTTTTTGATTGCTAAAAAATTTACACCACGTATCCGTAACACGCCCGCTCCGCAACACTAACAGCCCCCCCCCCCCCCCCCCCTGAAAAAAAATCCTAGGGGAAACACTGACATGCCATTGTGTCCCTTTAAGAATAACATATCTGTGCATAAATTATAATGGTTAATGTTTAAATAGATTAGTTTTAATCCTTGTGTTTCCTGAATCATGATGATACTTTTGTATTGCAGTGCATTTTGTATTTAACTAACAACAGATGATTATATGTGAATTAATAACAAATGAATAAGTTGATGTTCACCTCAGCAGAGCTCAGTCTGTTCTGAGCAACTACTTCCTTTAACTGATGCTGCAGGAAATGCATTCATTCGCTCCGCCTTCTGTATTATGTCTCACTTGCATATTTTTCTTATACAGCAAATAACTCCTCTTCTTTGATGCTCATGATTTATGGTGCTAAAAGTTATTATTTTTGATTTCATATTATTTATTATTTCACAACCCCCAGTTTCTCTGATTAATTAATTCGTTTTATCTTTTTCTCTGAATAAATTAAATCATTACTGATAAATGTGCTAATGACTCATTGCTGACAGAGACATTTTAAAGGTTACTTTCTTACTTGTTCAGGGGTTTGAATCGAACACCTGAAGAATCATTTAAAAAATGTTGCATAGAAACCATCCTACATTTGATCTTATGATAATTTCTCAAATGTGTGTACCTGTGATTCAGAGAACGAACATACGCATACAAAATGTGCCTGCGCCTCTTTTCCAGATGTGAAATCCTCGTAAACGCCCACTAATTAATGTCATTAAAAGGATAGTTCACCCAAAAATGCTGTCATTACTTGCTCACCCTCAAGCTGTTCCAAACCTGTATGAGTTTATTTCTTCTGTTGAACACTAAAGAATTTGAAAGAATGTCGGTAACTGAACAGTTGGTGGCACCCACTGACTTCCATAGTAGGAAAAAAAAATGACTGGAAATCAATGGGTGCCATCTGCTGTCTAGTTACCGACATTCTTTAAAATATCTTTAGTTGTGTTCAACAGAAGAAAGAAACTCATACAGGAACAACATGAGTGTGAGTAAAACAAAATTTAATTTTTTGGGTGAACTATCCCTTTAACATAATTAAAGAGTTATAGAGCACCAGTCAATCTTTTAGGCTATACTTGAGAATGGCCAGCGGCATGAATTGCTTATATTTCCAGATACCTGCAGTAGGCCCTACTCCGACCCTGCCACAAAGAAAAATGCGTACGTCTGCTTAGAAACTGACATCATGGTGTGAGGCTTTTAGTATTTGTGTATTTCCTTCCAGGCAAATCTGCTTATGCATGCAAGCAAATACATGACTAACAAACCCCAGGTTGAGTGACATCCTGATATACAGCAGTTGTTTGTGTCCAAGATGTGTTTTTTTATGTTTATATATATATATATATATATATATATATATATATATATATATATATATATATATGACCATTGGCGTGAACTTTAGTGTATGCACTATGGAAGCTTATGTGTAGCAATATTCAATTTGAAATGTAATATGCAAAATGATAATGCAATATGTAAAATGACAATGCAATATGTAAAATGGCAATGCATTTCTGTATTTAAATTTACATTTTCCATTACATTTGTGCAACGTTTGGTGCAAAATGAAAATGATAATTCAATTATATAATTTACATTTGCCATTTCATACATATGTTTTAATATGTAAATTGAATACATATTTTAACGCTGTCACGATTCCTGTCTTGTGTTCCCCTTGTCTTGTGTGGACTTTTGTTATTTCCTGTTTTGTGCCATGTGTTTGTAGTCATTTGTAGCTTTTCCTGTTGATTAGTTTATGATTGTTCTCAGGTGTATCTTGTTTCCTCATTACTTAGTTAAGCTTGTTTGTCCCTGTGTATTTATAGCCCTTGTGTTTCACTTGTTACTTGTCAGTTGTTTTACATGTAATGGTTGCTTTTGTTCCTCGTGGTTTTGTTCCCTTGTTCTGTTTTATCTGTTATTACTTTATTAAATCCTGCATTTAGATCCTCGCCTTCGCCTGCGTTTCTCAGCCCGTTACAGAACAACTGACCACAAACATGGATCTAGCAGGTAGTAGCCGGAGCCCACTGAGCAAACTTTGCGCGATTTATCAGGATAATCGTAGCATTGAGGATTATGTGGAAGAATTCCTTTTGTATAGTCATCTCGTTCCTGATATTGATAATACTCTAAAGGATTGTTTCTGGAGTGGTATAGATCGGGACATTAGTTTAAACTTACCAGAGGAGGACCCCAGTTGGACCCTGGTGCAGTATATTGATTTTGTCCTGCAGTTTTGTGGATCCCCCTTCACTGTTGAAGAGGTAGAGAATGAGCTCCATGAACCCGCGGTATCCACTCAGCCAGAGCTTCACGTCAGCCACGTCCAGCCAGAGCTTCACGTCAGCCACGTCCAGCCAGAGCTTCACGTCAGCCACGTCCAGCCAGAGCTTCACGTCAGCCACGTCCAGCCAGAGCCAGTCCTCGAGCAAGAGCCAGAGCCAGTCCTCGAGCAAGAGCCAGAGCCAGTCTTCGAGCAAGAGCCAGAGCCAGTCTTCGAGCAAGAGCCAGAGCCAGTCTTCGAGCAAGAGCCAGAGCCAGTCTTCGAGCAAGAGCCAGAGCCAGTCTTCGAGCAAGAGCCAGAGCCAGTCTTCGAGCAAGAGCCAGTCTTCGAGCAAGAGCCAGAGCCAGTCTTCGAGCAAGAGCCAGAGCCAGTCTTCGAGCAAGAGCCAGAGCCAGTCTTCGAGCAAGAGCCAGAGCCAGTCTTCGAGCAAGAGCCAGAGCCAGTCTTCGAGCAAGAGCCAGAGCCAGTCTTCGAGCAAGAGCCAGAGCCAGTCTTCGAGCAAGAGCCAGAGCCAGTCTTCGAGCAAGAGCCAGAGCCAGTCTTCGAGCAAGAGCCAGAGCCAGTCTTCGAGCAAGAGCCAGAGCCAGTCTTCGAGCAAGAGCCAGAGCCAGTCTTCGAGCAAGAGCCAGAGCCAGTCTTCGAGCAAGAGCCAGAGCCAATCTTCGAGCAAAAGCCAGAGCTTCTTTCGCCGCTGACGCCGTCCTGCCCAGAGCCCTCGCCGCTGACGCCGTCCAGCACAGAGCCCTCACCGCTGGTCCCGTCCAGCCCAGCGCCCTCACCGCTGGTCCCGTCCAGCCCAGCGCCCTCTCGCTCTCGGAGACGGAGGAGGAAGAGGACTTCCCGCGTCCCGCAATACCTGGAAGTCCTCCCTGTACTTCCTGTCAGCCCAGAGTCCTCGCCGCTGGCCCCGGCCGATCCAGAGACTGTTCAAGCCACGTCTGCCGATCCAGAGACTGTTCAAGCCACGTCTGCCGATCCAGAGACTGTTCAAGCCACGTCTGCCGATCCAGAGACTGTTCAAGCCACGTCTGCCGATCCAGAGACTGTTCAAGTCACGTCTGCCGATCCAGAGACTGTTCAAGTCACGTCTGCCGATCCAGAGACTGTTCAAGTCACGTCTGCCGATCCAGAGACTGTTCAAGTCACGTCTGCCGATCCAGAGACTGTTCAAGTCACGTCTGCCGATCCAGAGACTGTTCAAGTCACGTCTGCCGATCCAGAGACTGTTCAAGTCACGTCTGCCGATCCAGAGACTGTTCAAGTCACGTCTGCCGATCCAGAGACTGTTCAAGTCACGTCTGCCGATCCAGAGACTGTTCAAGTCACGTCTGCCGATCCAGAGACTGTTCAAGTCACGTCTGCCGATCCAGAGACTGTTCAAGTCACGTCTGCCGATCCAGAGACTGTTCAAGTCACGTCTGCCGATCCAGAGACTGTTCAAGTCACGTCTGCCGATCCAGAGACTGTTCAAGTCACGTCTGCCGATCCAGAGACTGTTCAAGTCACGTCTGCCGATCCAGAGACTGTTCATGTCACGTCTGCCGATCCAGAGACTGTTCATGTCACTTCCTCTGAGCCAGAGACGCTTCACATCACTTCTACAGAGCCAGTGTCTACAGACAAGATGGCCGATCCAGAGACTGTTCACGTCACTTCCTCCGAGCCAGTGTCTACGGACAAGATGGCCGAACCAGAGACTGTTCACGTCACTTCTGCTGATCCAGAGACTGTTCACGTCACTTCCTCCGAGCCAGTGTCTACGGACAAGATGGCCGAACCAGAGACTGTTCACGTCACTTCTGCTGATCCAGAGACTGTTCACGTCACTTCCTCCGAGCCAGTGTCTACGGACAAGATGGCCGAACCAGAGACTGTTCACGTCACTTCTGCTGATCCAGAGACTGTTCACGTCACTTCCTCCGAGCCAGTGTCTACGGACAAGATGGCCGAACCAGAGACTGTTCACGTCACTTCTGCTGATCCAGAGACTGTTCACGTCACTTCTGCTGATCCAGAGACTGTTCACGTCACTTCCTCCGAGCCAGTGTCTACGGACAAGATGGCCGCCTCCGAGCCAGTGTCTACGGACAAGATGGCCGGCCCAGAGTCTGTTCCTGTTCCCGAGCCAGAGTCTGTTCCTGTTCCCGAGCCAGAGTCTGTTCCTGTTCCTGTTCCCGAGCCAGAGTCTGTTCCTGTTCCTGTTCCCGAGCCAGAGTCTGTTCCTGTTCCTGTTCCCGAGCCAGAGTCTGTTCCTGTTCCTGTTCCCGAGCCAGAGTCTGTTCCTGTTCCTGTTCCCGAGCCAGAGTCTGTTCCTGTTCCTGTTCCCGAGCCAGAGTCTGTTCCTGTTCCCGAGCCAGAGCCAGAGTCTGTTCCTGTTCCCGAGCCAGAGTCTGTTCCTGTTCCCGAGCCAGAGTCTGTTCCTGTTCCCGAGCCAGAGTCTGTTCCTGTTCCCGAGCCAGAGTCTGTTCCTGTTCCCGAGCCAGAGTCTGTTCCTGTTCCCGAGCCAGAGTCTGTTCCTGTTCCCGAGCCAGAGTCTGTTCCTGTTCCCGAGCCAGAGTCTGTTCCTGTTCCCGAGCCAGAGTCTGTTCCTGTTCCCGAGCCAGAGTCTGTTCCTGTTCCCGAGCCAGAGTCTGTTCCTGTTCCCGAGCCAGAGTCTGTTCCTGTTCCCGAGCCAGAGTCTGTTCCTGTTCCCGAGCCAGAGTCTGTTCCTGTTCCCGAGCCAGAGTCTGTTCCTGTTCCCGAGCCAGAGTCTGTTCCTGTTCCCGAGCCAGAGTCTGTTCCTGTTCCCGAGCCAGAGTCTGTTCCTGTTCCCGAGCCAGAGTCTGTTCCTGACTGAGCAAACTTTGCGCGATTTATCAGGATAATCGCAGCATTGAGGATTATGTGGAAGAATTCCTTTTGTATAGTCATCTCGTTCCTGATATTGATAATACTCTAAAGGATTGTTTCTGGAGTGGTATAGATCGGGACATTAGTTTAAACTTCGCCTGCGTTTCTCAGCCCGTTACAAACGCTTTATAAGTTGCAAAATTAAAATGAAAATGTATTAAAGAAATTATTAGATCTGTTTAAAATGTTCAAGCAAAAACTGTAGCAAAATGATCATTTAAATGTTATTTTTCTTAATTGCATTGACACTCACAGTTAAGACACTTGCGATTGCATTTTCATTAAATGTCCCGCAATGAATGTAGCAAAATTCAATGTGCAAATTGAAAATGCATTCCGAGCCGATCACGCCCCTGCCCCGCCCCCTCCCTCCCGCTCGCTCTTGTCAATCACTGCGTGAAGTTGGCCCCGCCCCCAACCAATGCAAAACGTCGGCAAAATAGGCTCAATCGTTTTTACTTCATTTGTGCTGTTACTTGCTTTATTGTTTGTGCTGCTTCGATTTTTTTAGATATTTAAAGCATATTTATAGGTCATTTTGAGGTCACCCAGCCCCCCACATCCTCCAAATAAAATAGTCTCGTTCGTTTGTGCCGGTTAAAGTTTTGTTTGTGCAGCTTCGGTTTTTAAAATATTAGATCAATTATAGACGATGACATTAAAACCCGTCAGATTCCGTGATGACCCTATATATTTATAAATATCTGATCAATATGCTTTATAAAATAGAAAAGGGAGATGGTTAAACATCAAATGAGTCACTTTATTTAAGATTACATTCAGATATGGTGAAATAAAGAGCGGCCACATTTTTCGGTATGAATTTGACCCGTCAGATTCCGTGACACTGTAGCTAGTATATTTATCAATATATCTAATCAAAATGCTTAATAAAATATAAATGGGAGATGGTCATACATCACATGAGTCACTTTATTGAACATTACAGTCAGTTATGAAGAAAGAGCGGTCAAATTTTTTGGTAGCTATGAATTTGACCCGTCATATTCTGTGATCTCAAAGTAATAGGCCTATGCAATTGTAAAGAAAACCTGTAGGATCTCCAACATTATTGGGTAATTATAGTTAATAGTAATAAGAATAAAGTTAAGCATGTGTATCAGACAATGAGAATATTTAATACAAAACGAAACAATCATTAACAGAGTCCTGCATCAGACAACAACAGCGCAGCATAATGTTGACATCAAACGGGTGATAAGGCAGAACATTCTCCCAGACGGTCCAACAACACACTGGTTCTATCACCTGCAGACGCGTAATAATCTTCGCAAACACTACAATTTCTCTGTTCACGCTCCCCTTCATCTGCCAGTAAATTTACGCTCGTACCAGCTCTGCCGCCGCCATGTTTCCTTCCAACACCTCAAAATGTTGCCGAGCCCCGCCTTGATGCAGTGATTGACAAGAGCGAGCGGGAGGGAGGGGGCGGGGCAGGGGCGTGATCGGCTCGGAATGCATTTTCAATTTCTACATTGAATTTTGCTACATTCATTGCGGGACATTTAATGAAAATGCAATCGCAAGTGTCTTAACTGTGAGTGTAAATGCAACTAAGAAAAATAACATTTAAATGATCATTTTGCTACAGTTTTTGCTTGAACATTTTAAACAGATCTAATAATTTCTTTAATACATTTTCATTTTAATTTTGCAACTTATAAAGCGTTAAAATATGTATTCAATTTACATATTAAAACATATGTATGAAATGGCAAATGTAAATTATATAATTGAACTATCATTTTCATTTTGCACCAAACGTTGCACAAATGTAATGCAAAATGTAAATTTAAATACAGAAATGCATTGCCATTTTACATATTGCATTGTCATTTTACATATTGCATTATAATTTTGCATATTACATTTCAAATTGAATATTGCTACACATAAGCTTCCATAATGCACACTCTAAGATCAACGTTTTATAAATGAGGTCCCAAGTGTGGTCATTCTTCAGACAGCTCAGGACTCAGATCTTGCATTTTGCATCTTTAAAGTCCCTGTAAAGTAAAAATGAAGTATGTGTTCTGAGATTGTCATATCACAGAAAAATGTGTTATTAGCCACCCAGCCAAATTTGAATGATAAAAAAAGCCGGCAAGTACATAAAATAAGCTATCAAAATCTTGAAAAAATGAGCAGTAGTCTCTGCTCTCAAACGCTGGGGGCGTGTCCGCTGGCTGCGCTGAAACCACGCCCACTCGTGGTAAAGCTGCCGTTGCCACACTCAACTGTCACCCGCTACAGCCGGAATGGATGCTCCTAGCAGCTTATTAGGTTAATTATAACATAAGCACACAAGGCAACTTACACTCATTGGTGGGCACGCACTACCGATGATGGCACCAGCTGTCGGCGCGACGGGAGGATGAAGGCCGAGGCGGGAGATAGTCGGTTCGGCCCCATTCACCAGTAACAGCGGATTATCAGTGAATCCCAGTTGTCTCCGACGAAAGTTTATAAAACTATCCCGTGTAAAATGATCACTACAGAGGCGGGTTTTGGTGGTGATCCTCAGCTCTCTATCAAGGTGGCTCTTCACAAAATTAATCCACCTCTTCTTGATGTGATCGTTTTTAGGAAATTTAAATAAGGACACCAATCTGTTTTGTAGATGTTGTGGCAAAAATCCTGTTAAACATCATCACTGCGTAAGAGACACTCAGAGTCAAATTAATAAAAAGAGAAGTATTTATTCTTGCAAGAATAGGTTCAGTCTAGTACACAGAAGTTACGCTGTGCAAGAGAGTGACACACAACAGGAAGATATGAGACAGCCTTTATACTACTTTCAAGGTTCCTCCTCACCCGCTGTACCTTTCACCCACCCAGATAAGGTCCTTACTGCTGTTCAGTTTCTACTTAAAGACACAAACTGGTACTGAAATAAACTGGCCAAAACTGACCGTCCCTAAGGTCAGAGGTCCTGTCCCATATGTTCCTGAAACGTCACGCACAAGCACGTACACACAAATATTTTACACATTGAATAGGTTCTCTCTCTTATGATACCTGTTAGGGATCAATGACTATTAAAATTTCTACTACATAGACATGATCGCATCCAGGTAGTACGCATTTCCGTGACGAAGACATAGCTAACTAGCGAACTGTACGCTGTAGTAACAAATAATAGTACTGACAGTAACTCGCGATTGAGCGCCAAACTGATGCGAATGTGCTCTATTTATATTGTTAGTGGAGCGGCCAGCCTCAGTGGCTCTAGTGCGTCATCAAGTAGGGGCGTGTCCAGGAGCTTAGGGCTCCAGTGCGTCATCGAGCCCCGTTTTAGACCTGCCTAAAAAATCCGGAAAATAGCAATGGTGAAAAACTGTTTAACGGTCTAACTCCACAATTCAGTACTTCACAGTTCACAGTCTTTGTAATATGTTTTAGCAATACATTTCTAACATTTATAATGTGTTTAGAATTTTTTTTAAATTGCCTTTACAGGGACTTTAAGAATTGGGTCTAAAAAAAAGAAAAGAAGTGAGATTTGAATGAAGATTAAGCTTAGCGTCAGTTCTGCCAGCTGACTCTCAGCTGATCCACGTCTACCTATAAGAATACGACGCCACTGTATACATATATAAGCTCCTTCAGTATTATCAGCAGCTATATCACGTTTCTCAGGAGCTAATTACCCTCCTCCCTCCCCAGCTCCTCCTCTCGTCAGTCAGGATTTCACATTCTGATTCCCCCTGAATCAGACAAAAATTTTCGAATTATGTTGCACATAAAAATGAATTAATGATATCTGCAACACATTCGTGTTGGTTCTGTTCTGTTTACCCTAAGGCCGTGTGTCCACCAAAGTGTTTTTTCATGCAGCTGGCGTATTTTTCCAATTGTTTTCAATTTTAAACGCCATGAGCGTAACGAGGCGCTGAGTGTTTTTTTCACGCTGAAGCGCTGAGCGCCCGGCATTTTTTACTGGTCGCCGAGAGTTGAAGAATGTTCAACTTTGGGGTAAAACGCAGCGCTCATCACTGTCACTTTTTACCCAGCCGTCCAATCACAGTGGAGGAGGGGCGGGACAAATATCACACCGACCAACCGCCACATTCTGCTTGTTTAATGTCAACAGATGACCTCAACAAGCATAATAACAGAACAAAATAATTTAAAACAAGAGCCAGAGAAAATACGTTAAATTGTATCGACATTTCAATATAGAATCAACACAGAAACAAAATATGTGTGAAATGAGATACTAGTAAAACTTTCGCGGATACTTCGTATCATAACAAGCAAAGTGTCTCAACTGAAAAAAAATGCTGCGCTGCCAAAACACACTCAAGTGCCCACAGCTAGGTGTTTTTAGCAGAGCGCCTAGCGTTTTCAGCTGGCTAAAAATGCTTTGGTGGACATGCGGCCTAAGGGGGGTTATTGCTGCTCTCCCTGCTCTTATCCATGTTAGGCTGCGCAGGGAGTTCTTGCCCAGAACAGAACCATACCGCCAATCCTAACTGTATCCTAATTGTCAATCATATTTGACAATAGTGGTCCTGACCAAACTGGGGTTTCTTTACTTTAATGAGTTTATCTATAAATGTTTGACTTTTCCCCCGCCTTTTTCCCTCTTCTTGAATCTTCTCTGCTCCTGTGACTTTATTGCATAGTGTGTAATGTTGCTGTTTGAGCATAAACAACATCTGCAAAGTTACAGCGCTCAAAGTTCAAAGCAAAGGAAGATATTTTCTTTAAAAAAAATCAATTTCTAAGGACTACAGCAAACGAACAGTTTTGGACTACACGACATTCCATGGGATATGCTGACGTCAGGAAAGCTTCCACAATCGTGGCGAATTCAATGCAGGATTCGCACAACGGCTTGTCCTGAAAGATGGAACAGTTCCAACTTTAAAAACAGAAGCTTTTGTTTACGGGCCACAACCTGTAAGTATGATTTATTTTTCGTCGATGTGTTTTCCTGTAATAGTTTGTATTGTTAATTGTACGTTGTAGCAAGGAAGTAAACAAATGACAACGCTGTTTGGCTCTGCTGGTTTGGTATGCTCATTCATACTTAACGTTATCTGACAAACACCTAACGTTACAAACTTTTTTTTTATCTCAACAGCGAACTTGGAATTAGTGTAAATTATTCTTTGATTAGAGCTTTTATGTTTATCTACATGCTTATTTATCTACAGGCATGCTAAACATGGTTCTGTGTTTGATTTGGCAGCCGATGTTTAGTGTTCGTTTTGGGTTAATAGTTCTGTCGACAGATATTTGTCTACAATCGTTCTAAAAATACAAATGTAACGGTGGCATACAGTCAGTAACGATCACTATAGATCCGCAGCCTTTACTCAAAAAAATCCCTTTGAGGACTGTAGTATAATTTTTTAGAACGATTATATGAAATTCTTGTTTATGAAGCTTATTTTTTGTAATTCTATAATAATTAGTACAATTAAATAACAGCATATCTAAAAAGTAATGAGAGAACAACAAAAAACAAACCTTTCTGAAACGTCGTTTAACAGCCGTTCTTGAACAGGTTCTGCTCGATCATCTTCATTAACGTTTCCCCGGGTCCGATTGGTTTTATTGACGCCATTGTTTATAATACACCAAAGCACAAACTACCGGTAAAGGTACGGGGCGTGACATTTCCGGGAGACGTGCACTAGACGGTTAGCGAATCACAACACACTGGACCAGCTAACCAATCTGAGCCCATTGCGTAGTTTTAAGGGACTGGCTTCACAGAACCAAGAAACCATCAGACTGTTTTTACAAGGAGTGGAAGAGCAGTGTAGAATAAAGGTAAAATATATGAAAAATAATGCAATTTTTAAAAAACGAAGCATGAACACATGTTACAGTGCACCCCACAAACACAATCAAGCCTTCAAAAAAATGTGTTTTACCACCCCTTTAATGCTTTGATGTTAAAGCTAGAATGTCCACTAATGTGTTTATTTACAAAAAGGCATGAGTGGAGAAAAACAAGGCAATTTTGTTTTTATCTAAATTTTCATAAAACTGCAATTTAAATATATTATTTCTATAGGTTATACTAAAAAGGACTAAATAAATAGGCTGAATAAGCTGATCTATAGCATGTAAACTGGTGGTAGCCTAGTCTATGAAAGGTACACCCCTCTAAGCTCACAGAAATGGTTAGACCCAAGTCTTCAGCAGCCAATGACACTGACCCGTTCAAACAGAAACATGGCTCAAAAAGATGGAGGTAATTCAGACTCAAGCTCTAAGGATCAGCTGTGGAGCATTTAGGACATCTCTACCATCTATTGAAGTAGAGATGGGAGAAATGCCACTAGAAGTTCGTAGGAGAAAGTTAAGAATGAGATACTGGATTAATTTAAAAGGACATGATGAAAGGCATCCAGTTAAAAATGAACTGGAAAACTGTTGGGAGTATGAGTATGGAAGAATAAATAGTTTTGGCTGGGTAGCAAATAAGGAGGCACAGGAAATGGGTATAACCGAGATAGAAGTAGCCCCTTCTGTTATAATTTCATCTATACCTCCTTGGTTATATCCAATGGCAGAAATAGACCTATTCATACATAAGGAGATACACAAGAATGAACCAAATTTGCCATTAAAAGTAATCTTTCAACAATCTTTCAATCTTTCAATCTTTCTCTAAGATTATCTTGTCCCGGGCCCAGGCAAGACTGTCAGCTGGCCTGATGTACAGACTCACAATCAGCTCTGCGAAGTTTAGAAAGTGGAACATCTTTAGCAAGACAAGATATTTTAAATGAAACATTACAGAAGTTATATAGCATAAAGCACTTAGGCATAAGGGTGAGTTTTTTGTGGGTGCCAGCCCATGTCGGAGTAAAGGGGAATGAGGAAGCTGATAAACTGGCAAAGTCGTCTGTGAAAGATCCTGAGATCAACATCAGAATAAGGATGAGTAAAGCGGAAATTAAGGGGCTGAAGTGAAAAAGAGGTGGCAGAGGATATGGGACAATGAAATAAGAGGAAGACATCTGTATAGTGTACAAAGAAATGTGGGGGTGAAAAGAACAACTGTTAATAATAGGAAAAAGGATGTGATAATTACAAGATTACGTATTGGACATACAACACTAAATCAAAGTTTATATAAAACAGGTAAACATGAAACTGGAAATTGCGATAAATGTGGATATCCAGAAACAGTAAATCATATATTACTAGAATGTATAGCATACAGTAGAGAAAGAATTGAATTAATTCAGTCACTAAAGGATAGGGGTGTAAGCAATTATTCACTTAAGGAAATATTAGGAGAAGGAACAAATTATATAATACACGAGAAAGTATTACAATTTTTAAATGGTACAGAACTGGTAACAGAATGATACACGCATGTCACGCGTATTTAACACGTAAAATACGCGTTAAATACACGTTAAAATTCACATGTTTTTGGCCCTCATGGCCTTCCATACCAATCAGCAGCTTTTTGATAAGTCCGTGCACTGGGCACCTGTCATCCTCAAGTAGCGCTGGAAACGGCTGTCATTCAGGCGCAGTTCCTGGAGTAGACGGTGAAATTCACAGAGTTGAGTGCGCCTCTGGATGGTGCTGTGAACCCAAACACCTCGGCGTTTCGGAGTTACACAACAGGTACAGAGCAGCAAGAGTAATTATCTTCAACCTGGCTGATGATGGAAAAAATGGCAGAAAGAAATGTTATACTTATATGTATAATAACTTATATGTTTCATATACTAGTAGGCCTATACAAACGAAGCTATAGATTGTGAAATCAAACACTTCTCTTTCTAAGTGTTTTTTTTTAGTTAGCTTAGTAGCATAGCATACCGAAATTATTAGAGATAACGTTTTTTCACCATCTACGATATTTTTCGATAAAAAACTTAGATAACAAATATGATACAAGCATAATTCTTTGTAAAAATTATGACATGACGATTGTAATATATATATATATATATATATAATATATATATATATATATATATATTATGCCTTATTGCTTAATAACAATTAACAATGTTGCAAAACATACCTAAAAATGCAATTTCTTTCAGTTTAACTATATAAATAATCAGGATAAAAATAAAAGATTATTTAATTAAGTAAAGTTTGATTGATTAACGTTACATTAAGAATCGCGAGAACAGCTTTAGATCTGGGGCCGGTTTCACAAAGCTTAGACCGGTCTATAGTGTTAGACAAGTCTAAAATGTGCTCATAGACTAGTCTAATGCAAGTTAGACTGTTTCACAAAAATAAAGACTGACTTAATTTAGACCAAAAAAATTTGACACCTTCGCCCCCAGTCTAACTTAGGTCTAAGACTCTATATTACCTTGGCAACCAGCAGTAACAATCAGTTACATTACAAAGAGCTAAAAGAAAAGTGAAAATGGCTCATAATTTGTGGTTTGCTGATGACATTATGGAGAGAGCTATGAGAAGGGAAAGGGTTTTTAGGGACTGCAGTAACCTACTGGAAATATATAATAATGAGGACTTTTCTTTTCTGTACGTCTTTAACGCTCCGCTCAATGGTCGGATTAACGCAGCAATCTTTTTCCACATTAAACATTTCTTCTTGTTACTACATTCTCCGCTAAATTTCCAAAGTAAAATGACCTTGTAACTGTTATACTCCTCCAACAAACACATATTTTCGCAGGGGTAACTGCACTTAGCGGTTGAATGCGCTTACTCGATCCGCCATGTTTTTTGTTTTGAAAAGTGTCTTATTTTACCCAGAATGCATTGCAGTGTAGTCATACTTAAGATAGTCAGAGGCTGCGTTCCAGTCCAAAATTGTCATGCCCTTCACTCACTAACTTCCCTCCGTCTCGTTCACTCGGATGTACGTCATTGCTTACGTTGCATGAGTGCCCACTACTGGCGGGAACTGCAATGGGCTGAACTGGAACGCCCTATGCCCTTGATCACTTGGAATCAGCTATAGAGTTCATTTATTATTTATTTATTTTTTCCCTTTAAGAATTTGTTTAATGCAGCATCCAAATATATATAGATGTGTTTGGGTTGTTTTAAATATAAAAAAAAATCATAATTAAAGTAACACCAGGTAACTTTTCAACCTTCATAATATATTTCCAAGTCTCTTGTGATGGTACATCGACTTACAATATGTTGAATGACACGTCTGCCATAGCCTGACGGGGTCTGTAGCGTTTTTAATCGTACTTTTAAACTTCGGGTTTCGGGTAGTAACCGGCGAACAAAGAGAACTACAAAACTCGACTGCTTTACGGCATATACGTCACTTCCACCACCACCCCCACTTCCTTAAAATCGCAGGGCTGTCAAGTGTCACGCATTGAGCGTGACAGTCACTCATTTCGGTCTTTTGTCACGCTCTCCCGCCACACATTGTATTTCTCACGCTGAAAAACTATTTGTAATATATTTAATATGCCGCAGCGCCCAAAACTCTGGCCGCGCCGCTCTCACTGTGGAACAGGCATGAATTCAAGCGCGTCTCCTCTGGTGTTGTTCGTCTGGTGTTGTTAGCCAATCAGAAAATAGCACTATTGTATCTGGGTAACATTTAACGCAACAACCAATGACACCCCGTAGTCTGGGCTCTGGGGTGTTTTTTTGTCTGCCTGACTATGTTACGGAAGCTATCTTATCCTCCGTTTATCTTCATGAATCAGGTAATGATTATTTGTCTTGCCTCAAGCTATAATGCAAATCGATTTGTAAAATTTGCAGATTTATTTATGGTAGCTTGACATTATAATATTGACGATATATGGTTATTATCTACCACTCAAACATTGCATTGAAGTATCATATAGATTCAGTAAAACGGTAACCAATAGACTAGGCTACTAATGACACTGGCTTGTAAACGTGATCATCGCGATCTTTTGTCGTTAGAAAAAAAATTAAACCCATGAAATTATATTCATATGACATGCTGAAATATATGCCACTGTACCTGGGATGAAGACATTTCACACGCGACGCAAGCATGGTTGTCAACAAATGCACGATGACAGAGTTTACGACAGTAGTAGAGGACAGTACTGTTTCCCAACTGTAGGGGGACCCCGAGAGCAAAAGCTACCTGGTGTTACTTTAATATATCATAGAGTTGTTTTTAGTGGTGGTGATTAGACGAGATCTGCAGTAACGCCACAATCGTGTTACATTGTGGAATATGGAGCTGCCTGAAGTGTACATATGAAGTAGACTCACTCCCTCTGTCAAAATCGAGGGAACGAGGGTCTGTCCATATAAACTTCCCTCGTCCACTTCACGAAGTGGAACGCACTTCAAAATGGCGGCAGGGATTCCCCCGAGGGGAAGTGCTTAGGAAAGTTCGCAAGTGTGTGTCTAAAAGTGGACTGGAACGCAGCCAGAGTCTTAAGTGCTTTGTGCAACGTCTGATTTAGATGTCTATCTGAAGTCTGACTGTCTACTATATCTAAGCCATAGTCAAAGTCTATCTTTGTGAAACCGGCCCCAGGCATACTAAGCTGGGGTCCTATGGGGTCCTAAGCTGGGACTCATCACTTAGCTGAGACTCAGCACTTCACCACACTGGGCTTTATAACATGGGCAAGTGTTCTAGAACATTTGTTACTCAAATACTAAAAGCCTCACCCTCTGAACATGGCATTAATGCAGAGCATTCACAAAGGTGGTGTGGAGGCAAATATTGTCAGCTGGGAAAATGGAGATTCAAACAGTGTTTATTTAATCTATACAGTGAAGACTATATAGTGTTATCTTACATTAGATTACTTTATTCAATGTCTGTACCTAATCTGTATAGCTACTGTTAGGTCTACCTAAAAAAAAACAGAAAAGCACTGTTTATTTCATTTGTATCTTTGTTCTATTGTGTTTATTTGTGCTTTTGCTTGTAGTTTGATTATTTGTTCTTATTTTATTACATGTCTTTAATAGTGTTTGAAATTTATATTTTATATAGATTATATCTATGGTGATTTTTTTAAATTTACATTGTTCTTGCATTTCATGTCAAAATCTACAAAAACACTAGCACCTCTGCTTTTGTGTGTGTGTGTGTGTGAGTGAGTGTGAGAGAGAGAGAGAGAGAGAGAGAGAGAGAGAGAGTGAAAGAGAGAAAGTGTGTGTGTGTGTGTGTGTGTGTGTGTGTGTGTGTGTGTGTGTGTGTGTGTGTGTGTGTGTGTGTGTGTGTGTGTGTGTGAGACAACCTTACAGGCATAAAAACATTTGCATTTTTTTTTTTGCATGTGTTTGATTCTGCATGGTTTGGATTCCATCTGGTTGGTCAGTGGCTTCCAGTTTTTTTTTATTGTCTCTCACAGAAAAACACACAATTTATCTCCGAGCACACACAAAGGCTGCGCTGAATAGATAATCTGTATAGAAATGAAGGCTGCCGTCACTGTGCTCCTGTTTTTGAGTCTCTTTAGACTGAGCTTCAGTCTCTACAGAAAACACTTCTTTGTGGAAACATTTATGACCTGGGAAGATGCACAAACGTACTGCAGAGAATACCATGATGATCTGTCCACTGTCAATAAAGAAGAGGCACAACTGCTCTCTGCAAATTCAGGCAATCATGAATATTTTTGGATTGGACTACACATGAATCCTGACAACCCAGAACAATGGATTTGGTCTGGAGGTGAGGATGAAGAAATTGACAATTGGGACATTGGCGAACCGAACACATACACTGAAAAGTGTGTCGTTGTAAGAAAATATAATTCTAAACTGCACAATGATATGTGCTCGAGGACTCTACCATTTTCCTGTATGGAGGTCTTTGAGCCCATTCTGGTGCATCAGAACAAGACGTGGGATGAAGCCCTGGACTACTGCAGACAGACCTACACTGACCTGGCGAGTCTAAGATCTCAGATGATTATGACAGAGGTGATAAATAAAGCCATAACATCCGAGACGGCGTATGTGTGGACTGGCCTGCGCTTTCTTGCTGGTCATTGGTTTTGGGTCAGTGGACATAATCTTCGATATAAAGCCTGGTCTGCGGAGGGGGAGCTCCAGTGTCCTGCCAGAAATTTGCGCTGTGGAGCTCTGGATAGAGAAAATAAAATTTGGAGACCCAACAATTGTGAGGATAAACTGAACTTTCTCTGTCTTAAAAAGCTATAAATGTGCTTCATGTTGCAAAATACATACATTTCTTCATGTAGGCCTATATATGAAATTGATTATTTTATAAATCATGAATCTATAGAAATCTATTGCTTTACAGTAGGTATGTATGGTCGTTAAAAATAATGGATTTTTAATACATCTACTACAAATACAAACATATATATCGTCTAAACAATGTTTAGCTAAAATATTTTATGGGCTTGCAGAGACATTATAAATTATATGTACTATTGTAAAAATACAAGATTTAGATTCTCAGTTAAATTTTAATAGCCATGTTAAAAAGTTTGATCTAGGACTAACCAGGCTGTAATGTATCAGATTAAATGTCTTTATAACCATGCCTTGAAATGTTTGACTAGGAAGCAAATACAATATCATCATTTTAATTATAAGATTCTAAGTTTTGCTCATGTTTTCACTATGTACAGCTTGTATTCAAATGTTTAAATGATATTGCCTCAGCCGTATGTAGGCTTTATGAGATTGCAGTGGTGCAGCAGATCCACCAGAGCAGCTTCTAGCAGCAATTGTAAAATTTTATTCTGGAAAACATCTTTTGCTCAGACTGCCTTCTCAGTCAAAGGTGCGACATTTTGGAATTCACTGCCTGATCATTTAAAATCTGCTGCAAGTTTTAATATTTTTCAAAAAACTAAGTCTTGGTTAATTCAGCAACAAACTTGTTTCATGTTTTGTTTTGTTTTTTTACTGTTGTTGTTATAGTAGTCAAGTGTTACAAATTAGCTTTAGCTAAGCACTACAAGCAGTTGTATCTGTTTACTGTACCCGTCCCTATCCAAATAAACTGTAAAAATATACAATTTGATGTGCTATAACAGGAATTGCTCACTATATGTTTACCACACCACAAATGTTCCTCCGTTCAAAATTAGGCATGGTTTTGGTCAGCTATTGTGAACACTATTCCCATATTTGCATGTACTAGGGAAGAGCCTAACACTAACACAAACAACTAACAACTAACAAGAGCACAACCTAACACTTTCTGACTTTCTCAGTTTGTGTACATTTACTTAGGGTTCAGAGTATTTCTTTTTTCCCCACACAATTATGTGGTTTTGTTTTATTAATACAGGGTATACTTTTTTCTTGATATACCCTGAAAGAATGGAAGTGAAAGGTGACAACTTGCCCCATAGGTGGGGTACATTGTAACATGTAAGGGGCACATTGTGACCATATTCCAGCTTAAAATGCTATCTGGTCTATTAAAAAAACATACAAAACAAACTAAAATATTTTCTCAAAATACAATATTATTCATTTTTTCATATAAAATAATGGCATTTTCTAATAATTAAAAAAATTTGAGTTTGACAACGAACACACCGGAAAACACAGCTATACAACATAGTTCAAAACATAATAATGATGAATAATTTCTGAACATTGACTCTCAGTCTTTATTCACCTTTTTCTCATGTTTTCTCAATAGAATTCATAAAAGTATAGAATAGCAGTTCTAATAGGAGCACATTGTAGGCTATCTTATGCAAAATTAGCAAGTTGCCGTTGCTTTTAAAGGTATAGGCCTTTTTTATAACCTCTTAATATAATATTCAATTGGCAGACAGGTAACTTAGTAGACTTAATTAGATTAATTAATAGATTATAATTAATCTTATTTATTAATTTATCGTTTATAAATATTACTCATATCTATGCATAATAAATTATGATCCTCTCTGTCATACACAATTTATGGCATTTAAAATTTAAAAAGTGTGAAATTGTTCAAATAAAAATGGGACAAATAATTATATAATAATGTCGTCATAATTTAAGTAGTAAATAAATAAATAAATAAATAAATAAATAAATAATAAATTAAAAATGAAAAGAATCATCCCATTCATGCAAAATTGTCAAAAACGTGACTACTGGTTCAGAATGACTGCTTGAGGCACCAACATATACTGAAGAGTTATTAATAAATAAATAAAATAAATAAAATGTAAAATAATAATATAAAAATTGTTCTGTTGCAAGTTCACATACTTGATCCCATGTTGTCTCATGGTTTATTGTTGAGCTGTCAAGTCAGTTCCAAGCTCTTGACACATTTTTATTTTAATTTTTTTTTTTTTTTTTTAAATTGGCAATGTATGGGTGTCCCTTATTTTGCTTCACTGAAGGTGGCAACCCTACCACAGCAAATGTCAGCAAATATATCCCAAAACTATGAACGAGTAAAATATGTTATTACTTTTAGTCGTGTTCAGACAGTGTTGCAAGATATGGATTTTTTATTATTATTATTATCATGCAATATTTAGCTTATATAAAAAGAACATTGCCATGATGATCTCTGATTGGTGTGTTCATAGTTTTTTCTTTTGCACAGTGAAATTTGTAAAGGGGTGGTAAAACACGATTTCACTTTTCTAACTTTAGCTAGTGTGTAATGTTGCTGTTTGAGCATAAACAACATCTGCAAAGTTACAGCGCTCAAAGTTCAAAGCAAAGGGAGATATTTGCTTTTAAAGAAATCAATTTCTAAGGACTACAGCAAACGGCCGGTAGGGACTACACGACATTCCTCCAGGGTTGCTGACATCACTATCCCCAATATTTACATAAACCCCTCCTCCGAGAATACTAAATAATTGGGGCGAGGCCATGTTATATTCCTTTGGAGAAGAGTTGTTGTGGTATAGGCTGTTGTTGCCGCAATGCCGTCAAAACGCTATTATTTTCATCCGGATTGCAAGTCCACTTTGTTCAGCCTTCCTAGGGTCGCGGGAGTTAGGGATCAATGGTTAAAATTTATTTTTAACTCAGTCTCTCATAATTATTACCCAAATCTCGCTCTCTGTGCTGCACATTTTACGGAGGAAAGCTTCCACAATCGTGGCGAGTTCAATGCAGGATTCACACAACGGCTTGTGCTGAAAGATGGAACAGTTCCAACTTTAAGAACAGAAGCTTTTGTTTACAGGCCACAACCTGTAAGTATGATTTATTTTTCGTCTTTGTGTTTCCCTGTAATAGTTCATTTTGTTAATTGTACGTTGTAGTAAGGAAGTAAACAAATGACAATGCTGTTTCGCTTTGCAAACCATTTGTTATGCTCATTCATACTTAACGTTATCCGACAAACACCTAACGTTACAAACTTTTTTTTTTATCTCAACAGCGAACTTGGAATTAGTGTAAATTATTCTTTGATTAGAGCTTTTATGTAGGCCTATTGTTGATCTATGCTTGTTTATCTACAGGCATGCTAAACATGGTTCTGTGTTTGATTTGGCTAAATACTGTAACGTTAGTAAAGCCAATGTTTAGTGTTCGTTTTGGGTTAATAGTTCTGGCGACAGATATTTGGCTACAATCGTTTTAAAAATACAAAAGTAACGGTGCCGTACAGTCAGTAACGATCACTATAGATCCACAGTCTTTACTCAAAAAAATCCCTTTGAGGACTGTAAGTTAATTTGTTAGAACGATTATATGAAATTCTTGTTTATGAAGCTTATTTTTTGTAATACTATAATAATTAGTACAATTAAATAACAGCATATTTAAAAAGTAATGAGACAACAACAAAAAAACAAACCTTTCTGAAACGTCGTTTAACAGCCATTCTTGAACAGGTTCTGCTCGATCATCTTCACTAACGTTTCCCCGGGTCCGATTGGTTTTATTGACGCCATTGTTTATAATTGTCACAAGTCTGTCCTGTCATATGTAGCACATGTGGTGTTCTGTGTTCCTGTCTCTGTCTTGACTCCTCCTTCCTTGTTATCTGATTATTGGTTAATTTGTCTCACCTGTTTTTCTCGTTACCTTCCTTATTTGCTCCCCTATTTAGGGGGCTTTTACACTGGGCTCGTTTGCTGCGGTCCGAGCCCAGGCACGATTGTTCCCGGCGCCCCCCGCAGCGTTGGTCTGGTTTCACACTCAACTTGATTCTATCGAACTCTGGTGCGTTTGCGTGCATCTTACGTCATTGCAAACGTGCACGGCGCATGATAGAAAACACGACGCAGGTCAATATATTGTGTTTTTTATTAATTTGGTGCTATTATGCATAGCTGAGTAACAACGCAGGTTAAGTATGTGTGTGTGTGTGTGTGTGTCGCATAAGCTGTCTTTCTGCTGCTTGCAAATGGACTCTTTTGAGGAGACAGTGGATTTCCATTAATTTGTTGCCCTGATTGCACGCACTATACGCGAATACACTGCAGACTCACTCTTGCTCATATCCAGGGTAAATCTTCATCTCTTACGTGTGTTTTATTTAACAAAATATATCATAATCGGCTAAAACGCATGCGCAGGACACTTTACTTCCTGAACAAGTGCGCACCCGAGTCCGTGTTGCTTTCACATACACGCGAACCGCAGCACGGTTCGGGAGCAACCGAACTCAGACCACCTCCTCCAGGTAGTCTCGGGTTCGGGACCCAGTGCGCACCCGGGTCCACATGACAGCGTTCACATTAGCGATTTTTCATGCGAACCGTGCCCCGTTCCGAACTAAACTGCCAGTGTGAAAGCCCCCTTAGTCTCCCTGTGTTTGTAGTCCGGTGCTGGTTCGTTGTTATCATGTTCCTCGTGTTTCCTGCTGGACCTGAGTTATTCTTTGTCTGTTTTTGTTTGTTAGTTTTTGTATTTATATTTACTTCATTAAATCTAGTGATGGGCAGATCGAGGCTTCGTGAAGCAATGAAACAGTCGAAGCAAATGTGCCATTTTGTTTTGAGGCTTCGAATCAATCCGAAACCCGTCTCCACGGTGACACCTAGTGGTCACTTGCAGGTGTTGATCTGAAACAACCTTTACAAAGAGCTAGTAAAAAAATGTGTTGGTTTTTTTTTTTTATTATTGTATTTTTGTAATATATGAAGCTTGTAACCTGTAGTCTCTTCACATTGCATAATGTGATTTTGGTCATGACAAATGAATATTAATAAAAATAAATCAAGCCACAATGTCTCCCTTTCTTATAGATTTTTATTCAAAAATATTAATTTCTCTGCTGTTGAAGGACTCAGCCTACTTCTTTTTTTACAGATAATTTCTCCAGCCTTTGAAAAAATTCTCTCACAAGGGACACTTGTTGCTGGCATACAAAGATATTTTTTAGCTAGGACATACAAATGAGGAAAGATTACTGCTCTCTCTTTCCAGTAAGTTAGAGGATCATGAGTTCTGGGCAAAAACGCATCGCTGAGGTATTTTTTCACTTCCACTGTGGCATCAGCTGTAGGATTGTGTATCATCTGGGTCTCACGGATACGATTGTCAAAATGTTCCCATAAACTGTCTTGTGTTTCAACTGGTGATGATGATGATGGGCCTGATGTTGACATTTGTGGTTCTGAATTAAAAGAAAACGGCAATTAGTAACAAATCATAAAACAATGCATACCTTGCTTAGATGGCCCAGCAGTGTCAGTATCAGGCCTTGGTACAGGGGGAACACTACCATCCTCTGCACCCTGCAGAATGGCAGGATGAATGCTCCTCAAATGGCGCATCATGGATGATGTATTGTTGCAGTAGGCTAGCTGCCGATCACAATACACACATCTCACTTTATTTGGGGTTTCCAAATGGAAATGCTCCCACACCACAGATGTACGGCATCTCTTCTGTGGAGCCTCCATTTCTATCTATCTATCTATCTATCTATCTATCTATCTATCTATCTATCTATCTATCTATCTATCTATCTATCTATCTATCTATTTTATATGTAGCCTATCTATCTAATAATCTATATGTATCTGTAATAATATGTATCTATCTATTAATCTATATATATATATATATATATATATATTTCTATCAATGCATCTATTAATGTGTCACTATATGTACTCTGTGTGTCTCTAAGTCAATGTGTAAATGTAAATTAAATCCTAAATATAACTAAACAAATCGCACTATAAATGTCACTGTATCACCAAAAATCCGCTATCTCAAAACCAAACTCCTCTCACAAAAACCCACGATATGAAAATGCGTTGACAAAACTTTTATACTGTGTGATTGTGTGATTTGTTCCCGAACCGACCAATCAATTAAACCATGATTCGGCGGAGCACTCCACCTGATGAAACACTTAGACGCTTCATTTAGCCGTTGTCACGTGACGTGGGTGTTTTGAATCACGCTTCGGATCAGTGTTTCGAATCATCTTTGCTTCGGGATCTCGCAAAGCTTCGGAACGTCTGTTTCGCGCCAGCCATCCTTAATTAAATTCTCTTCCTGCACTTGAGTCCTCGATCCTTTCCACTACCCAGCCGTGACAGAACGAACCAGCCATGATGAGGACTCAGCGGAAGACTTCGGGTCAACCACCAGTCGTGCCGATTGACTGCCCGCACTATGACCGGATCATGAAGGTCTCTGCATTGGTTTCCTTGCACCAGGAGGGGAGGAACGTGAGAGACTTTGCCCAGGAATTTTTTTCCGCCAGTGAGGGTTTAGGGTTGGGAAAGACGGCTCTTAAGGACCTCTTTAATTATGCCCTGGATAAGCCATTTGATGTGTTGGAGATGGAAGTGCTGAGAGCTTTTGACTTTTGGGCTTTTATTAACGTTTTAGACCCACAAGGGAAACCGCCATTGTGGCAACAGGCAGCACCTCCGGAGGCAGTTCATCCCACAGTTCCGGTGGTCCCGAGTCCGGTGGTCCCGAGTCCGGTGGTCCCAGTTCCGGTGGTCCCGAGTCCGGTGGTCCCAGTTCTGGTGGTCCCGAGTCCGGTGGTCCGGAGGCGGAGGAGGAGGAAGAAAGAGACGTCTACCGTCACGTCTGCCCAGCGAGAGACTGTTCACGTCCCGTCTGCCCAGCGAGAGACTGTTCACGTCCCGTCTGCCCAGCGAGAGATGGTTCACGTCCCGTCTGCCCAGCGAGAGACTGTTCACGTCACGTCTGCCCAGCGAGAGACTGTTCACGTCACGTCTGCCCAGCGAGAGACTGTTCACGTCACGTCTGCCCAGCGAGAGACTGTTCACGTCACGTCTGCCCAGCGAGAGATTGTTCACGTCACGTCTGCACAGCGAGAGTCTGTTCACGTCCAGTCTGCCCAGCCAGAGACTGTTTACGTCCCGTCTGCCCAGTCAGAGACTGTTTACGTCCCGTCTGCCCAGTCAGAGACTGTTCACGTCCCGTCTGCCCAGTCAGAGACTGTTCATGTTCCGTCTGCCTTCATGGACCTGGACTATCTGAAGCGTCTGGCTCGGATCCTGGACATGCCCGTGTTTGCCGTTCCAGAGCCGGAGGCAGAGCCAGTGCCCGTTCCAGAGCCGGAGGCAGAGCCAGTGCCCGTTCCAGAGCCGGAGGCAGAGCCAGTGCCCGTTCCAGAGCCGGAGGCAGAGCCAGTGCCCGTTCCAGAGCCGGAGGCAGAGCCAGTGCCCGTTCCAGAGCCGGAGGCAGAGCCTGTGCCCGTTCCAGAGCTGGAGGCAGAGCCAGTGCCTGTTCCTGAGCCGGAAGCAGAGCCGGTGTCTGTTCCTGAGCCGGTGTCTGTTCCTGAGCCGGTGTCTGTTCCTGAGCCGGTGTCTGTTCCTGAGCCGGTGTCTGTTCCTGTGCCGTGGTCGCCCGAGGGGTCGTCTCCGCCCTGGCCGCCCGAGGGGTCGTCTCCGCCCTGGCCGCCCGAGGGGTCGTCTCCGCCCTGGCCGCCCGAGGGGTCGTCTCTGCCCTGGCCGCCCGAGGGGTCGTCTCCTTTGCCCTGGCCGCCCGATGGACTGTCTTCTCCGCCCTGGCCGCCCGATGGACTGTCTTCTCCGCCCTGGCCGCCCGATGGACTGTCTTCTCCGCCCTGGCCGCCCGATGGACTGTCTTCTCCGCCCTGGCCGCCCGATGGACTGTCTTCTCCGCCCTGGTCGCCCGATGGACTGTCCGCTTCGCCCTGGCCACCAGCTAAACCATCACCCCCTGTTCTTGTTCCCCTCCACGGACCTGGCCCCCCATCCCTCCCCCTGAGCCTTTACTGTTCTGCCTCCCATCCTGGACTCTTGTTTTGTTTTGTGGTCTTTTACGTCTTGGAGCGTCTGGTAGCCGCTCCTTAAGGAGGGGGTAATGTCACAAGTCTGTCCTGTCATATGTAGCACATGTGGTGTTCTGTTTTCCTGTCTCTGTCTTGACTCCTCCTTCCTTGTTATCTGATTATTGGTTAATTTGTCTCACCTGTTTTTCTCGTTACCTTCCTTATTTGCTCCCCTATTTAGTCTCCCTGTGTTTGTAGTCCGGTGCTGGTTCGTTGTTATCATGTTCCTCGTGTTTCCTGCTGGACCTGAGTTATTCTTTGTCTGTTTTTGTTTGTTAGTTTTTGTATTTATATTTACTTCATTAAATCCTCTTCCTGCACTTGAGTCCTCGATCCTTTCCACTACCCAGCCGTGACAATAATACAGCAAAGCACAAACTACCGGTAAAGGTAAAGGGCGTGACGTTTCCGAAAAACGTGCACTAGGCGGTTAGCGAATCACAACACACTGGGCCAGCTAACCAATCTGAGCCCATTGCGTATTTTTGAGGGACTGGCTTCATAGAACCCGGAAAACATCGGACCGTTTTTACAAGGAGGGACAGAGCAGTGTAGAATAAAGGTAAAATATATGAGAAATAATGCAATTTTTTTTTAAAACGAAGCATGAACATGTTACAGTGCACCCCACAAACACAATCAAGCCTTCGAAAAAATGTGTTTTATCACCCCTTTAAATTCTTTTGCCCAGTGAAAACCCAACAACAGAGTATATTCTGCTGGGTCGTGAATCCTGATACTGTATATCCAAAGCAGCCAACCTGACCTGTCCACACATAGGAGGGGGGAGGGGGGTGACCCTTGCCTGTTATCTGGGTTACGTCTTTGGATTACCCTGTTCAATAAATACTGCATTTGGATTCTCAACCTTTGTGTCTCAGAGCAGTACATGACAGCAGGGCTAGTTGTAACACCCTTGTTTTAAATACTTCCACACATGCTAGCATGACGAAACTTAGTGTATTTACTAGTTGCCATATCACCACTATATAGAGAACAAATTGCGTCAAAATTCAGAAATCTTTGGAGGATATCACTGAACATTTATTTAACCATAGCAAAAGTAAACTTGTTAATTTTTCATCTCTATTTTTGGTGTTTATATTAAATTGCGCAAATCTGATATTATTTTATTCTCCAATATGTTATTTAACAGTTGATATGGTTCTTTAATGCTTCGCTAACTAGCAGAAGACACCAGCAGGGTTTAAAGGGGTTAGCAGCATTTGTGATAAATTTAGCCCCAACTGCTGGTTTTAGTAACTTCAGTCTTCCAACTGAGGAGTCTATTATTGAGCTCATCACTAAATCAAATTCTTCTACATGCCACCTGGATCCCATCCCCACCTCCCTTGTTAAGACCTTTCTACCTGCCTTAGCACCACTGATCACCTCCATTATCAAATCATCTTTGTCAACTGGCATAGTTCCTGCATCACTAAAAGCTGCGATAGTCAGACCCACATTGAAAAAACCAGGACTGGACTGTAAAAACCTTAATAATTATCGTCCTATATCAAACCTGCCCTTCATTTCCAAAATACTTGAGAGAGTGGTTGCAATCCAACTCCAGACTTACCTTCATGAGAATAATCTTCTTGAACAATTTCAATCTGGGTTTCGTTCACATCACAGTACCGAGACAGCCCTTGTCAAGATCACTAATGATCTTCACTGTGCAGCTGATGCTGGCCTACTATCCATTCTCATTCTCCTAGACCTCAGTGCCGCCTTCGACACAATATCCCACCAACTGTTGCTAGAGCGGCTTGAAAGTATAGGAGTCTGTGGTACTGCCCTTAAGCGGTTTGCTCATTACCTGACAGCCCGGACATATTTTGTTAAAAGTGAAGACCACCAGTCAGAGAGCTCAGCACTTCAACATGGAGTTCCACAGGGGACAGTATTGGGGCCACTTTTATTTATCATCTACCTGCTTCCATTAGGCAATATTTTCAGACATCATGGCATTCACTTTCACTCATATGCAGATGACACACAGCTTTATGTATCTACCAAGCCCACTGCCACACTTCCCTTAAACACCCTCACCACCTGTATTCACGATATCCAGGCATGGATGACTACCAATTATCTCCAACTAAACAGTAACAGAACAGAGCTACTGCTCATTGGCACTCCATCTACACTCTTAAAATCCAACCTTTCATCAGTCTCCATTGGGGAGGATGTCATACCAGTCTCTAAACAGGTAAAGAGCCTTGGAGTTATTTTGGACAGTACCCTTTCATTTTCCAACCACATCAATAATGTCTGTCGCACGGCTTATTTTCATCTCAGAAGCATCTCCAGACTGCGTCCCTCACTTTCGCAACACTCCACTGAAGTTCTTGTCAACACTCTGGTGACCTCTCGGATCGACTATTGCAATGCGATCCTGCAAGAAATCCCCAATAAATTACTCCACCGGCTCTAACTTCTCCAAAACTCAGCTGCACGCATCATTACCCGTACCAAATCTACCGATCATGTCACACCCCTGCTGATTCAACTGCACTGGCTCCCCATATCACAACGAATCAACTTCAAGGTCTTGTTAATGACATTCAAAGCTTTGCACAACCTCGCCCCCCCCATATATCACAGAACTAATACAGACTTACATACCAATGCGCTCACTCCGTTCATCATCAGCAGGATTACTGGCAACCCCAGACATCAGACTGTCCACAATGGGAGCAAGGGCCTTCTCCCATGCTGCACCAAAACTCTGGAATTCTCTTCCCCCTCATATTCATGCCATAGACTCCATTTCACAGTTCAAAACCACTCTCAAAACTCATCTTTTCAAGTCAGCCTATAATCTTTAAGCACCTCCCCCCCCTCCCCCTCATCAGCATTAGCCTGCTAAATGTTTTAATTATTTTTTAATTAGCTAACACTATTTTTACTTCTATTTTGTTTGTTGTAAGGTGACCTTGGGTGGTCTGAAAGGCGCCTAAAAAATTAAATGTATTATTATTATTATTATTAAATCCCAGTTGTGCAGGTGGGGCATGTTGTAACACTGCGTTAGGCCTAATTATCTTCAACCTGGCTGATGAAGGAAAAAATGGCAAAAAAAATGTTATACTTATATGTATAATAACTTATATGTTTCATATACTAGTATATAACCGAAGCTATAGATTGTGAAATAATTTCTCATTATTAGTGTTTTTTTTTAGTTAGCTTAATAGCATAGCATACCGAAATTATTAGAGATAACGTTTTTTTCACCATTTACGATATTTTTAGATAAAAAACTTCGATAACAAATATGATATAAGCATAATTCGGTGTAAGAATTAATTATGACATGACAATTAAAAATATATATATTATGCCTTATTGCTTAATAACAATTAACAATGTCGCAAAAAATACCTAAAATGCAATTTCTTTCAGTTTCACTATATAAATAATCAGGATAAAAATAAAAGATTATTACATGAAGTAAAGTTTGATTGATTACATTAAGAATCGCGAGAATCAGGCATACTATCGGGGTCCTAAGCTGGGACTCGACACTTAGCTGGGACTCAGCACTTCACCACACTGGGCTTTATAACATGGGCAAGTGTTCTAGAACATTTGTTACTCAAATACTAAAAGCCTCACCCTCTAAACATGGCATTAATGCAGAGCATTCACAAAGGTGGTGTGGAGGCAAATATTGTCAGCTGGGAAAATGGAGAATCAAACAATGATTATTTAATCTATACAGTGAAGGCTATGTAGTGTTATTTTACATTAGATTACTTTATTCAATGTCTGTACCTAATCTGTATAGCTACTGTTAGGTCTACCTAAAAAGCAGAAAAGTTGTGTATTTCATTTGTATCTTTGTTCTATTGTGTTTATTTGTGTTTGAAATTTATATTTTATATTATATCTATGGTGATTTTGTAAGAATTGATTTTCCTGCTAAGACAAAAACTGAGATAAAACTCCTCCTGCAATAAAGCAATAAAATGCACCCTGGACAGAAGATCGCAAAGAAAGAGCACAGGACATTGTCCTGTCCAAACATTTCTCCTTCCTTATCTCTGCATCCCCCTCTCCCTCCTCCCTTCCTTTCCCCCTGATCCAACTCACTAAAAGTTCACTGAAAATGTCTTTAGATCACATATGATGTATCTTGTGAATCTATTGTTTTTCCTTTTCATGTTTGGTATCATTTTAAATGTCTCAGTGCGATTGGTAAAATGGTCTTAATTTCATTGCAGTCATTGGTATTATGAGAAAGATTGAACACTTAGGAGAATCCTGTTCTCTTCTTTGGGTGGTGTCTCTTCAAGATATCTGATAATCCTCCCCTCTCCGAAACCAGGTGCTACCCCCTGGGGTACACGAATAGACCCAAAACAACTCTAAAACATATTTGTACAAGCCTTTTGTTCTGGTCTGGGTATATACAGTAAGGGTAAGTGGCAGAGCAGTCTTTGGGAAACTGTAACCAGGAAAAACCCCATGCAGTGCTGTGTCAGTGGCTTCTCGAGTCTTGTACTCAGAATACACTCACACACCACTGTGTGTCTCTGTCAGGAATGCATTTCTTACTCTTAGAGTCATCTTTGAGCAATTGATGTTATGTATTTATTATTTCTGAATTGGCTTTTAATCATTTACTTGTGGAATTGGCATGATAAATTTTTTCCTGACAAAAATAAATGTTAACCTTGATTTATTCTGCATTCTTCTGAAATCATTGTTTCTAGTAGATTATGGGGAGGCTGGTGCTACCGCAGATCTGTGTCCAGGATAGGTCAAACTAAAGGCGCATATGAACGGAGCAGTAGGCACGTCATCTGAAGACCTTTTGATTACTGTCTATCATTGACTTGGCAAGTTGTCCGGAAGTGGCTAAATAAACTACACTTTTTTGTATGAGTGAGCAGTAGGCAACCGACTTAAGAGGTATTAGCAAACCCTGCGCCCTCTGACCAAGCTCAGACTGGCAAGGCTGTGTCCGTGAGATCCACGTAAACCCGGGGCGTGTGACAATGTGCGGCATCAGGTCCCTTAATGAATGAATAATTGAAATTATGAAATGCCCAGAATAATCAAAGATCTAAATTAACTCATAATCAATATTTATGATTATTTTCTAAGAAAAAAT
>JAVALU010001258.1:0-76501 GCA_030770095.1 Gila robusta
TAATGACTTTGCCCTTTGACCAGAACGTCATTTCTCATCGCTCTAGTGCAATGCGCCACCTACAGGCCTATTTCAGAATAAACTTAAATCTATATAACATTAGAATAACTTTTTTAGACTCTTGTAAATACTTAAACTGAAGAAAGAAAGAAAAAATATATATTTTTGGGGTACCTATTATAACTCAATACTATTATCTTTCCCTGTAATATCTTCAGTCCGTCACACTCGCGTATTTCAAAGGTAAGGATTCATTAGTTTGAATATTGGAACAAACACTATAATAACATCTTAGTTGATAGTTCAATATACCTACTTTATTTTTATCAAAACATTCCATACTATATATTTAACATATGTGCAGAAATTGGCGAACAAAAGCTTATTTGATGTGGCAGTAGTTTTTTTTTTTACAGTAAAAACTTTATAATCTATCCAAAATTAATCAACAAAATCTTGTCTAAACATTCATATTTTAGTCTGTAACATATCATGTTTATGATTAGCATATAAATGTTAATTTGCAGTTTGTTGCTTATACAAAGACATTTTATTTCAACATATTTCAGTCTATTTTTACTCATCTCAGTAGGCTATAGCAATATAGTTTGGATGTGTTCATGTAAAAATAACATGTTTACTAATGTAGGTGCGAGTGTGAAAGAACGGCACAGATGCGGGCTGTACAGCTGTAGTAAACAACAGTGCGCGCGTCTGTGCCATTCATTCACACACAGACACGCAATTCATATTTAAACAGTTTTTTTGCAGTTTACAGACACTATTCCATATCGCGATTAGAACAAAGCACTTAAAAATAAACGTAATGTTCACATCAGCTGGATCCGTTGCTCCTCGAAATGAAACTACCAGCACTTCTGAGGTAATTTTTCCAGGATTATTACGATAGTATTATTCCTCACAACGTAGCAAGACGACGTAAAGTACATGATTCTTATTAAACTTGATGTGTTTTATCCAGCTAATGTGGGCGTTGGCATGTTTGCATGGCTTGCCTCAGATCATTTGCGTTTGAATAGTTAGAAATGTATTTTCTCTCTCAGCTTTTGTCCAGCTCAACAGCCACGTTGGCAAATTATTTTCTATCTATGTAAAGTTAAACATCTGGTATTCATTAACCCTCTGGGGTCTAAGGTGTTTTTGGGGTCCTTGAGGTGTTCTGACATGCTCTGACATTTGTGCTTTTTTCAGTTGCTTATAAACATATTAATGGCAAAGGTGTAAATTCACTCTATTTAGCACAAACAGGGCTACCATAATATGTGAGCAACATGTATGTACATGTTTGTATTTTTGAGGGAATATTGTTTATGCATGGTTATTGAAAAAAATAAAAAATAAAGTTTCTGAAATAAGCCCACAAAACACATACTAAATATGTGTCCACAAGACTTTTGACTAATGGATGTCGTTGCCTAGAGTTTTTTCTTCAAAATGATGTGAAAATCATCCTGCCTAATCATTCACATAAAACAATACATTGATTTAAATTTTGTAAGACACTTTTTGTTTGGAAAGGCAATATGCGCAAGGGGCGTCAACGATTTCAACACCATCATGCATATTTAGTGGTTCACACCTGAGGAGACAATGGGGCCCGCATACTTAATGAGCCATTCATTCAGGTGTGTCACTGAGCCACAAGAAAGAATGCAAGAGCAATATATATGTGTATATATATACAGTATATATATATATATATATATATATACAGTATATATATATATATATATATATACAGTATATATATATATATATATATATATACAGTATATATATATATATATATATATATATATACAGTATATATATATATATATATATACAGTATATATATATATATATATATATATACAGTATATATATATATATATATACAGTATATATATATATATATATATATGTATTCTACCAAATTGGTTCACAGTTGGAAGCATCTCATTTTTTTTTATATTTTTCCATGTCTAGTAATTGTGCAGTTAATTCTCATACTGTATTTTCAGTTTTGGAATATGTATCCTCTCCCCAAATTTGTCACTAATAAAACTCAATAGAAATTATTTAAAGAAAAGGCTTATATTTACTTTTTAATAGTTTGTTTACATCTACCTTGTAAATATTTTTTTTTTATTAAAAATGTTACAATTACAACAACAATTCAAGTGCAATCTTTCTTTGTAAAAACTAAAGTATACATTTTATCATACATATTTCAAAGTTAAGGATTCATTACTTTGGATATAGCCTAGGCTACATTGGAACAAACACATAATAACATATTATTTGATTACTTTATTTTTGACAAAACATACTATAGGCTATTTAACATATGAGCAAAAATTGGCAAACAAAAGCTTATTTGAGGTGGCAAATATTTTAGAGGAAAAATGTATTATCTATCCAAAACTAGAAAACGAAATGTTGTCTTTCATATGTCTGTAACATAGGTCTTTCGTTTATATACGAAATATAAATGTTAATTTGCAGTTTAATACGTTGCTTATACAAATACATTTTATTTCAACATATTTCAGTCGATTTTTACTCATCTCAGTATAGCAATATAGTTTGCTAAAAGCGGATCATTCATTCACACACAGAAATGCGATTCAAATTTAAACTGTCTTTTTGCGAGTTGTGGTAAACAGCGCATCTCTGCCGTTCATTCATTCACACACAGAAACGCGATTCACTTGAGAATGAAAAAAAAACTTACTACAGTAGTCTTTTTTTACAGTCAAAACTTTATAATCTATCCAAAACTAATCACAAAATCTTGTCTAAACATTCATATTTAGTCTGTAACATATTGTGTATGATATATAAGCATAATGTTAATTTGCAGTTTGTTGCTCATACAGACATTTTATTTCAACATATTTCTGTCACGGTGAGACACGGAGATGAACCCAAACGCAGACAGTATAAAATAAGACACGGTTTAATGACAAAAACAGGAAAACAAAACCCATGAGAGGGCAAAACAGATGGAACACAGAATACCAGACTGACTAGACTAAACTGGGAAACAAATGAACAAGAAAACAAACAAGACTTCAAGAGATGCTAACAATGACTAGATGTACACAGGGTACTCACGATCAACGTATAACAATGAACCGACACAAGACAGCAAACACAAGGGGATTAAATAGGAAGACTAATCAAACATAACAGGTGACACGGGTGAAACACTAATGACAGAATCAGGATAACAAGGGGGCGGGGTAACGAGACGAGACAACACAAGCACATGACCAAAACACAAGGCCATGTGCTTGCACACAGAACATGGGTCTGTCATGATCCTGCCAAAATACTAGAACTCACAGACCTGATGGCAGAATCATGACAGTACCCCCTCCTTAAAGAGCGGCTACCAGACGCTCCCCAAGGAGACATTAAACGTGGGACAAGACTGACAGAGACATAGACCAGACCCAACAAAACATGACAAATAATAACAGGGGCATACAAGCGTGAACAATGACCGGGTTGGGGTGAAACATCAGAAAAAATAAACAAGGAAGGGGAGGCGGAGGGACAACAGAGTCTTTGAGCGAGAGTCCAGGGTGGGTGGGCGGGACGGTGATCTTGGAACTACAGGGTGTGGGCTTAGGACAGGGGACCCGAACGGACTTGGGTGGAGTGGTGTGAGTAGACGGAGAAACAGTCCTAGGTTGAACCATGACGGGGGAAACAAACGGGAGTCCGGGGGCAGTAGAGACAGGGACACACGAGGAGACAGTCCGGGGACTTCTGACGGGGAACATGGTTGGTGACGGGACAGGACTGGGTGCCGCGCTCACGGCGACCGGCTCTGGAACAGCGCTTGCCGTAGCGGGCTCTGGAACAGCGCTTGCCGTAGCGGGCTCTGGAACAGCGCTTGCCGTAGCGGGCTCTGGAACAGCGCTTGCCGTAGCGGGCTCTGGAACAGCGCTTGCCGTAGCGGGCTCTGGAACAGCGCTTGCCGTAGCGGGCTCTGGAACAGCGCTTGCCGTAGCGGGCTCTGGAACACCGAACACCGGCCTCTCTAAGATCCGAGCCAGACGCTCCAGATAGTCCCAGCTCAGGAAGGCAGACGGGGCGTGAACAGTCTCTAGCTGGACAGACGGGGCGTGAACTGGCTCTGGCTGGGCAGACGCAGGTCTCCTCTTCTTCCTCCTGATTCGCGGAGCCGATGATGCCTCGGGAGTCGAACTGGGACGAGTCTGTTCTCCAAGCCTCACGAAGCCTAACCTCAGATCCTCCGGGATCACCGGCAGACAGGCAGGAGGTGACGACACCATGGGACCCTGTGACTCCCGACGAACCAAGCAGTCCACCATGTCCCGGAACGGGCGGTGGGCCAGCCTCTCCCGTTCCGCCAGAGGTGGAGGAACTTTGAGACCCGCGATGAGGTAACGGTTAACCAGGCTCTCCGGTAAAAAATTTCTCTTTGCCTCCACGGCCTGAGCATATCCTCTCAGGGACCTCTCTCCCTGGGGAGGGAAAGGAAGCTTGCCCAACTTGCTGTCGTTGATAGCTGACTGCCACCATAGTTCCTGGTCAGCTGATTGTTGTCTTAGTGGGGATGACATACTGTCCGCTGGGTTCGGAATTGGTCGGTTCATTCTGTCACGGTGAGACACGGAGATGAACCCAAACGCAGACAGTATAAAATAAGACACGGTTTAATGACAAAAACAGGAAAACAAAACCCATGAGAGGGCAAAACAGATGGAACACAGAATACCAGACTGACTAGACTAAACTGGGAAACAAATGAACAAGAAAACAAACAAGACTTCAAGAGATGCTAACAATGACTAGATGTACACAGGGTACTCACGATCAACGTATAACAATGAACCGACACAAGACAGCAAACACAAGGGGATTAAATAGGAAGACTAATCAAACATAACAGGTGACACGGGTGAAACACTAATGACAGAATCAGGATAACAAGGGGGCGGGGTAACGAGACGAGACAACACAAGCACATGACCAAAACACAAGGCCATGTGCTTGCACACAGAACATGGGTCTGTCATGATCCTGCCAAAATACTAGAACTCACAGACCTGATGGCAGAATCATGACAATTTCAGTCTATTTTTACTCATCTTAGTAGGCTATAGCAATATAGTTTGGATGTGTTCATGTAAATTTAATAACATGTTTACTAATGTAAATGCGAGAGTGAATGAACGGCACAGACACGCGCTGTATAACTGTAGTAACGTTAAACAAAGCGCGCGCGCCTGTGCCGTTCATTCAACATTTAGCCTACACACAGACACGCAATTCATATTTAAAGTCTTTTTGCGGTTTACAGACACTATCCAATATCGTGATTAGAACAAAGCACTTAAGAATAAATGACTTACTACATCAGCTGGATCCGTGCTCCTCGAAATGAAACAACCAGCACTTCTGGTACATTTTCAATTCAATTCAATTCAATTCAAATTTATTTGTATAGCGCTTTTCACAATACATATTGTTTCAAAGCAGCTTTACAGAAAGTGCATTTCAGAAATGTACGTAAAAAATACAGTTAGTTAATCATCATGTATTAATTTAGGGCATAACATATCGCCGGCGTTGAGTCGTCTCTTCACAGGCGTCGAGTCGTCTCTTCACAGGCGTTTAGTCATCTCATCGCAAGTTGGGGCATCTGAATAAAAATGCCCTCCTCTCTCTTCTTTCTGTTTTTCCTTTCTATATGTTATACATTGTATAAGCCTTTCCCAAGGATCTAGAGGAGATCTAGCCGGATGCTGACCAATTTTCCAGGGTTATTAGATAGTATTATTCCTCACAGGGTAGGGATACGCGGTGTTCACAGCGGTAGTAAGAAACTTACTAAACACGATGTGCTTTATAATCCAGCTGGTGGGCGTTGGCATGTCTGCATGGTTGCCTTAGATCATTTGCGTTTGAATACCGGCGCGCTCTCCGTGGGCGTGGCACATTAACGCGTAATGAGGTATAATGAGCTGGAAAGAAAAATACTGACATCTCTCTCTTTTCATACAGATTACATAAACTGAGAATATTTGTTTTTTTATATAAATTACTTCATTTAAAAGAAGAGAATTTCAGCTTCATAAAGAGAAATCTCTCGTATCTCTGTGACAAGTATTGACAGAGTTACAGTTCATTTTTAAAAACGCGCATCATGTTTATTTTTCTTTATTTGACGAAAAGCACAACACTTTGTTTTTATTGTGAGTACCCACAAAAAAAATAGACACTTAACAGGATGTAATGATGTACAGCACTTATATGTAAGATCAAAATCAACAGAGTAATTTGAGTCTCTTTTGCACTGATAAGGAAAAAAGTGAGCTGGTATCGCCGGCGATACCGCCGACCCCAGAGGGAGTCTTTCTCCCCCCTCCTCTCTCTTCTTTCTGTTTTTCCTTTCTATATGTTATACATTGTATAAGCCTTTCCCAAGGATCTAGAGGAGATCTAGCCGGATGCTGACCAATTATAGACTTGTTATATAAACTAAAGTATAGACGATATGCCGTGATGTAATGTAATGTATAGTTCTATTGGTTAGATTCATTTTACTCCCCTTAAGACTTTCATTATATATTCTGTAACCTAGAAATTATGAGTTGAGATTCTTCTCCCCAGCGCTGGTGAATTGTTCATTCATCTTTTTGAATAAAGAACAAGATTGGGCACTTTCGTTGGACCATTTAATTTAATTTCTAACAGAATAGCGCGAGCTCTCTGTGGGCATGGTCACATTAGCACTTAATGAACAATAGAGCATCACAGTCCCGCCCACAGCCAGAGAGAGCTTAGGTGCCTGAGATAAATTTCCCATTCATTTCTCCCATTGACATTTTGGAAAAATCCCTATCTAAAGAGTTTTAGAGCATGTCTGAGGATAACCAGCTACGGCTGAACTCATAAGTGTACGACATATAATTTTGAGTGAAAAAACGAAGAGAAAATCCAAAAAAAGTCAAAGGTACAAGACTGTGTACATATTTTCATTTCCGAGCGAAGGAACTACTCATCCCATAAACCACCGCGCCTCACTGAAGTCGACTGAAGCCACCCACAACCGCGAAAGAGCCTTTTGAGCGACTTCCAAATCTGACGACGGCCACGCGAACTTTTTCCTCCAGTAAATTTCATATAGTGAATGTGCAGTTAATAGCAGTTCTTTCAGTAGTAATCGTGTAAATAATAGCGAGTCGCTGCTCCCCAGTGTCCATTCCTCCGTGTGTGTTCAGTGTGTAGTTTGTGTGTTTATTTCAAAGCCCTTTATGACACCGGACACTCTGCTGACAGGACAGGTTGAGGTCCATGCTCATTTTAATCATGAAGTTATAGTTCGTTCATCCTTAATTTTAATAACATTTAATGTATTTTCTTAATATCCACAACAATTGAAAATTAAAAAGTGATGGTCAGCAAACCAGAAAGTGCACCACGCCACCGGTCTGATGCATGGACCGGTGCATGGTCTGCTCTTGGACCACCATCATATTCAGTTTATTAACTTGCCATGAATTATTACACAAATGTTCAGTAAATGCATGAAGAGGTATGCCTCTATGTTGTTTTGACAGTGGCATCATAAAATGCTTGATATGACTCATACCATATGAAGGCTACAGTAGCCTAGCTAAAGTGAACGATAATGCTAACTAACTAACGTTACGAACCTCCCTGCAAAACTCACCACATGCTGGCCTTTACAAAACCCACAAGCTTACCCTTGGACACGCTACACTCAAATACATGACCCGATTTGAAGTGGTTTTCACCCCTTTGAACACTTTTGTTTTCCTCCTTGAAAAAAAGCCATATCATGGCAGCCAAGAAGATCATGATTGCACTGATAAGTGTACTGTGCAAAAACGCAACACAGGTTTTTAAAAACATTTTTTTTTATTAATGATCTTCAGTCTTCGCGGGGTTTAACCAGACAGTTACACGACTTCCACCAATCAGATGCATCACTGTGGGATTGTAGGATTGTTTAGGATTGTGTGTAATGAAGTACTTATCCAAGACATCGCGAATAAAAGGCATTTATCTCAAAACAAGGTTAGTGCCCCATGAACTTTTGGCGTTTATATGAGCATATACAATCGCTTAGTACAGCCGTAGCTGGTTTTAAGTCTACCATTTATGTTTACATTTTTATGGCTTATACCCCAACTGTCAATGGAGAAATTGTATTGAATTCTTACTTCTGGCACCGGCTGTGGGCGGGACTGTGATGCTCTATAATGAGCTGAAAAGAAAAAGACTGACAGCTTTTCATACAGATTACATAAACTAAGAATATTTGTTTTTTATATAAATTACTTTTATATAAATTACTGCTTCATGCCTGTATGTGTTACAAAGCAACCTGTGGACACTGAGCAACAACAAACAAAAGACAAGACACATGGCAGGGTCACATGACAAACAAGGAATCACGTGATATACAAGACACAACAAAAACCCACACGTAACATAGCCCCCCCCCATGGGCGGCTCCCGACGCCCCTTGAAACAAAAACACTAAAGTTCAGGAGGGTGGTGAAGGGGAGGCGGTCTTGGGGGAGGGACGGAGGGCCAGGTTCGTACAGGGGACCAGGGCAGAGACGACCCCTCGGGCGGCCATGGCGGAGAAGACAGTCCATCGGGCGGCCATGGCGGAGAAGACAGTCCATCGGGCGGCCAGGGCGGAGAAGACAGTCCATCGGGCGGCCAGGGCGGAGAAGACAGTCCATCGGGCGGCCAGGGCGGAGACGACCCCCCCCTCGGGCGGCCAGGGCGGAGACGACCCCTCGGGCGGCCAGGGCGGAGCAGACACCGGCTCAGGAACAGCAGACACCGGCTCAGGAACAGCAGACACCGGCTCAGGAACAGCAGACAACACACACACTGGCTCGGGAACAGACAACACAGACTCTGGCTCGGGAGCAGACAACACAGACTCTGGCTCGGGAGCAGACAACACAGACTCTGGCTCGGGAGCAGACAACACTGGCTCGGGAACAGACATCACACACACTGGCTCGGGAACAGACATCACACACACTGGCTCGGGAACAGACATCACACACACTGGCTCGGGAACAGACATCACACACACTGGCTCGGGAACAGACATCACACACACTGGCTCGGGAACAGACAACACAGACTCTGGCTCGGGAACAGACATCACACACACTGGCTCGGGAACAGACATCACAGACTCTGGCTCGGGAACAGGAACAGACTCTGGCTCGGGAACAGGAACAGACTCTGGCTCAGGAACAGACTCTGGCTCGGGAACAGGAACAGACTCTGGCTCGGGAACAGGAACAGACTCTGGCTCGGGAACAGGAACAGACTCTGGGCCGGCCATCTTGTCCGTAGACACTGGCTCGGAGGCGGCCATCTTGTCTGTAGACACTGGCTCGGAGGCGGCCATCTTGTCCGTAGACACTGGCTCGGAGGCGGCCATCTTGTCCGTAGACACTGGCTCGGAGGAAGTGACGTGAACAGTCTCTGGATCAGCAGAAGTGACGTGAACAGTCTCTGGTTCGGCCATCTTGTCCGTAGACACTGGCTCGGAGGAAGTGACGTGAACAGTCTCTGGATCGGCCATCTTGTCCGTAGACACTGGCTCGAAGGCGGCCATCTTGTCCGTAGACACTGGCTCGAAGGTGGCCATCCTGTCCGTAGACACTGGCTCGGAGGAAGTGACGTGAACAGGCTCTGACTGGGCAGACGTGACGTGAACAGTCTCTCGCTGGGCAGACGTGACGTGAACAGTCTCTCGCTGGGCAGACGTGACGTGAACAGTCTCTCGCTGGGCAGACGTGACGTGAACAGTCTCTCGCTGGGCAGACGTGACGTGAACAGTCTCTCGCTGGGCAGACGTGACGTGAACAGTCTCTTGCTGGGCAGACGTGACGTGAACAGTCTCTCGCTGGGCAGACGTGACATGAACAGTCTCTGGACTGGACGGGATCAGCGGCGAGGGCTCTGGGCTGACAGGAAGTACAGGAAGGACTTCCAGGCATTGCGGGACGCGGGAAGTCCTCTTCCTCCTCCGTCTCCGAGAGCGAGAGGGCGCTGGACTGGACGGGACCAGCGGTGAGGGCTCTGGGCTGGACGGGACCAGCGGTGAAGGATCTGGGCTGGACGGGATCAGCGGTGAAGGCTCTGGGCTGGACGGGACCAGCGGTGAAGGGTCTGGGCTGGACGGGACCAGCGGTGAAGGGTCTGGGCTGGACGGGACCAGCGGTGAAGGGTCTGGCTGGACGTGGCTGACGTGAAGCTCTGGCTGGACGTGGCTGACGTGAAGCTCTGGCTGGACGTGAAAATCCAGCTGGGCGTGGAGGTCAGATGATGACCTGGCGTACCGTGGGAGGAAGCTCTCCAGACATCGGGAGAGTGCCTCTCTCCAGTCCAGACCGGAGATATTGGGAAGCTCCCTCGGGTTGACCTCCTTAGCCCCCAGCCGGTAACACAATTTAATTGCCTCGTCTCCGAGGGAGCAGGAAGTAGCGAGAGGAATAAATCCCCACGTGAACTGTAATAAATCAGGGCTATCCAGAGCCAAGGCTGCGATCTGACCCGCGAATTCCAGGCTCATACTGGGGAGATCAGACGAGGTCCGTGCTGCTGGCTTCATTTGTGGTTGGTTGTTCTGTTATGAAGCAGCAAGGATGAAACGGAGAGTGAATCCAATCGCAAGCACATTTAATTAAACAAATACAAACAGGAAATCCAGGGAACTCAGAACAAGACAGAAGTAACATTAAACAACAACCGACAGCCAACAACTGAAACACAGGGGTTTAAATACACAGACAAACAAGCTAAACAAGATAACAAGGGGCCGTGGTTAATAAGAAACACCTGGGGAGACTAATAAACATGGACGAGGAACACCTGTGGACACTGAGCAACAACAAACAAAAGACAAGACACATGGCAGGGGCACATGACAAACAAGGAATCACGTGATATACAAGACACAACAAAAACCCACACGTAACAGTATGCCTGCGTGACTGAGTATTTGCTGAGTTACAGTTCATTTTCGGACGCGTTTCAGAATGGACTTCACTGACAGAGAGAAGGCAGAACTTACATCATGTTTATTTTTCTTTATTTGGCAAAAAGCACAACACTTTGTTTTTATTGTGAGTATACACAAAAAAATAGACACTTAACAGGATCGAATGATGTATAACACTTACATGTAAGATCAAAAATGTAAGATGTAAGATCTCTTTTGGACTTATAAGAAAAAAAGTGAGCTGGTTGCGCCGGCATGACCGCCGACCCCAGAGGGTTAAATAACATTCACTTTTATATGCCATGCAGTTCATGTTCCCTTTTGAGGGAACTCGCGATGAGTCGATGACGCTTTGGGAACGCCCCTGCGTGATTGCGTCTGAAGCACCTATGTCAACTAGTCCAACGGCGAGAGTGAGTGTCACGGGCGGGTGACGTCACGACCAGGAAAGGATAAAAGCACATCCGGTTTGGAACCGCGCAAGCTTCTGTGCCTTCAGCATGCGCTCTGTGTGAATCCGTCTCTGTCTATTTATTGTTGTTTGTCCACAAGCATATATATTTATATATTAGACAGGAGTATGGCGAGCAAACAGCTTTGGATCGTGTGTTCGTCCCTGCCCTCGCTTCATTACGAGTGGGGACACACGCGATTCATGTGTTGTTTGTTTGGGAGTGGAGCATGCACGGTCAGCTCTAGTAAATTGGGGCTGACAGTGTTCATTCATAAATTCCCGACGTGTGACATATGCATTATCGAGAGTTTTAGCTCTGCTCTTGTTGGCTTTCTTCTCAAGGGAAGAAAGTAAATAAAGATTATTTGGCTCGGATCTTGCATTTCCCGAGGCAGTGCGTAGATTACGGGTCTGCAATGAAGATTCTGTGACTTGATCTCGGATCTCGCGTGTGCCAAGGCAGCGTGTCAAACTCGCACTCTCTGAGGGGGGTTCAAAAACAGTCAGTTCGGTTGTTTCCTGGCAGTATGCTTCAGGTCACCGAAGTGACTGTTTCAATTACACCAGAGGCCAGCCTCGAGAGACTGGAACCCTTAGTAGATTATCTGACAGAATGGAAGAATCTGCCAAATATATCTCAGTGTGTCCTACACATAGACTAAGGCTACAGAATCCAGTTTGATTCTCGTCAGCCACGTTACAACAAGGTGTTCCTCACATTAGTGCATCCCGAGCAGGCTCTGGTAATGGAGCAAGAAGTGAAGACTCTGTTAGCTGAGGAAGCTATAGAGCAGGTGTATTCACCTGACAGAGAATCGGGTTTTTACAGCCATTACTTCAATGTTCCAAAAAAGGATGGGGGGTTGCGTCCTATATTAGATCTCAGTTGAATCGTGCAGTCAAGAAATTCAAGTTCAAAATGCTGACATTCAAACAAAACGTCACTCAAATCAGATCCGAGGACTGGTTTGTCAAGATAGATCTAAAAGACACATATTTCCATATCTCCATCCTACCTCAGCACAGGAAGTTCCTGAGGTTTTCTTTCGGGGGCAAATAATACAAATATCGGGCACATCCATTCGGTCTAGCTCTATCACCCCGCATGTTCATGAAGGGTGTAGATGCAGCTCTGGCCCCACCCAGGCTGCAGGGTATACACATTCTGAACTACTTCGACGACTGGCTGATTCTGGCAGAATCAGAGCAGTTAGCGATTCGGCTTCGTCCTCGCTCACATGAAGAAATTGGGGTTGAGTCTCAATGCCAAGAACAGTGTGCTTTCTCCATTACAGAGAACCACTTTCCTTGGTATGGTATGGGATTCAATCACGATGCGAGCCGTCCTATCCCGCTTGTTTAGCTGCTATCCTCACAGCCATGAAAGAGCTAAAGCTAGGCCAGTCATGCACTGTGAAACAGTTCGAGAGACAGTTAGGCCTCATGGCAGTGGTGTCCAATCTGATACCCTTTGGACAGGTGCTCTTGTCTTAGTTGTGCTCTGAGTATTCACACAGACAGGCTCTGGTTCGTATGGCGTGTTGGGCATTGTCTTTCCCAAAGCGTCATCGACGCATCGCAAGTTCCCTCGAAAGGGAACGTCTCAGGTTACGACTGTAACCCTAGTTCCCTGAGTAGGGAACGAGACGATGCGTCACTTTGCCATACTTCCTACATCCCTGTGATCGAGTTGCTTCTGTCTTTTTCGAAGCTAGCGCAGTTCTAAACCGGATGTGCTTTTATCCTTTCCTGGTCGTGACGTCACCCGCCCGTGACGCTCACTCTCGCCGTTGGACTAGTTGACATAGGTGCTTCAGACACAATCACGCAGGGGCGTTTCCAAAGCGTCATCGACGCATCGTCTCGTTTCCTACTCAGGGAACTAGGGTTATAGTCGTAACCTGAGACGTTTTAGTAATTATTCAGGTAATGTTATGTTCAATTTCATAAGGTAATTTTAGGCCAAGTTTACTGTGTTTATTTCCTTTATCTGTTTAAAGCTAATGTTAGTGGTGTGACACATTACCGTGATATGTGTTGGTAATTTGTTCATTTGTCTCAATTCTTAATATTTACATAAAATCTTTCTGGGAATATCTTTTGCATAAATAGACCAAAAGAAAATTTTATTTGGTGAAATTTCAGACCATAAACTTGTTTACATGGACATGTAAATGTTGAAAAGTAATAAACACTCTTAACATAATGTAATAGGATGATGGTTTAAGATATAGGCCTTTTGCTGCCACCAGCATGATGTTGATGTTCTTACATGGACATACTCAAATACACAAAATAATAGGTCAGTGTTAACCAGAAATATTGTAAGACAGAATGACTAACTTGTTCTGACTATTCAGTTTGTTTCCTTTACTCAATAAATGCTATATCACAATAAAAACAGTTTATCTTTGAGCCAGTGCTGAGAAATTTGCTAATTTTGGCGCATGAGGTCATCTTGGATTTTACACTCTACTGAGTTTCACGTAAGAGATACAGCTTGGATACCCCTAGAATAGTCTATTTGCCAACTTTTACTAAAAAATGCCTGAGGATTTTTATTTAGGCACATTTTTGTGATTTCAACCTGGTCTTTCTGGAAGCTCACTCCTGATTATTGGACAAAGGAATGTATAGGGGCATTTGAGAATTTGAAGGCTACGATGGTAAAGCAAGTTCTGCTTGCCCATGCTGACTTCTGAAAACTGTTTATACTGTCTGTTGATGCTTCAACGAGTGGACTTGGGGCCATGCTCTCCCAAGTTCATGAGGGGTAATGCGGTTGCAAGGTCAATTGTTTTTGCTTTAAAGTCACTTAATTAAGCTTAGTCTAAGTATGCGGCTCACAGGCTCAAATTTTTGGCAATGAAATGGGCCATATGCGTTTAATTCAGCCACTGGCTGAATATAGTATAGTATATTTTAACCTAACTGAAACTTGATTTCTGCGAGCAGAGATGGGTTGCAAAGTTGGTTCCTTTTGAATTTGACACATACCTGGCCCAAAAAATGTGATGGCTAATGCCTTGAGCCTGGAACCTTTTGCCACTTCCAAAATTTTGCACAGACTTACCAGAACACCATATGACATTTTGAAGCATGAAGCGGAGGCACTTGAAGTTGAAGGTATGTTTCATTTTTTCAAGTCAAGTCAAGTCAAATATATTTATATAGCGCTTTTCACAATACAGATTGTATCAAAGCTGCTTCACAGTATCAATCAAAACAACTTAACAATGTTTGTTTATTACTGGAAAAAAGACATCCAAGTTTGGTAGAGCTGATCAATGGTACGATTGGTTAATTAATTTGAATATCCCCAACTGAGCAAGCCAAAGGCAACAGTGGCAAGGAACCGAAAAACTCCATCCAGTGACCTAATGGTGTCCTAACACCCCATCAGATGACCCAATGGAGAAAAAAAAACCTTGGGAGAACCCAGGCTCAGTCGGGGGCCAGTTCTCCTCTGGCGTTTATGAACTAGAGGCCGAATTTACAGTAACTGTAAGATAAAAAATTTATATGAATGCCTGGCTAAATTGATGCGTCTTCAGTCTAGTTTTAAACTGGGAGAGCGAGTCTGAGCAACGAACAATATCAGGAAGGCTATTCCAGAGCTTCGGAGCTAAATGTGAAAATGCTCTGCCTCCTTTGGTGGATCTGGATATCCTAGGAATGACCAGAAGCCTCGAATCTAGTAAACTTAAAGAGCGCGATGGATTGTAAGGCGATAGAAGATCCGTTAAATAGACTGGAGCTAAACCATTTAGAGCTTTATAAGTCAAAAGCAATACCTTGTATTTAATACGGAACTTTATAGGTAACCAATGAAGTGATGATAAAATCGGTGTTATATGATCATATTTTCTTGATCTAGTAAGAACTCTAGCGGCTGCATTTTGGACTAACTGTAGCTTGTTTATTGAAGATGCAGGACAACCAGCTAATAAAGCATTACAGTAATCTAGTCTCGAGGTCATGAATGCATGAACTAACTTTTCTGCATCAGAGACTGATAGCATATTACGTAGCTTAGCAATGTTTCTAAGGTGGAAAAAGGCCGTTTTTGTAACATATGAAATATGCTTTTCAAAAGACAGGTTGCAGTCTAATGTAACACCCAGGTCTTTTACTGTAGCGGATAAAGTAACAGGGCATCCTACTATGTTAAAGTCGTGCTGTGAAAGGTTTTGTGGACGGTTTTTAGAACCGATAAGTATTACCTCTGTCTTGTCTGGATTTAATAAAAGAAAATTACGCGTCATCCAATCTTTTATATCTTTAACACAATCTGTCAATTTGGATAATTTAGCGTATTCATCTGGCCGTGATGAAATATATATTTGAGTGTCATCAGCATAACAATGGAAACTAATTCCATGTTTCCTTAGAATATTACCAAGTGGCAGCATATATATTGAGAATAATAAAGGGCCTAACACAGATCCCTGCGGCACTCCATAGTTTGCCGAAGTTATAATCGATTTTTCTCCATTTAAGTAGACGAAATGGTAGCGGTCAGATAAGTATGACCTGAACCAGCTTAATGCTTGTCCTTGAACACCAGTGTAATTTTGTAGTCGATCTAAGAGTATTGTGTGATCTATAGTATCGAACGCAGCACTAAGATCAAGTAAAACTAGTACTGAGATACAGCCTTGGTCCGAAGCTAAAAGTAAATCATTTGTGATTCTAACAAGCGCAGTTTCAGTGCTATGATGTGGCCTGAATCCAGACTGAAACTTTTCATAGATGTCGTTTTCTTGCAAGAAAGAGCCGAGTTGAGCGGACACAACTTTTTCTAATATTTTTGACATAAATGGAAGATTCGAAATGGGTCTGTAATTTGCTAGGTTATTTGGATCTAATTGTGGTTTCTTAATAAGAGGTTTTATAACTGCCAGCTTGAACGTTCTTGGAACATGACCTAAAGATAAAGATGAGTTAATAATATTGAGAAGAGGCTCTTCCACTATAGGTAACACTTCTTTCAGTAGTTCAGTTGGTATAGGATCTAATAAACATGTTGTTGTTTTAGATGAAGTGATAAGTTTATTTAACTCTTTTTGTTCTATGGTTGTAAAGCATTGTAATTGTTCTTGCGGGGTGATAATTGCGGCCGAATTATAAGGCGCGAGCAAAGATCGAACGTTTACGATTTTGATTCTGATGCTTTCAATTTTCTCAGTGAAGAAGTTCATGAAATCATTACTACTAAACTGTAACGAGGTATTTTGTTCAGACGACGTCTGTTTATTTCTTAGTCTAGCCACGGTATTAAATAAAAACCTTGGATTATTTCGGTTGTTTTCTATTAATTTGCTGAGGTGCTCAGCCCTGGCCGTTTTAAGTGCCTTTTTATAAAGTGACATACTGTCTTTCCACGCGATTCTAAAGACCTCTAAATTAGTTTTTTTCCATTTACGCTCTAAATTACGGGTTTCTCTCTTTAAAACATACGTAGTATTATTGTACCATGGTGCTATACTTTTTTCTCTGACCTTTTTTAATCTAATGGGTGCAACAATATCCAATGGTCTAGAGAGAATGGTGCTCATAGTGCTAGTTAGTTCGTCTAATTCATCTGTTTGTTTGGGTTCAGGCAGCAGCTGAGACAGATCAGATAAGCTATTTGAGAAATGATCTATGGTGGATGGACGAATTGTTCTACCTGGTCGATAACGTGGCGCAGCATGACATATTACAGCAGTGCGTAATATGCAAGTTACCAAGTAGTGGTCAGTGACATCATCACTTTGTGGAATGATATCTATATCGGTTGGATCGGTTCCATATGATATAATTAAATCGAGTGTATGATTAAGACGATGAGTTGGTCCGGTGACGTTTTGCTTGACCCCGAAGGAGTTTAATAAATCTGTAAACGCAGCCCCTAACGCATCATTTAAATTATCTACGTGTATGTTAAAATCTCCAACAATTAATGCTTTATCGACGTTGACCAAAAGATCTGATAGAAAGTCAGCAAACTCTTTTAGGAAATTGGCGTAAGGCCCTGGAGGTCTATATACGGTAGCCAATGCTAGAGATAATAGGGATTTTTTTCTTACATCTAAGAGCGTAACATTTAGCACAAGCACTTCAAACGAATTAAACCTATGACGAGTTTTCTGAGTAACATTAAGGATATCTCTGTAGATTGTTGCAACACCGCCGCCACGACCGATCAGACGGGGCTCATGCTTATAACAGTATCCTGGCGGAGTAGACTCATTTAGACCGAAATAATCATTTGGTTTAAGCCAGGTTTCAGTAAGGCACAGAACATCGAAATTATTATCTGTGACCATTTCATTTACAATAACCGCCTTAGGTGTGAGCGATCTAATGTTTAGAAGACCCAGCTTTAGAAATAGTTTTTGTTCACTAATAGCGAGATTTTTTGTTTTAATAACAATTAGATTTTTTCTAGATCCCGCAGTAGATTTATTATTTGATCTTAGTAAACGAGGAATAGACACAGTTTCTATGCAATGTTCTACACTAGTATTAATATCAATTAAATTGGTGCAGTAGACACTGTGATTTGGATTTTTGGTTACTAGTCAAATGGTATTTAACATCTTGGAGATGTTATCCGACAGAAGATCTGCCCCGATTCTACTTGGGTGTAAGCCATCAGCACGGAAGAGCCTTGGTCGTTCCCAAAACAGATTCCAATTATTTACAAAAATCAGTTTCTGCTCATTGCACCATGACAATAACCATTCATTTAGCGCAAATAATCTACTGAACTTTTCATGCCCTCGTCGGTACGTAGGAAGCGGTCCAGACACAATAATTGATGTTTCAGGCGATGTGCTGCGTACCGTATCGATAAGTCTCCTGAAGTCTTTCTTCAGAACCTCCGTCTGTCGCAGCCTAATGTCGTTAGCTCCCGCGTGCAGCACAACAGCTCCGACGCGCTCGTCACCGTTCAAAATCTCAGTTACCCGCGCAGTGATATCGAGAACACGAGCACCAGGAAAGCAGTGACTGTGCACCTTACTTTTACCTAACGTAGCGTGGACGTGTCGGACGGTGGAATCGCCGATGATCACAGCATCGCGTTCCGTTTCGCAAAGAGGGGAGAAGCGGTTCTGAGTGGAGATCTCAAAAACCGGGAGGGGCGAAAAGATTCTTGTCCTGGCTCGCGGCTTCCGCGGAACCACCCAGGCTTCGTGGTGGTGTGTTGGAGCCGGAGTGAATGAAATCATGGCTGATCGTGACCTGGACGCTCGGGACCAATGCTGAGAAACGCACGGAGTAGACGAGGTCAGCGTCAGCGGGTTACTAACGTTAATCACTGATCCGTGTGCATCAGCGCGTGATGTTTCAAGAGCTAAACGCCGGTCTCTCAGCTCAGCTTGTCTCTCTAGAAGGTCACGGATCTGCTTTTCTACAGCTTCTAATTCAGACTGCACCGCGAGCAATTCAGATTTGTTCTCATCTGCACCAAAAGGTAGATAACATACACCTGATATATTCGCCATTTTAACAGATGGACAGTAAGTTAGCAATGATGCAACCAGTGATGCTATTAATATTTATACTAATTTATGACTCAAGTCTTGGGTAAAAAACGTCTTTTTAGTGGTATGGGTGTAATGTAGACGCACGATAGACGGGAAAACAAACAAACTCACAGCAGGCAACGAGGCTGACAAAAGCAGTCGATCGCAGGGCGAACAGCAGTGAAGCGGTGTCTCGCTCTACGACCAACAACCAATGTTCAAACCGTATTTGCGCAAACAAACGCAAACAAACAAACTCACAGCGGGCAACGGGGCTGACAAAAGCAGTCGATCGCAGGGCGAACAGCAGTGAAGCGGTGTCTCGCTCTACGACCAACAACCAATGTTCAAACCGTATTTGCGCAAACAAACAAACGCAAACAAACAAACTCACAGCGGGCAACGAGGCTGACAAAAGCAGTCGATCGCAGGGCGAACAGCAGTGAAGCGGTGTCTCGCTCTACGACCAACAACCAATGTTCCAACCGTATTTGCGGTTCCAGCCGTATAATGGCTTGAGACGCGTCTGGCCAACAGTCCGAGTTGTAATTATGAGTTAAATGATGGTTCAGAACAGAATAAAGAGAGAAATACGGAAAAACAGAAGGAAATACGAAGCTAATACGAGGCGTAGACAGCCACGACGCAAACAAACTCACAGCTCACAGCAGGCAGCGAGGCGGACAAAAGCAATTGAAAAGCAGTCCTGTGAACATACAAAAGGGGAAGCTGTGGAGGAAATATCTGGGTCACAGAAGTGTCTTGAAGTAACTCACCTTGTTCAGAGTTTTGTTTGGGGGCAAGTGTCTCCTTCTGTGAGGAGAAGTAAGATGTACTCCGTTCTCACCATCACTGGGAGTAAGGTGTGGCTGTTAGAGCAGTCACTAATGTACAGCATTTGAGGGGTTTGGAGGATGTGGTGCAGTATCCACTCAGTAAACACCCATGCAGATTTGCTCAACAAGCAATGTCATGATCCAGTAATAAGTAGGGTGAGGTTCTTTGTAGAGCCAGGTAGATGGCCTTCTAGGAGAGAAAAAGGTAATGAGTCAAAAGAAATGGTATGAACACTCAGACAAAGGGGCAAATTCATAATCAGGTTAGGTATAATTTACCGTGTGTCTATGAATCCGACGACCAAGAAAAGGTCTTTCCAGTATGTTGTGCCGGCAGCCTTAAGAGGCTTGGTAATGAAAGGGGTGCATGATGCATATTCAAATGTGGTCATCAGGGCCAGCACCACACTCTTTGGCTAGCGAGACAAAGATTTTACTGGAATTCTATGGAAAAAGACACAAAACTGTATGTGACCCGATGTAAGAGATGTGTGTTATGACTCCTGAGCCTGCGGCTAGAGCACCACCTGTGTCGATAAGCATAATAGAATAGGTTTTTATTGATTTCTAGTCGGCTGAGGATGTCAATAATAATAATAATAGTCAATAATAGTTTCCCGGATGGATTCATTCAGACAATGGTGCAAATTTTTTAAGTTCTCTGATTGTGGACATGTTGAAATTGTCAGGTGTTGCCAAATCCCATACCATACCCTATCACCCAATAGGTAACGTTCAGACTGAAAGGTTTAATCGTACACTTGGTGACATGAGAACGTCCTTGCCAAAGAGGTCTAAAGCTAATTGGGCTCAGATGCTGAACACACTGAGGGCCAGATGTACTAACACTTTTGCGCCCACTTCAGGTGTATTTGTTTCGCAAAGTGCACATAAAACCATGGCGAGGTATGTACAAACGGGACGCACCGAGATGAAAGCGCAGACTGCCTGTCGCGGGAACTGAAAATGGCAAAATGCGCTTTTCGTGTCATGCATATGCATTCATGGGATGGTCAAGGGGAAAGTGGGAGTGACACATAAAGAGATGGGAGGGGAAGCGTAAACTGCGCCTAATTATGTATTCCGCGTTACGTACAGAAAAAGCCGGTGAAAGCACGCCTCTATTTTGCGTGGAAAATTCTCCGCCTCTTAAAAGCAGGTGTAACTTAGGAAGCGGGTTTCCTGGCATATGCCTCCTGGTGAAATGGCAGCAGTAATCCGAGCAAGACGAAGACATAGGCTAAGAAGACAAGCTTGTAGTGGAAATTTTAAAATTGATTGATCAGTAATAGACATTGCAAGGGAATGCAATATGTTTTTCTGTCACTTGGAGTGATGTTTGAACAAGAGATATATTTGTATCTGTGAATGTGCAGAGTGAAGCACCTTAGGAACAGCTGAACAAGGCCTTTTGGTCCTAGAGGTCAGGGTGCAACAAGTGTATTCCTTATTTGGCAGCCTGCCTCAAGAAAAGACAGAGGGCTCTATCTTGCACCCGGCGCAAATGACTTTGTACACTGACGCATGTATCATTCCTATTTTGCACCCGCTCAAAGCGGGCTTTTCCCTCCACAGACGCACGTCGGTAAACTAGGAAATTAACTTGCGCTCCCTGGGCGGGTCAGCGCAAAAAGGAGGCGTGTTTCGGTGCAAACATTCCCTAGTGGTATTTTGCAGTTCCAGAAAACAATTCTGCCACTGACCAGAAAAAACCCAGTCTAAAGTCAGGCGCGTTGCGCGTTGTTCATAATGCTATTTTAAGCGCGCATGCTTGGCCATAATATAGCGGATGCACAATGCACATACACTTTGATTCTCTCATCAACACAGATGCAGCAGTTTTTATTTTTGCAAATCATACATTATAACAAGGAAAAATATTACCACACAAGGGAAATCATTGTGGTGTCCATGAAGATGTGAAAAAATAGGCATAAATCTAGCTTACACATTTACCCAAATTTTTCAGGCAAATTGTAGTAATGACGGATCAGACCTGTTTGCTCAATAGTGGCAAGACACATATGTATATAAGGACATCTGACAAATTAGTTTGTCTGTCAAGAACCAGGAAAAAAAAAATCTGAAGACTGCGAAATCACCTTTACCATAATGTAAGTACATTAAAAACCTTACTCTTTAACTTACCAGTTAAGTTGAGCTTTCTCATATTTTTTTCTATTGATTTGGGTGGGTTTGTCCCATCCCCAATGTCACTTCTCTTTCTTTTACGGCCCTGACGAGAACATCGATCTCCTCGGCTGTGAACCGATTCTGACCACACCACACCTATGAATAATGAAGCTATTACAGACCAACCCTTTTTAAACTTGCGTCGGGCGCAAGAGTCATTTATCCCGCCGGTAAAATAGCAACAGCTCCCAAGACCCGCCCACAAAGTTATTTGCGCTTTGCGCTTGACACTTGCGTTTTAGATCGTTAAAATAGAGCCCACAGACTGTAACCTTGGAAAATGTTATAAAGACTGTTCAGCCCTTCCTAATCTTGTCTCACTCACACTACAGCGTAACTTCTGTGTGGTGACTGGGTCCTTCTTGCAAGAATAAATACTTTTAAAAGACAGTTTGGTTTCAGAGTGTCTCTTACGCAGTGATGGTGGTTTGATAATTAATTTTTGCCACAACAAGCTGAAAAGATTTTTGCCACAAGAATCACACATTTTCAGTTGAGTTAAAACGAAATCATTAAGCGTTACAGATTAAGCAGCTACGCAATATTACAGTTACTGGAAGAAATCAAAGATGACATTGAATCTCTGACTCAGCGTTCACATTCCATTCCAGTAGTTGTTAACCCTCTGGGGTCTGAGGTGTTTTTGGGGTCCTTGAGATGTTTTGACATGCCCTGACATTTGTGCTTTTTTCAGTTGCTTATAAACATATTAATGGCAAAGGTGTAATTACACTCTATTTAGCACAAACAGGGCTACCATAATATGTGAGCAACATGTATATACATGTTTGTATTTTTGAGAGAATATTGTCTATGCATGGTTATTGCTAAAACTAAAAATTAAAGTGTCTGAAATAAGGCCACAAAACACATACTAAATATGTGTCCACAATACTTTTGACTAATGGATGTTGTGGCCTAGAGGAAAAAATTGAGGCCGATTTGAGAAGTAATAATTTAAAGAAAACCTGGAATGGTATGAAAACACTGATTGGGTCTAATGATAAAGCTAACAGAGTTGTCCTGTATGGTTTTTCATCTGATAAACATTTGGCTGATGAATTCAATGTATTTTATTCTCGATTTAATAATTTGGATTTTGATGATGAAATGGAGGGTTTCAGGGCCATCACACAGGCAGCTCCATCCATTACTGTTGACAGTAGTACTGTGGCTAACATATTCAGGCGCACCAGATCAAAAAGTCCGGGGCCAGATGAGATTTGTGGGCAATTATTAAGAACATGTGCAGATCAACTCTGTCATATTTTTCAGTGCATTTTTAATTCGTCCTTATCACAACAAAGAGTCCATAGAAGTTGGAAGCATTCTATTATTGTGCCTATAGCCAAGTGCAGCTCCCCAAAATCCTTGAATGATTTTAGACCTGTAGCCTTGACCTCATTGGTCATGAAAAGCTTTGAGAAAATTATCAAAGAGGCTGTCTTACTGCAGGTTGAGGATCAGTTAGATCCACTGCAGTTTGCATATACAGTAGGTCTGGCAGGGGTGTGGAGGATTCTGTGATCACACTTCTGCACTTTATTTTTAGCCACCTGGATAGAGCAAAAACTCATGTCAGACTTTTATTTGTTGATTTTACTTCTGCTTTTAACACCATTCAACCCCTTTTGCTCACTGAGAGACTGATTGCGGATTTTAACCTGGATTTTTATTTGGTGGGCTGGTTATTGGATTTTTTAACAGATAGATCCCAGCGTGTGAGGGCAAACAGCACCCTATCTGAAGTCACTTTTACATCCACTGGTTCCCCCCAAGGTTGCTGTCTGTCTCCTCTCCTGTACATCCTGTACACAAACCAGTGTCGCAGTTTGTACCAAGATAGATACATACTTAAGTTTGCTGATGATTCTGTTATTGTCAGCTTGCTATCAGGGAATGAGCGGGACCATGGGCCAGTCCTTAGTGACTTTGTAGAGTGGTGTGATAGTTCATTTTTACAGGTGAATGTATCTAAAACCAGGGGCGTCGTTAGGCCCTTTTTAGGGGGGCTTCAGCCCCCCTAAACTTCTGCCTAGCCCCCCTAAAAATGTGTGATTAATGTAGGCTACACAAATTCGTGTTCGCTTCAATCTTGTTATAATCAGATTCAGCGTGTTCTTCATCTTCAATCCGCAGCGGCGCCGAGCAGAGAGTACGTCAGAAACAGAGGACAGGGTGTGTGTGTGTATTCATCTGAGCCTCATTGGTCTGTCACTGCTCGTCAATGTCAGAATATTTCAGATGACCAATCAAATCAAAGTAGGCGGGCTTTATGTTCACAGACGCTGCTGAGCGCGAATTTTAACAGTGCGACTCGATGCGTACGGTCAAGTGTGAGATAAGATGTAAGTAGCTAAACTTAACATTTCATATTGTTGTGTAATATAGGTTTGTCTAATTTCGCCATTTTTAACTGAAAATAGGCCTATGTAACGTGACTTATGTAATGTAATAATTAGTTTACTGTCATTGTTAGGGGACAATAAACATTAACAAAGCCGTTTTCATCATGTAAGCCACAAGATTAATAATGAATGTGTACATATTGAGAATATAATACAAATTGTAGCCTTTAGTAAATTAAAAAAGCTCAGGTTTAGGAAGGGAAGAGAAAGGGATGAAGAGACTGAGAAAAAAGAAAGAGTGATGGAGATGAGGAGAGAGCAGGTATTGACAAATAATCTACTGCCCACTGACATGGTTTTAAAGCTATTTCTTATCCTTTTTTTTTTGGTCTTAAAAACGTCTTGAAATGCACATCAGAGAAATAAAAAATTTGAACCCCCTACCAACCTCAAATTTAGGACCTATTTGATTATAAAGCCTTGTCTACGGCCCTGTATTAGGCATAAGATCAATAATGAATGTGTAGCCTACATATTGTGAATGTATTTAATAAACTTAATTACCTAGCTTTAGTAGCTTTCAGTAAATAAACACGTCTGAGAAAATGATTCATAGGCAAAATCAACCTATCAGTTGACCCTATGTTTACTTTCTTCACTGACAGACAAAAATGAAAAGCCTATATCAGTCAAAGCTCAGCTTTAGGAGGGGAAGAGACAGGGCAAGAGAAAAACAAAGAGAAAAAGAGTGTGATGCTGATGAGGAGAGAAAAATAATCAGCTGCCCACTGACATGGTTTTAAAGCTGTTATCCAATTTTTTTGGCCTTCAAAACATCTTAAAATATGTAGATCAGAGAAATCAAAATATAAACATTTTTTCGGGGAAACCCAGAACCCCCCTATCTGCCCTACCTCGCATTTGGGACCACAGTAATTATAAAACCCTGCCTTTGCATGGTAATGAAACTAGTTAAGGATCTAATGCTCACTATTAACCAAAGTGTTACCTTTTTTTATAATAATAAAAAAAAATCATACCCTCATTGGGGGCTTAGCCCCCCTAAAATGAAAATCCTAGTGACGCCCCTGTCTAAAACTAAGGATATGGTCATTGACTTTCGCAGGACACCACCTCCCCCTACAGTCACGGTTATTAAGGGCACGGATATTGAGTCCGTGGAGATATACAAATATCTTGGAGTCATTTTAGACAACAAACTGTGTTTTGAACCGCTGGTTGATGCTGTCTCAAAGAAATTCCAACAAAGAATGTACTTCCTTAGGGAAATGAATACTTTTAATGTTTCTTCAGACATGATGATTCTGTTTTATCGTGCTTTCATTGAATCGGTTTTATCTTTCTGCATATCTGCTTGGTTTGGAAGCCTCTCCCTGACAAATAAAAACAGACTTGGTAGTCTGGTCAAAGTGGCGAGCAAGATTTCCAGGAGAAGTCAGGCTCAACCAGGGGAGTTATACATAAAACAGGTCCAGAGGAAAGTTAGAGCTATAGCTCATTCACAGGATCATCCCCTTAGAACAGAGTTTGAGCTTTTGCCCTCTGAGTGGCGTTATCGAGTTCCTAGCTGCAGAACAAAGAGGATGCACATATCTTTCGTTCCGGCAGCTGTGAGGCACCTTAATGGCACTTAGCACTTTATATTAACTTGCACAAGTTGCATTTTTGCACTTGATGGTGTCCTGTACTTTATTTATTTATTTATTATACATTATGTACATTGGGCGCTAATGTGAATTCCTTCTTTGCTGGTTGGTTTTGTTGGTGAGTGTTGTTGTATGTTATGTGTTTTATGTTGAGCATTTGCTGCAAATTCAATTTCCCCTTGGGGACAATAAAGGTACTTTGACTTTGACTTAGAGTTTTTGCTTCAAAATGATCTGAAAATCACCCAGCCTAATCATTCACATAAAACAATACATTGATTTAAATTTTGTAAAACACTTTTTGTTTGGAAAGGCAATATGCGTGTGGGCGTGAACGGCCCAACCCCTTATCATGAATAATTCACACCTGAGAAGACAATGTCTCGCATAATGATGAGCCTTTCATTCAGGTGTGTCACACAAGAAAGAATGTGAGGAGGAAAAAGTAAATAAATAAATAAATAAATAAATATTATATATATAATATTTATTTATTTATTTACTTTTTCCTCCTTACATTCTTATATATATATATACACACTGCCGTTCAAAAGTTTGGGGTCGGTACGGTTTTTAATGTTTTTAAAAGAAGTCACTTATGCTCACCAATGCTGTATTTATTTAATTAAAAATACAACAAAAAATCTGTAATATTGTGAAATATTATTACAATTTAAAATAACTTTTTCTTTTTTAATATATTTAAAAATATAATTTATTCCTGTGATTTTAAAGTTGAATTTTCAGCATCATTACTCCAGTCTTCAGTGTCACATGATCCTTCAGAAATCATTCTAATATGATGATTTGATGCTCAAGAAACATTTCTCATTATTATCAATGTTGAAAACAGTTATTTACATTTTTATTTCAGGATTCTTTGAAAAATAGAAAGTTCAAAAGAACAGCATTTATCTGAAATAAAATCTTTTGTAACATTAAACACTACCGTTCAAAACTTTGGGGTCAGTAAGTATTTTATTTTATTTTTTGAGGGAAATAAATAAAATAAATCAATACTTTTATTCATCAAGGAGGAATTAAATTGTTTAAAAGTGACAGTAAAGACATTTATAATGTTATACTTTATTCTATTAACTTTCTGTTCATCAAAGAATCCTAAAACAAATGGTACAAAACTGTTTTCAACATTGATCATAATCATAAATGTTTCTTGAGCACCAAATCATCATATTAGAATGATTTCTGAAGGATCATGTGACACTGAAGACCGGAGTAATGATGCTGAAAATTCAGCTTTGATCACAGGAATAAATAATATATTAAAATATATTAAAATCGAAAACAGTTATTTTAAATTGTAATAATATTTCACTATATTACTGTTTTGTGTTGTATTTTTAATGAAATAAATACAGCATTGGTGAGCATAAGTGACTTATTTTAAAAACATTAAAAATCGTACTGACCCCAAAGTTTTGAACGGCAGTATATATATATATATATATATATATATATATATATATAATCCAGTCAAAAGCACATTTTTAGTACATAGTCATGCCTGGAAACATATCTTGTTCAAATAGGCTATATGGGCCACTCTACAGAATTTGTTCAAAGTTAGAGTTGGAAACATCTTGAAAAGAAAATCGACTTTTCCCATAAATTTCTTATAAAGTATTCTTTTTTAAAGTACCCTTACATTGAAACAAATACTATAATAACATCTTAGTTGATGAGTTTATTTTTGACCGAACATACTATATATTTACATATGAGCAGAAACTGGCTAACAAAAGCTTATTTGATGTCTATTTTAGAATTAAAACGTTATAATCTATCCAAAAACTATAAAATGTTGTCTTTCATATTTCATCTGTAACATAAACAACAGCGCCCATATGTGCCCTTAATTCATTCACACACAGAAACGTGATTTCGAGAACGTGAGAAACGTGAACGCGAGTTTACAACCACTATTCCATATCGCGATTAGAACAAAGCACAAGAATAAAAAACGTACTATTCACAATTCTCGGCTAGATCCGTTGCTCCTCGAAATGAAAATAAACCAGCACTTGTTCTTAGGTAAATGTCTCAGGACTATTCCTCACAGCCTCGCAAGACGACATAGTACATTAATCTGATTAAATTTGGTGTGTTTATCGAGTTGATGTGGGCGTTTACACGTTTGCATGTGTTGCTTCAGATCATTTGCGTTTGAATAGCGCGCGCTCTCCGTGGGCGTGTCACATTAGCAGAATAATGAGCTGAGAGAACGTTAATGAGAACGGCTGACATCTCTCTCTTTTTATATAGATTACATAAACAGAGAATATTTATTTTAGTTTTGAGTTAGATCATTTAAAAGTACAAACTTAAACGATTATAAAGATGTATTGCTCATGCCTTGGTGAATAGTAGTTGCTGAGTTTTGTTTAAGTTTAGAGACGTGCTCCAGAAAAAAAGTTAACGGAGATGGAGAGGCAGAAAGCACACCCTGTTTATTTTCTTTATTTTACAAAACACAATGTTTTATTTCGATTGTAAGTGGACACATAAAAAAGTAGACATTTGACAGATTTTTTAAAAATATTTCTTAAGTCTGTATGACCAAAAAATGACAGAGTATTTTAAGTCTATTTTACTGCTATGTGAAAAAAATCGAGCAAAACACGCCGGTGCGTTTGCCAACCCCAGAGGGTTAAGAAACCCACTCTGAATAAAGCACATCTGGAAAATTACCGGTATCCCTTTTTCCATTCGTCGTAAAGACACTTGAACGAGTTGTTTTCAACCAGATCTCTTCCTTTCTTACACAGAACAACCTCTTGGACAACAATCAGTCTGGTTTCAAAAGCGGACACTCAACTGAGACTGCCCTGCTCACAGTAATTGAAGCTCTGAGACTGGCAAGAGCAGCTTCCAAACCCTCAGTCCTCATCCTGCTGGATCTGCTGCCTTTGACACAGTTAACCACCAGATCCTCCTGTCAATCCTAAAGACGAAGGGCATCTCGGGAACCGCACTTCAATGGTTCAAGTCTTACCTCTCAGGTAGGTTCTTTAGGGTGTCGTGGAGGGGTGTGGTATCTAAGACCCAACATCTAGCTACTGGGGTGCCTCAGGGCTCAGTGCTTGGACCACTTCTCTTCTCCATCTACATGACATCCATAGGATCTGTGTTCCAGAAACATGGCTTTTCCTATCACTGCTACGCTGATGACACACAACTCTACCTCTCATTCCAGCCTGATGATCTGACGGTAGCTGCTCACAGCTGCTCTGACAGACATTTCTGGCTAGATGAAGGACCACCACCTTCAACTAAACCTTGCGAAGACAGAGCTACTTGTGGTCCCGGCCAACCCAACACTTCATCACAACTTCTCCATTCAGCTAGGCTCATCATCCATAGCTCCATCAAGGTCAGCCAGGAACCTTGGGGTTGTAATTGATGATCAATTGAACTTCACAGACCACATTGCTAGAACTGCCCAGTCGTGTAGATTTGCCTTGCACAACATTAGGAGGATCAGGCCCTTCCTAACAGAGCATGCTACACAACTCCTTGTCCAAGCACTTGTTTTATCCAGACTGGACTATTGTAATGCTCTCCTGGCTGGTCTTCCTGCTTGCTCTGTCAAACCTCTGCAACTGCTCCAGAATACTGAAGCGAGAGTGGTCTTTATCGAGCCAAAGAGACGCACGTCACTCCTCTCCTCACAAAATTGCACTGGTTGCCAGTTGCCGCTCGCATTAAATTCAAGTCACTGACGTTTGCCTACAGAACAACCACTGGCTCTACTCCCTTTTACCTAAACTCATTACTTCAGACTTATGTGCCATCCAGAAACTTGCGCTCTGCAAACGAATGTCGTCTTGTGGTACCATCTCAAAGAGGCACAAAATCTCTTTCTCGGACCTTTACCATGACTGTTCCCTGCTGGTGGAATGATCTGCCTAACTCTACCAGAGCTGCTGAGTCAGTAGCCACAAGAAACTGCTGAAGACGCATCTTTTTCGGCAGCACTTGATCCAGTAATACTAACACTTTCTCTTCTATTCAATTTTTATTTATAAAAAAAAAAAAAAAAAACTGCGTTAGATTAAACTGAGAGGGGTCACAGCACTTACATATTGTTGTCCTATTGTTAGTTTAACTGCTTCTATTGTTCTCATTTGTAAGTCGCTTTCGATAAAAGCGTCTGCTAAATGAATAAATTAAATGTAAATGTTGTTACACTAGATCATTGGAAGAATTGTTAACTAATGGTATTAATTTAAGGGCATTTTTATTTTGAAATAATTTGTTTTGGAAGAAAGTACAATCACGTAATCTATGGTCATGTGACCATAAGCAAAATGTTATTTTCTTTCATTTTATATATATTTTAAAAAAAATGTATTTCCATGTCATTTTCTTTGTTTTACCCTTTTTATAAATGTGTTAATCTGTATAAAATGTAAAGCTGATGTAATTTCCAGGCGCCCTCTCTCTTTCGCGGGATGTCATGGCGATGAGAGGCACGGACCAGAGATTCTCCTTGTTAGAATTGTCTGATGGGGTCTGTTATATTTTGATACAAAAACTGAGAGAAGCCGAGTGCAAATCACATCACAACTGGATCATCGTGTGGGATATCTTTTTTGTTAAGAAGAAAACACAACACAGGCGGAAACCCACTACACTAGGAGTGAGGAACCTGCTTTACAGACACATGTTTTTCACACATCACTCAAACACAGAACCAGGAAACAGGAAACTCTTCAGTTCAGAGAAACTGAAACTGAAGTGCAGTTGAGCCGTTGTGTGTTTGTGTCTCTGTATTCAAGCAGTAAAATGGCAGAAGCAAGAATTTCTCAGGATGAGTTCCTGTGTTCAGTGTGTCTGGATCTCCTGAAGAATCCAGTGACCATTCCCTGTGGACACAGTTTCTGTATGAGCTGTATTACAGGCTGCTGGGATCAGGAGGATCAGATGAGAGTCTACAGCTGCCCTCAGTGCAGACAGACCTTCAGTCCAAGACCTGCTTTAGCTAAAAACACCATGCTGGCTGAAGTGGTGGAGAAACTGAAGAAGACTAAACTTCCTGCTGACTGTAACGCTGGAGCTGGAGATGTGCAGTGTGACGTCTGTGATGGAAGAAAACGCAAAGCCGTCAAGTCCTGTCTGGGGTGTCTGGAGTCTTTCTGTCAGAATCACCTTGAACAACATGAGAGTTTTGTTAAAAGAAAGAGACACAATCTGACTGATGCCACTGGACGACTGCAGGAGATGATCTGCCAAACACATGATAAACTCCTTGATGTTTTCTGCCGCACTGACCAGAAGTGTATATGTTTGCTGTGTACGATGGATGAACATAAAAACCACGACACTGTATCAGCTGTAGCACAGAGGACAGAGAAACAGGTATGAACTTTAAACTAGACACTGATGAAAAAATATTGACACTATTTATATTGGCACTCATATGATCAGGTAACATCATTCACACTGCAGACGTCAGCAGAAGTGAACAGCAGCTGCAAGTGGACTTTCACTGCTGAGTGTATTTGTGCTCCGTATTGAACAGAAAATATGGTTAAAATGTACCATAAACATATTTACAACACAAACTTTTGTAAAACAGGCTTTGATGAGGCAACATAAAATAATATAAAATATTAACCGATTGTTTGACAAAATATATCTCTATCAAGAATAACACAAGTTAAATGCAGCGACAGACAAAAACACTTTCTTTTTAGTAAATCTATCTCAGTCCATATAAACAATTTTTGATGGAAATGGGATGCCTGTCTTCATGTAAATTAGAATGACTGATTTCCGATCAACATTTTATAACTGATGGCATTTATTAACAGAAATATTGTTATGCAGTAGAAACACTGTCAGTGTGAAGCGGGGCAGGCAACTGGACAAGGCATGACTTGGCTAGGCAAATAGGATCTGGCAGGGCAGGACACAGGGGGATCATTTGACGACGATCTGGCACAGGACTGCAAACACAAGGAGAAATATAGCTGCAAGCAGCCATTACCGGGGCCAAGCGCAAAGAAGACGACAAGACATGCCAACATGGCTGAGAGTTTCAGACCAACTGCAGCAAAGAGCAATTAAAGACATTCAAATATGAATTTAGGCAAAATGGCTAAAAAATCATATACATTAACTAAAAATATGATTTAATGGATTATCACTTTCGATCAATAGTGGCGCAGTTATGAAGTGTATGTGGTGTGGTCAGAGTGAGGTGACAATGACACATACAAAGTTTGGTGTCAAAATGTCAAGGCATTGCAGAGATAAAGCCTGAATAGTCATTTTGGCAGCATGCCTACATTTTGATGCTGCAGTATACAAAAACGGTTTCGCCTATTGTTACGAAATCCATTACTTTTAGTCAGCACGGTCTGGAGATGATACAATTCAATTTTGGTGAAAATCGGACGAACGGTCTAGGAGAAGTTTGAAAAAGAAGGTTTTAAAAGAAAATCAAGATGGTGGACAGGAAGTTTAGCTGATTATGGCAAAATTGGTATCTATGTTTTCGGCATAACCCAAGGAATCTGTGTAGAGTGTCATAACAATAGGGAAAATTATTCATAAGTTGTTAGCATTTTTGGAAAATAATTATAACTTTTGACCAAAAGGCGGCACTGTCTCAAAATCTTTTGAGTATCTTCAAGGCATGCTGCTGATGGCACATACTGAGTTTCGCAATGTTACACCAATGCATTCGTTAAGTAAAGCATTTTAATCACAAAACTGTATTTAATTCAATGGCAATTTCACGTTTTGTTCTATTATAGCGCCAACAAGAGGCACAATCACACTATTTTATTCATGTGTCAAATTTGGTGAAAATATCTCATTTCACTTTGGAGTTATAGACATTTATATGTTTAAACACATTAAAAAAAATGACCCACACCTGACATTATTTGCATTTTTATGCCACTTACTATTGATATTTTGACACTTGGGCATTAGCAAATAGCCAACGACCTATGTTTTCAAACTTCTGACGGTGGTTTTGTCTCGATCGGTCTAATGGTTTCGAAGATATTGGCAAATGTTTTTTAAGCGCTAAATCACAACAGAGTTATACGCATTTGAAAATAAAATTTTACCACTAGGTGGCGCTTGTTCAAAACTTCTCAGGCTCTTTCAGGGCATTGTACTGATGACCCATACCGAGTTTGGTAACCGTATGTTCATACGTTCAGAAAATACAGCATTTTGGTACAAAATTCAAAATGGCCAACGGCTAAATTGGTCAATATGGGAAAATTGGATATCAGTCGACTTGGCATAATGTCCTGAATCTAACGAGACCCCTTTTATGAATTTTGGACGATTTGTTCAGAAGTTATAAGCAAAAATAGCCATTTTTCATATCTCCGGACCAGTAGGTGTCGCTGTGCCGAAACGCAGCATGTAGCCTCAGGTCATGCTTGTGATGCACTCACAACAGAATACAAACACACGGAGCATGAATGTCCGAATCCCGGCACAGAACCGAAACCAAACTAGACGTGAGTGCCGGAATCCGAACACCACGCTTCGAACATGATATAAGGCACACAGACAAGAGGCCGTACGCTCACACAAAGACAAGACAATACAGGAGTGTCAGGGCTCTGGCACAAAACCAAGAATAAACTAGACCAAAGTGACAGAACCGTGACAGATATGTGACAGCATTATAAACTGACATCTCTGTTATTGATTTGTGGTGTAGAAGCAGCTGAAGGAGACGCAGAGGTCGTTCCAGCAGAGGATCCAGCAGAGAGAGAAACATCTTCAGCAGCTGAGAGAGGATGTGGCGTCTCATAAGGTGAGTCTGGAGAAGAGAAGTTTGAGAAGTCTCAGTCAGGACTCACTGAAGCTCACTGTGTGATTGTGATGTGTGTCCTAACAGCGCTCTGCACAGACAGCAGTGGGGGACAGTGAGAGGATCTTCACTGAGCTCATCCACTCCATTGAGAGAATCTGCACTGAGGCGACACAGCAGATCAGAGATCAGGAAAAGACTGCAGTGAGTCGAGCTGAAGAACGACTGGAGCAACTGGAGCAGGAGATCAATGATCTGAGAAGGAGAGACGCTGAGCTGGAGCAGCTTTCACACACACAGGATCACATCCATTTCCTGCAGGTAACAGAGATCTAGAATAACAGGATTATAATGGACTTGAGCAAGAGACTCAGAGAAGCATTTCATGAGAGAATGAGCAGTTGACTGCAGTGTTGCCAGGAATTCTGTTTGTTGTGTTATCGTGTGATTTGTTGTGATCATCTTACTTTAAACTAGACTACACTTGTGAATGCATTTCAGCTTTGGAAATCTCTTAGGAAACATGTTTTGAGCTCTTTCTTCTGGGAGATATATTTAGCTGCCAAACTACACTAGTGCAAAGAACAGTTCAAAACTTCCAGAACATATAAACTTTTTTAAACCAAATATGTCCTTCTGATTTCTTACGTCATGGTGGAATTTATAGTACCAATTTTGAGTAATGTTCACCAAAGTTGCTTCAGGTGATCTTCAAACCTGATGGATGTACAATTTCATAATTGTTTGACCGTTCCCTTGAGGATCACACCCATGAGAATCTCCATCTAGATCGTATTGTACACTACCCAGATGACTCCCTGTGTGCCTTATATCACACCAGCCTCAAGAGATATTCTGTGAGTAAGTGGAGTTGGTACTCTCCAGCTGTGGTTCCCCCTGCACAGTGGGTGAAGAGGAGGAGGATCCCTAATACAGTGGTCCCGGAGCTAGCACTCATTGACCTACAAATTCTGGAATGGAGTCTTACCCATGCTCCCACCCTTGAGTTCTTCTCCACTGGTCCCACCAGGCTTAATGGACTCTCTGGCTCCGAATAATTCCCTGGCCCTCCTTCCTCTGCTGGTCCCACCCAGCCTCCTGGCTCCTCCCTTTCTGCTGGCTTCATCCAGCTTCCATCCAGGATTCACCACAGACTTCCGGACCTCTGACTGCGCCTCAGCCCTCCACCCCTTTGCCTTGACGAGGCTCCCATTTTTGCTCCGTTTCCTCCTTCATCCTTGCTCCCACCGGATCTGCCTTTGTCTTTTCTATAATTCTTTAATTTCAATTTACTCAATACAGCTAAGATGATGACTGATGCATTTGATTTAGATAATGAGTAAAACTTTATAATAACGTTCAATCAGAAGTTATTTTTACATTATTAGTTAATGATGAACTAATCATTTTCAAAACATAGCTATACATCTATAAATGATTAATAAAAGATAAATATGTTGTACATTATCTTAAAAAATAGTAAATCATGAAATAATCAAACAGATCATTAGTAGATGATTAATGTTATTAAGATGTAATTAGTTGATATATTAATCACTTACATATTTAAATATTTATGTTAAAATTGTTTTAGGATCATTATCTCAATAAACAATGGGTAATCATGAACAAATGATGAACAAACCATTAGTAAATGATCAGTATATTACGATTGCCACGGGTGTGGTGTGGGCAGAAGAAGAAGATGACGTCAAAAGTTTCAATTTCAAAAACTTTTACTTACAATAATATGTATAATATAACTCGCACGGATACAGACAGGCAGACGAGGAGAAGGTTCCCACACACACGCTAAATACAGCGTAGAACGGACGAAGACTGAATGAACTGAAGGGAACTAAATACAGACACTGATTAACATTGATGAGTGAAGACAGGTGAAACAGATGATTATTAACAAGACAGGTGCTACAGATGAACTAATGAAGAAGACACGTGACATGAAGACAGCAGACAACTGTGACATTACACCACCCTCCTGCTAGGTGCGACCTTGCACCGTAGAAGGACCAACTGTGGAGGGAGGGGACACAGAAGGAGGACGGAAGGCAGAAGTCAGGCGTCCATGGCAGAGAAGACTGATCAGGCGGCCAAGGCGGAGAAGACGGAGGGAGGAGCCATGGAGGAGGCAGGGCTGACGACTCCAGGGGGGCGACTGACAGGGGCGAAGCAGGTAGGAGAGGAGACCAGGGTGGAGCCGGAGAGTCGATGAACTTAGGCGATGCTGAGGACTCTGGTGACTGAAGTGCAGGTGGGGACACAGAAGGGCACGGTGGAGACAGAGGGAGTGAGGACCAAAGGGAAACTGAGGGGAGTGAGGAGTCCAACAGAGCCGGGGGGGGGGGGGACGAAGGGACGAGGCGTAACCAGAGGAGAGAAGTCCAGAGTTGAGGGAAGGTCGACGAATGACCAAAAAGGATCCGGGGGGACGAGGGAGCCTGGTGGAACTAGGGAACTGAAGGGCCACGGTAGAGCTGAGGGACGTAAGAGCCAGGGTGGAGCAGATAAAACAAAGGGCCGAGGTAAAGTCCTGGTTGCGGAGGTTGGAGGTGGAGACCGGGATCCACCGACCAGGCTGGAGCTGCAGGCCAGCAGACCCACGGCAACTCCACCTCACAGAAAGTGGTTAAAAGAGGAGCTGAGGGTCTGACAGGCAGTGGCGGAAGAATAGAGAGGTGGCAGATGGAAGGAGGTGGGAGAGGGAGGCTGGGTGGGAATTCAGGCTCAGGAGCAGAAGACTCAGGCTCGTGGACAGAATGCTCGGGGACAGAAGGCTCAGGCTCGGGGACAGAATGCTCGGGGACAGAAGACTCAGGCTCGGGGACAGAAGGCTCAGGCTCAGGGACAGAAGGCTCAGGTTCGGGGAGCATAACATGAACAGTCTCTTATGCGGCAGGCACGACATGAACAGTCTCTTGTGCGGCAGGCACAACGTGAAAGCTCAGGGTCGGCCGGACTGACTTGAAGCTCATGCTCGGCAGGACTGACGTGAAGCTCATACTCGGCAGGACTGACGTGAAGATTAGGCTGGTCAGGCGTGACGTGAAGTTCAGGTTTGGCAGGATTGACATGAAGCTCAGGCTGGTCAGGCATGACATGAAGATCAGGCTGGTCAGGCATGACGTGAATATCAGGCTGGTCAGGCATGACGTGATGATCAGGCGGATCATGCATGAGTTGAGGATTAGGCTTGTCTTGCTGTGCTCCGAATCTGGACTCGACGCTCTCCAGACACCGGATGACGGTCTCTCTCCAGCCCAGTCCGGTGGTGTCTGGGAGGTCGGTATGACGATTGAAAGTGGCCCTGATCCGGAACAAGGTGCTCAGGCTCACATCATCAAGCGTGCTGGTGACGGCAAGAAGATCAAAGTCCTTCACAAAAGCAAAAAAGTTTTGGCTCTCCTGAGCCAGGACGATTATGCGGATCCTATCGTCCATTTTGCGGTCCGTTCTTCTGTCACGGGTGTGGTGCGGGCAGAAGAAGAAGATAAAGTCAAAAGTTCCAATTTCAAAAACTTTTACTTACAATAAATATATATAATATAACTCGCGTAACTCCCCATCTCAGAGCCATCTTTAAATCCATTCACTAATCTTGTCTTTATATATATATATATACTGTATATCAACTATTATTATTATTATTATTATTATTATTATTATTATGCCTATTAAACACATATACACAATGCTGCTTGAAAGTTTGTGGTCCTCTTATAGAATTTGTGAAACTGAATAATTTTGACAAAATAAGAGGGATCATACAAAATGCATGTTATTTTTTTATTTAGTACTGTCCTGAATAAGATACACTATATTGTCAAAAGTTTTGGCACGTCAGCCTTTACATGCACATGAACTTTAATGACATACCATTCTTAATCTGTAGGGTTTAATGTGGAGTTGGACCACTCTTTGCAGCTATAACAGCTTCAACTCTTCTGGGAAGGCTTTCCACAAGGTTTAGGAGTGTGTTTTATGGGGATTTTTGACCATTCTTCTAGAAGCTGCATTTGTGAGGTCAGGCACTGATGTTTAACGAGAAGGCTTGGCTCGCAGTCTCTGCTCTAATTCATCCCATCGGGTTGAGTTCAGGACTCTGTGCAGGCCAATCAAGTTCCTCCACACCAAACTCACTCATCCATGTCTTTATGGACCTTGCTTTGTGCACTGGTGCGCAGTCATGTTGGAAGAATCCATCCCCAAACTGTTACCACAAAGTTGAGAGCATGGAATTGTCCAAAATGTCTTGGTATGCTTCCTTTCACTGGAACTAAGGGGCCAAGCCCTGAAACCCCTGAATAACAACCCCACACCATAATCCCCCCTCCACCAAACTTTGCACTTGACGCAATGCAGTCAGGCAAGTACCGTTCTCCTGGCAACCACCAAACCCAGACTCGTCCATCGGATTGCCAGATTCATTCCTAGGTGCTTGATTTTACACAACTGTGGCCATGGAAGTGATTTGAACACCTGAATTAAATGATTTAGAGGGTGTCCCAATACTTTTTGGCAATATAGTGTATTTTACATAATACTTGTATTTTGTAATACATAATACTGTGTGTTGTTACCTGGATGATCCACGACTGTTTTCTTTTGTTTTGTCATGGTTGTTCTTGAGTCCCTTGTTTGTCAGTTAAACTGCCCAACATTCTTCAGAAATATCTTGCACATTCTTTGGTTTTCCAGCATCTTTTACATATTTGAACCCTTTCCAACAGTGACTGTATGATTTTGAGATCAATTTTTTCACACTGAGGACCATTTAGGGACTCAAACACAACTATCAAAGACTTTTTGAATTTGAAGTTCAAGGTAAATTGTAATTCATTTGTATTCCAGGAAAATGGAAATTACCATATTACAATTACATGTAATTACCATAGTAATAACAGTAAATTATGCCTAATTACATGCAATTAAGCCTAAACCAAATCCTAATCCTACCCTAACCCTATAGTAAGTACATGTAGTTAATTAATATTACACTGTACTTAAATATTTAATTACACTGTAACAATTACACCTTAAAATAAAGTGTAACCTATTTTTTTATATATATATTTAAACAAAATAGGAAAATTTGGACATCTTCATCCTGTTCAAAAGTTTTCACCCCCACATATAAGGATAACGTTACCTGGACAAAATGATCTTGTGGCCAAGACTTATTACCACATTCCCACAAGTTAATATGACTTTCCAACAAATTAATAACTCATGGCCACGACAAAACTAAGTGAACCAAACATGTCCCCTCCCGGTCACTGTAGTTTATAATTTATTGATGTATCATGAAGTTGTAAGACAAACATGCAGGTCTGTGAAAGCACTATTTTTTAAGAAGCATATTTATTTATTTGATTTCAAGTGAAGAAACATTTATGAATGACTTAGGTTATTTCATGATTTACTCAATTTTATTTTTAAAGATAATTTACATCACATTTGTAAATCGTTAGCATACTACTTATTAATCGTTTATGAATGTATAGTCATGTTTTGTAAATGATTAGTTCATCCATAACTAAAAACGTATAACTGAACATTATTGTAAAGTGTTAGCAGATAAAGTTAGGATTATGTTGGTATATTGCTGACCTTTACATTTTATTTCAACATGTGAATGGATCATTTTCATGGTTTTCTTTTTAAATGTGGTTATAACCAACCCAACATGGTATTTAGCTGTTGCTGTCATTACATTTTTTTAATATATAATTTCAATATACACTGAATATTTGGATTCATGATTGCAGTCTTTCTAATAACGTTTAAAAAAAATTATATCTTTCTTATGCTAATATGTGTCTTATGCTTAAATGTTCTTAGCAGATGGTGATTTTCTGCTAAAATGCAGTGTCATTATGTACACGTGTTAACTTTTTCACCTGTGTCTAGAAACAGCCCTCAATGTGACACCACTGATGCGCTTGATCTGTTACATTTATGTTATTGGCAGTTATTGGTTGTTATTGCTTTATTATCCAAATGATTTCCTAGAAAGTTCACATATAGTGTAAATGCCTAACGCTAGAATTTGTAGCTCTAATGTCATACAATGAATTTGAGAAGGGCTGGATTGACGATAATTACTAAAGATCAACAAGAGCCGCACAAATCTGATAGTAGAGCAGGTTATTGATGAAGTGTGGAGGTGATGAGCTTTGATTTCTGTTTTCTATAGAGTATCCAGTCTCTCTCAACTGCTCCTGAATCTACAGACGTAAATGACAATCCCTTCAGTTCTCTCTCCTCTTTTGATGGCATGAGAGAATCTATCCGTCAGCTGAGAGACAAACTGGAGGATTTCTGCAAAGAAGAGCTCAATAAGATCTCTGAGAGAGGTAAAGTCCTGAAGATTCTGCTCTCAGAAATGATCCTCCATCATCTCATATCATGTAGAAGATCATATTAGAAATGTCTTAGGAACGGATGCAGGGATCATTTTCTCTTGACATGATAATCACACTCTTTATGTCTGTTTCCACAGTCCCTTTCACCAACGTTGTTCCCAAGACCAGGAACGACTTCCTACAATGTAAGTCACTAAGAAAACAAGCAGAAAACCTCACTAATGTTTAGAGTTGATCATGTAAATGATGATTTACACAGGATATCTGGTAAACTGTACTGAGACACTGCTGATATATTGAACATGAAGAGTTTAGCTACACTGAAAAAAATAACACTGAGTAACACTTTATTTTAAAGGTCCATAATTATGCGGTAGTGAAGCATTAACACACCAATAGTTAATGGTTAACTTTACATAAATTAAAGACATATTTGCCACTATTTATGCTGTAGTTAAGCTTTAACAAACTACAAACTAATTACTAAGTATTTACCTGGTAAATAAATAGTCTATTAGTGTGTAATTAGTTAAGGTGATTAGTATGCAATTACAGAGAAACTACCAGGGGAAAAACACCACTATTAAATATCAACTCAACAAAGTACTGTGTACTTGTTACCTGTTTAGGTTGGTAATAACTCATTAATTCATTAAAATTAAGCATTGTTTATTTCCATGGTATTACCAGAATCGTACCATATAATCTGTACCCGATCATTCCCTTTTCCATATAGTCACAATTTTTTACCTCGTATGTCCTGCAATGTTACCAAGGAAAACATGATAATTTACTCAGTAAGTAACATGAAACTGTACAGCGGAAGGAAGCGCTGTTTATTTCCATTGTATTACCAGACTCTTACCACATCCTTTGTGTTATGAACTGCTCAGAGACAAGAAGTTTGAGGATCCAAATGCAGTTTATTAAAGTTAATCCAAATCGTAATCAGAATCCAGGCAAAGGTCATACACAGGCAGGCAATCCAAACAAACAGACAAATCCAGAGGGTGAGGCAGGAATGGGAAAACCAGGACACGGGCAGAGATCAAAAACCAGGAACAAAGAAAACAACGGAAACGCTCAGAAATGCAGTGGGATAACGTACAAGACTTCGCAGGGAATGATGAGGTGAACCAGGCTTATATGGGGTGAACTAAACAATATAATGAGACACAGGTGAATTTGATAATCAGAGATGAGTCCAGGCAGTGAATTATGGGAAATGTAGTTGTGAGTGAACAATGATAGTCTGATGTGGAGTGCCCTCAGCTGGCTCTCAAGGGCACTCCAGCTGATAACCGTTACATAGCCCCCCCTCAAAGGAGCAGCTTCCAGATGCTCCTAAAATTCTCCAGGAGGGAGGTGGAGCGGAGGCGGACCCGGGGGTGGGATGGAGGGCCAGACCCGTGGAGCGGAAGAGGACCTGGAGACTGCGTCAGGACGGAAGGCCAGGGTGAAGCAGGATGTGCAGGCGACCAGGGCGGAGCAGGCTGTGCAGGCAACCAGGGAGGAGCAGGCAGTTCAGGCGGCCAGGGCGAAACAGACGACCCATCGGGCGGCCAGGGCGAAGCAGAGGACCCATCGGGCGGCCAGGGCGAAGCAGACGACCCATCGGGCGGCCAGGGCGAAGCAGACGACCCATCGGGCGGCCAGGGCGAAGCAGACGACCCATCGGGCGGCCAGGGCAAAGCAGACGACCCATCGGGTGGCCAGGGCGAAGCAGACGACCCATCGGGCAGCCACGGCACAGGAACAGAACCCGGCTCGGGAACAGACACCGGCTCAGGAACAGACACAAGGACAGACACAAACACAGAAACAAAAATGGGTTCAGGAACAGACGCCGGCTCAGGAACAGACACTGGCTCTGGCTCAGGAACAGACACCAGAACAGTAACGGCCACAAGGACAGACACAAACACAGAAACAAACATTGGTTCAGGAGCAGATACCGGCTCCGCTGAGCGTTCAGGTTCAGGCGTGACTTGAACAGTCTCTGGATCGGCAGACGTGACCTTGAACAGTCTCTGGATCGGCAGACGTGACCTTGAACAGTCTCTGGATCGGCAGACGTGACCTTGAACAGTCTCTGGATTGGCAGACGTGACCTTGAACAGTCTCTGGATCGGCAGACGTGACTTGAACAGTCTCTGGATCGGCAGACGTGACTTGAACAGTCTCTGGATCGGCAGACGTGACTTGAACAGTCTCTGGATCGGCAGACGTGACTAGGACAGTCTCTGGATCAGCAGAAGTGATGTGAACAGTCTCTGGTTCGGCCATCTTGTCCGTAGACACTGGCTCGGAGGAAGTGACGTGAACAGACTCTGGATCGGCCATCTTGTCCGTAGACACTGGCTCGAAGGCGGCCATCTTGTCCGTAGACACTGGCTCGAAGGCGGCCATCTTGTCCGTAGACACTGGCTCGGAGGAAGTGACGTGAACCGACTCTGGATCGGCCATCTTGTCTGTAGACACTGGCTCTGTAGAAGTGATGTGAAGCGTCTCTGGCTTGGCAGAAGTGACGTGAACAGTCTCTGACTCGGCCATCTTGTCCGTAGACACTGGCTCGGAGGAAGTGACGTGACCGGTCTCTGACATGGCAGACGTGACGTGAACAGGCTCTGACTGGGTAGGCGTGACGTGAACCGTCTCTGGATCAGCAGAAGTGACGTGAACAGTCTCTGTGCTGGACAGGACCAGCGGCGCAGGCTCAGTGCTGGACGGGACCAGCGGCGAAGGCTCAGTGCTGGACGGGACCAGCGGCGAAGGCTCAGTGCTGGACGGGACCAGCGGCGAAGGCTCAGTGCTGGACGGGACCAGCGGTGAGGGCTCTGGAAGCTCTGCTTAGACGTGGCGAGGCTCTGGAAGCTCTGCTGAGACGTGGCGAGGCTCTGGAAGCTCTGCTGAGACGTGACGTGGCGAGGCTCTTGAAGCTCTGCTGAGACGTGGCGAGGCTCTGGAAGCTCTGGCATGTCGTGGTGAAGCTCAGGCATGTTGTGAAGGTCTGGTCATGACGTGAAGAACAGAGCTTAACCGAATGGCAATGTCAAGATATTGAGCTAGAGTGTAGTGAGGGGTATTGTCAGGCATGAGGTAGTTAAGAAGCTCATTAAGTCCATGGCGAAAAATGTCCTTTAAGACAGCATCTTTAAAGTTCACCCCATGGCTAAGCTCACAAAACTCATCGACAAAATCCTCAATTGAACGGTTACCTTGGCGGAGGTGGAAGAGACAAACTGCTGGATTCATGTTGGCGAAGTCTTCTGTTATGAACTGCTCAGAGACAAGAAGTTTGAGGATCCAAATGCAGTTTATTAAAGTTAATCCAAATCGTAATCAGAATCCAGGCAAAGGTCATACACAGGCAGGCAATCCAAACAAACAGACAAATCCAGAGGGTGAGGCAGGAATGGGAAAACCAGGACACGGGCAGAGATCAAAAACCAGGAACAAAGAAAACAACGGAAACGCTCAGAAATGCAGTGGGATAACGTACAAGACTTTGCAAGGAATGATGAGGTGAACCAGGCTTATATGGGGTGAACTAAACAATATAATGAGACACAGGTGAATGTGATAATCAGAGATGAGTCCAGGCAGTGAATTATGGGAAATGTAGTTGTGAGTGAACAATGATAGTCTGATGTGGAGTGCCCTCAGCTGGCTCTCAAGGGCACTCCAGCTGATAACCGTTACACTTTGCTACTGGTTAAACATTTTTGAAATCACAAACTTTTACCATGTGTGTTCTGCAACTTAACTAAAACATTCTCAGTAAGTAAAGTGAAACTGTACTGTAAAAGGAAGCCTTGTTTATTTTCATGGTATTACCGGGATCTTACCGTATAATCTGTAATAGATTTTCCTCCCCTTTTCGGTAACTACAGTTACTATGTAAAACAACAGTATTTACTCAGTAAGTAAGCTGAAAATATACTGTAAAAGGAAGCTATCTTTTACATGGTATAAAACTTAAATCGTATTAACATCCCTTAATAGAAACCGTAGAAACTGGGTTCAAAGAAACACAGAACCCTTTACAAAGTGCAAAAGTGGGCATTAACAATAAGGACAGCAGTGTGGCCTCTCATTTTCTAAATTTATATTTAATGGGGAGCAGCTCTGAATCTTCTTTCAATTTTTATATTATTTCCCCAAGAGGTTTGTTGCCCTCTAAGAAGGCCTTGCAGGTTTTTGCATAATTGCCTACAGTGTCCTACTCCTTGAACACTGGCAGCGGCCCAAAGTTTTCACCTTCTGCAGCAATCACAATTTCAGCAATGATAGCAGTCAACACGATCGTGTTCTGGTCCACGTTCAATGTGCTGCAGCTGAGGCTCACGCTCCTGGTGCGTCTAAACTCTTTTAAGACAGCATGGTACCTGTGCACAACGTTCTCTGGACTCGGAACTAAAAGACAGATCATAAAACCACATTAAAACATTATATCATAACCACACAAAATTACAGCTTTGATTACATAAAACATTCAGGCATTAGGACCCTCGGAAGGGCAGCGAGGTGGAAGGCAGGGACCGGACTTCGGAGGCATTACTGCGGCTGAGAGAGGGGTCTGGGTGTGCAGGGCAACACCTACCTGCTTCCTGTGTGTCTTCGAAAAAATCTGTCTAGTGCAGTGGTTCTTAAAGTGTGGGGCGCAAGGATACTGCATGGGGGGCGCGGGAGATCAGCAGAAAAAAAAAAAAAACAGCCGTTGCAACAACATTCAAGTGCGTGAATAGAGGTCAGCGCTCTGCCTTAATAAAGCGGCATTAAACTGCAATTACACTGAATCGTTCTTCTTCAGACCGATGACTTGTCACTGATGGAACAAGCCAAACATAGAAGTTGCTCGCCGTAGAAAAGCGGACCGAAACTCAAGCTGAACTCGCCACTCTGCTGCTGTGCGTGTTCCGGTGAAAAGACGAACAAGAAGCTGAGCTTGTGACGTGAGGCGCTGTCAAAAGCTGTCATATATTTGCGCTTTTATATATTGCTCATCCAAAGCATCACTGAAATATTTGAATGTTTTTGTTTATTTAAATTAAAAGTTAAATTCTGTATTATTATTCTCTCTTACTGTTATATGAAATAATGACATTACAAAGTGAAACTATTGCTTTTCATTGCACGTTTTTTTTTATTTAAAAAAATCTTTCCGTTTGTATTTATTACATTTTTTTTTGGGGGGGGGGCAGATTTCTTTTAAGGTTTAAGGGGGGGCACGACAAAAAAAGTTTGAGAACCACTGGTCTAGTGAGTGATTCACTAGCCATACAGCCTTTAACTACTGAATGAATCAGCGTTTCGAGCGAATCGATTGAATAAAATGACTCAATCATTGACACAGTGACTTGCTGCCACCTACTGGCGATATTTCATAATCGTTTCATCTTGTAATTTATTTAATATTTCTGTATTCAAAATGTTGTTTAAAACATAACAAATAATCTCATTGTATTATGCAATTGCAGTTGCTGTGTAAATGCATTTAATTACAACTCTGAGCAGCATTAAATTGTGTAAATACATCTAAAAGCAACTTCAGATGCTGCTTTAATGCCACCTCTTTTATTGACTACATTTAAGAATTTAAATTTAAAGATGTTATGGGCCTATATATTTAATAAAATTAGAACAAAATCTAGGTATCTAGGCTTAATTTCTGACAGTAATAGCTGACAAAAAATATAAAAAATACTCTTCATCTCTGGCTTTACTGTTTAAAACTTTAAAACCAACACTAATTAAACATAATGATTCATATTGTTCAGTTTACTTCATAGATGGTAAATCACAGAAATATAACATTATGTAAATCAATTAGTATACACAGATGTTGATATAGTGGTACATTGGTAAGTTTAAGCAATGGGATATTTTAGTGATATAGATAGAGGCAATTTAAGACAATCATAGTAATAGTAATAGAATTGTAGTAGAAGTAGTAATAAGGAGTAGTGGTAGCATTAGTAATAATAGTAATAGTAATAATAGTAATAGTAATAATAATAATAATACATTTAGACTGGTCAATACAATTATTGTAGATATACACTATTCTCTAGGTCTGGGAGCTGCTCCACAACTGCCAGTGAGCACAACCAACAGACCCTCCCAACATAGACACCTCCCTTCGTAGATGTAGATACAATATTCTTGTTAGTGTATGTTATTTTTTCTTATGTAATGTATTCTGTAAGAAGATTGGTCCAGTGATTGATATGTATACAATTTTTTGATTTCCAGTTTAGCTAAATTAATTCTTGGCGATAGTTAGAGAACTGAGGAGTGGGTTTTTATATTTGACTGGGAGATTATCAACTTCTATGCTGTTACTGAGTAAACAGAGACGGAGATGGAAGGATTCTACAGCCCGTGATAATTGAGAGTTTTGTGGTCACTGATATCCAAAATGAGTAAATTGGTTGACAGGTCCATGTGGCATGAAAGTAGTCGTCTATGTCCCCAATGTACACTGTGAACAAATATCAGTGTCCCTCAAGCCCATTCTAAACTTCTTTCTTTCGGTGATTTGAGTCCTGTGAATAATCTTGAACTGTATGAGTTAGAGGTTTGTATTGTTAGTCATTGAAAATGTATTTGTGATGAAGTTCAGTGTGTGTGGAAGGAAGAAGACAGGGGTCGGCGTGACTGGGACTCGCGGTTTATTAAAACACAAAAGAAACAAAACGAAAGAGAGGCGCACACTAGCGCATTCACCGAGTCACCTTGGTGACACAGCACAACATTAAACTAAAACACGACGAACAGTAGCTTGACGGTGATTTCCACTTGGCAACAGCACACGAGTTCCCAATCCAACTCTCTCTCTCCTTCCCGCCGGCTTTTATGCGGTCTCTCCACGCCAATTACTGCAATCAGACACAGGTGTTCATCATCTGCACTTGACCTACTTACCGCTCGGCTCCCTCCTCTCTCTCCCGCTACAGACTTCGCTAAACCACGCCCCCCTCGCCACAGTATTGTTACAGATTTCCTTCCAGAGGTCGGTGTTGAGGGAGAAGGATAAATCTTTTTCCGATTTGGTCATGGGTATTAAAATTGTTGCATCATTATTTGATATAAGTTTATGTAGTTTGGATATTAATTTGTTGGAGTTAGTGATTTTCATTATGTCTTCCATTAACCGAGAGGGATGAAGTGGGTTATTGATTATGTTTATCTTGGATTTAACTATGGATTTAATTTGTTGATATTGGAGAAACTGTTCTCCCCCAAGACCGTACCTCTGGTCTAGTGTTTTAAATTATGCAAATTGGTTATTTTGAGTAATTCCATTTTGTTGCCATGATGGAAAATTGACAGGTTTATTGCATAGTTGGAAATCAGGTGCTAGATGGGGGTATGTCTACATGGTGTTAGTGGTGAATTATTAATTTTGTTTACTTTCCAGCAGGTTGTCAGAGTTTATGCAATTGTAATATTCTTAAAATAGTGCATTTTCTTAATTGATTTTGGAAGGAAGGCAAGGTCTGAAACTAAAGTATTTTTGCACTGATTTTGTTCCAATTCTTTCCATAATTTATTATGATTGTTTTTGTGAATCCATTTATATAAATATTGTAGCTGGTTTGCTAAAAAGTAATATTGAAAATTTGGAGCTTCTAGGCCGCCTTGTGACTTTGTCTTTTGTAATTTTTCCAGAGATATTTGAGGTGTTTTGTTATTCCAATTGAAGTGAGAGGTTAATGAATCAAGTGATTTAAACCATTTATCGGTGGGTGTTGGAAGCATTGAGAACAGATAGTTGACTTGTGGTAAAGTTTTCATTTTAACTGTAGCAATGCGACCGATAAGTGATAGGTTTGTCCAGTGTTTTAAATCATCTCCATTCTTTTGGCATTTTATCTAGTGCTTTATGGTGTAACACATTTTTAAAGATGTTACTCTGAGGAGTTCAACAGATCTTTGACATGTACTGATAAATAAATGTTTTCACAAAACAAATTAATATTTTACCTTAATACATGTGCCTAACAGACAATAAACAAACTGCAAAGCACTCTCAAGGTCTTTGTCTCTTCAATAATGAGTCAATGAGATGAAGTAAACTTATCGTTTGAATGTCCTGTCTTTTGATAAGTTGAAGTGATGATGAAGATGAAATGAGTTTCAACTCCACAAGGCTATTTGAATGCGATACAATGGTTGTAATCGTATAATCCACAATGTGAGAAAAGATCGCAGTCAGCGGTGTTCAGTGAAACGTTGTCCCCAGCGCCACGTTGCTGGCCATGTGCTGTTGCCTCGTTGCCAGCGTGGATTGCACTTGGATTCACTGTCTCTAGTATTCAATCAGTGTTCACAAAAGAACATGTGGAAATTAAAAGTCCTTTCTAGAAAGAAAGCAAATAGCTAACATCAGTGATCTTATGAAACAAATGAAACGTCAAGTATATAAATCATCCATACTCACAGTTGAGCAGAAACTCAAAGAGTTCTCAACAAAGGACTTTAGAGAAGCAAGAAGGTAGCGTGAGTTCAACCATTTGATTTCCCTCTACCAAACGAACTGACTTACTCTATGGTAGGTGAGTTTATATGTCCGGTTACCTCCAGGCAATAGCGCCCTCAAGCTGCTCCTGTTGTTACTACATGTGACCCAAATACATCACACTAGGGCAGGGGTCACCAACCCTGCTCCTGGAGAGCTACTGTCCTGCAGATTTTAGCTCCAACCCCAATCAAACACACCTGGACCAGCTAATCAAGCTGTTCAGGGTTACTTGATAATTACATGCATGTGTGTTGGAACAGGGTTGGAACTGAAGTCTGCAGGACAGTAGCTCTCCAGGAGCAGGGTTGGTGATCCCTGCACTAGGGCATCAACAACAGTAAAATACAATAATACAGCAAGTAACGTTTTGTCCGTTACAACGGAGTTCATCATGAGTAAGGGGTGTATCTAATGCATTTGCCTGTTCTTTTGACATTGTTGGTAGTTTTAGTTCTTATAGAACTAAATCTATTACAATTTATTTTAAGGTGTCATTGTTACAGTGTAGTTATACATTTAAGTACTGAGTAATATTAATTAATAATATGCACTTACTATAGGGTTAGGGTAGGATTGCATGGAATTATGCATAATTTACTGTTATTACAATGATAAGTACATGTAACATATGTAACAAGAACACTGTAAAATAAAATGATATCAAAATGGCTAATATTCCATTATTCCGTTGCAATATTTTCCGTTAATCATTAACTACCGGTGTGTAAATCCTTAACTACCCACATGATTATGGACCCTTAAAATAAAGTGTTCCCTAACATTGATTCAACCTGGTTAAACTCATTTTCAAAAAATTGGAGCCAGCTAATTTTTTTTTTTTTTTTTCAGATCGAACAGACAAAACATTTTTGAGATATCATCAATTGAAATTATTCTGTACACTCAAAAAATGTTTGTTCAATAAACTTAAATTAAGAATAACCTTTCCACATAATTAGTTTAGGTCTGTACAACAAGACTAAAACAAGTTAATTTAAACAAATAATGTTCTGTTGAACCAACCAAATAGATTTATGTTCCTGATTTAGGTAATAACTATCAAATGTTAAAGACACTTATGTTTATTGTAACTGTGTGTAACACACGGGATGAGGAAGTAAGAAGAGACTTGTCTCAGTGCTGGCATGAGTGCAGTTTTTGCTGTTTGAGTGAAGCATCACATGATGTTTGTCATGTCGCCTCTCACAGCCTGAACACAAACACTCTTCTGAACAAAACTGACATTACTGAAACGCTTTTACATGTCATTACTGAACATTAAACACTAACAGGCATTTCCCTCAAAAACATCTAAAATAGCACTTAATTTCAACATTTACTCTCCTGGTCAAAACCTACATGTAAGCAAAGAATGCTGGGAACGTCTAGGTTACGACTGTAACCTCCGTTCCCTGAGAACAGGGAATGAGACACTGCATCAATGACGCTATGCATGCTGGGAACTAAAAGTCCACTGCCCAGTTTAAGTTAATTCAACACTAATTATTCAGATAGTTCAAATGGATTAAGTAAACTTTAGTTTCACATATTCAATTGGATTTTACACAATAAAATTAGGTAAAGACAAAATGTTCAGTAATTGTGTGGTTTTAACTCATTTGAATTGTTTAACAAGCACCAAAAATAATTTTTACAGTGTACATTAAAAGATCAGATTCATAATTCCTGATTCTGATATGTTTTTATCTCCATCAGATTCCCATCAGCTCAATCTGGATCTGAACACAGCACATAAACGCCTTCATCTGTCTGAGAATAACAGAGTGATTAAATTCACTGACACTCTCACAGTCCTGCCGTATCCTGATCATCCAGACAGATTTGATGCGTGTCCTCAGGTGTTGTGTAGAGAAAGTGTGTGTGAACGCCGTTACTGGGAGATTGAGTGGCGTGGAGGATATGTGTTAATATCAGTGTCATATAAGAGCATCAGCAGGAAGGGACGTTATAATAAGTGTCGGTTTGGATATAATGATCAGTCCTGGGGTTTGTTCTGTTCTTCCTCCAGATACTCATTCATACACAATAACATAGAGACTGAACTCCCTGTAAAGCCCATCAGCCGTAGAATAGGAGTGTGTGTGGATCACAGTAGAATAGGAGTGTGTGTGGATCACAGTGCAGGAACTCTGTCCTTCTACAGCGTCAACAGAGACACAATGAGTCTCATACACACAGTCCAGACCACATTCACTCAGCCGCTTTATCCTGGGTTTAGGGTTTATTCTAAATCATCAGTGAAACTGTGTTGATGAATCAGATTAGACTGTAGAGAGATTCTACCCATAATGCTTTAAGCTGCATGATAAATCAGTGACTGTCACACGCTGGCTTGACTAGATAATCCGAGATAAAAGGCTTGAAGCAGAAAGACGACGAACACTTATATTTAATAAACACCAGCAGGAAACATTAAAACAAGACAATGAATATATAATGACTGAGGGTTTAACCCTCTGGGGTCGACAAACGCGCCGGCACGTTCTGCTGGATTTTCTTCACATAGTAGCCCAATAGACTTAAATTACTTTGTCATTTATGGTCATACAGAAAAAAGAAATATGAAAAAAGAATCTGTAAGATGTCTACTTTTGAATGTGTCCACTTACAATCAAAACAAAACATTGTGCTTTTGTAAAATAAAGAAAATAAACAGGGTATGCTTTCTGCCTCTCTGAACTTTATTTTCTTGAGCACGTCTATAAACTGAAACAAAACTCAGCGAATAATTGTCACACATACCTGAGCAATATATCTTTATAAACATTTAAATGTGTACTTTTAAATGATCTAATTCAAAACGAAAACAAATATTCTCCGTTTAAGTAAATTTGTATGAAACCAACAGGATGTCCAGTTTCTCAAGCGCGTGCTCATTAGCTCTAATGTGACCGCAAAAAGAGATTCACATGCAAATCGTCCACGTGAAGGAACTCAAACCTGTAAACGCCCTCATTACCTCAAAACACAGCACCAAACTTCATCAGTCCTCTGCTTTTCCTCGAGTTTGGAAGACACGCTGTGAGCTTACATTGGATTTACCTCAGAAGAAGAATGCGATTTAAAGATAAGAAAGATTTTAAGGTACGAAATTTATTCTGAATTATATTAGTTAAAGTGTTATTGTTGCATAAACTTCACATTGTAGTTGAACTGTTGCTAGACTAAAAAGTATGAAATTGAAGGAAACGTTGAAATTTAAACTATAGACAGGTAGGCAACCTTTAAATGCTAAATAAATATACATGTATGACACAATATGTTTTATATTAAGGAGCATAAAAACATTCCTATGATATAAAAGTAGGCTAGTATGAGTGTTTACACTAACATGATAGATATAATGTATAGGTTGGTGTTTACTATGAAATACTGTGTTCGTGGATATCTGCTCAAACAGAGATGTTTATTATAATGTGGTAACAATAGTGTTTTTATTGTTAAAACTTCATTGAAATTCAACACCTCCTGTTGAGTATGTTTCCGAAAAGTCATGAAGTAAGTGTGATGTGTAACTCATATTTGTATGAATAGGTATAGAGCAATGTATTTTTAGATGTATATATGTATATGTATGTATATACAGTATATATATATATATATATATATATATATATATATATATATATATATATATATATATATAGAAGTGTGAAAGTAAAACTGTTGCTATGAGACTCAGCTCAGTTATGGGGAAACGAGTATTGCAAAACATCTGTGAAGGGTTCTAGGAACAAGAGGGCCTAAGCTGACTGTTGCTGTATAACTGTCTTACCAAATGCTGTATTTCTTTTTATATGTGATGCAAAAGCTTTGTGCTTAGGGGGAAAACCTGTGATCTCTGAAGGGTATAAATTGTGAGGCCTTCAACACTTCAAGGCTGAACCTTGTGGTGAAGACCACTCGTATTTTTTTTTATGTGGATTTTTATTCTGTACTTTGTTATTAAAACGAAACCATCGATTGTGGTGATTCGTAATCTTCTCTATAACAAGTCTCAGAGTGATTTTCTTCTAAAACCTATTATCTGAACCTGGACAATATGTCCCATCGAGCTTTGAGAGCGCCGGGATCCAGACTGAGTTTGGCTTGGACTCCCCTTGGGAATTTCTAACCAGCGGACAGCGCTCAAAACCTGAAGGTAATATCAAATATTTTAGTATGTAAAGGCTATGGAAATCTTAGTCATTTAAGGGGAAAATAAATACAACATGGCACCCAACTAGCGGGGCTCGTTTTTAAGTAAGAACAACATAAGTATGTTTTCTTTAAATACACTAAAACTTCACTAAAATTATGCTTGTGTTTAGCATATTTCTTAAAAATTTAACTAAGCATATATTCATTACCAAAGTATTTGTAGTGTAGTTTTTAGAAATACATATTAAAATTATGCTTGTGTTTAGCATATTTCTTAAACGTGTACCTAAGCATATATTTATTACCACTTCTAGTATACTTTTTTAGAAATATATTAAAATGCAATTCTATATATTTTTAATGCACTTCAAATAAGCATGTTGGGAATACAGATGTATTATAAACATTCTACCTGAATTTCAAGTATGTTTTTAATACATTTAATACTACGTCTATTTCACCTGGGGTCATAAACACAGAAACTCTAAGGTCTTCATGTCATGACTGAAGACAGGAAGCAATAGCAAGTAAACTCTTTTATTTAAAGGCAATAAGGAAGTCCCGAATCAGACGAAGGCAGGTGGCGCAGGGACTTTGATGGTCAACACGGAACAGACGAGATGAAGTGCGAAGGTGAAAGGTGGTGACGGATCCAGACACAGAACGTAAATCACAGGAAACAACGACCAGGAACAAGAAGCACGAGACTGTGGAACGTCGAACAGGAACAGGACCAGACACACTGCACGAAGGACTTCAAACAACGATCTGACAAAGGAGATGAGAAAACGGTGAGTATTTAAAGGTGAGGAGATTAACTGCAGCTGGCATCGTGAGTGAGATCAGCTGTGTCGCTGATCAGGCAATCGTGACACTTCACGACAACCCGTCAAAATAAAAGTTTGGTTTAACTTGATAGAAATATATTATTATTTAATAATTATATATTTCGTTTTTTTTAAGTTTTTGTTTTTGTTTGTCATGTTACATCCTTTGACCTAGACGGGGCGTAACACCAGTGATCTCCCTCCATTCACTGTGTGCAGTAATAGTCTCCTGTATACTTACCGTTATCCTCCAGTGGTGTGTGCTTATCCTCATCTCACCTATTGCCCTGTGTGTGAGGATTCTCTGTAGTGGAGGGACGGTTGATACCGGAGCTCAGATGATCCGACACAGTTTTCAAGTCTGACCACCAGATGTCGCTAATGCACACTGTGTTAAAAGCTTTGAGTAATGAACCGATTTTCAAGACAATTTGATGAAAGCCTTCAGAAAGCCTTGGTGTCCCACCACTAATTCTTTGTCACCCTAGTAAAAGAGGAAAAAATGAACTGTCTGACTAGGATTATTTACCTGCATTGATCCATTCTTTATATTTGTCAATAAATAACTGCATTTGGGTTCACTAACACTAAGTCTCCTAGTCTCCAAGTCTGTCTCCAATAGCTTCTTGTCATCTTATCTATTACTACTGCAAAAGCAACGAGAGAGACAGTAAGGGAGGATGACGTTCACTGAGAAAATACGTCATTGGAATGTGCGCTCGCTAGAGGCTATAAATAGACGTGAAACAGGTGCACCTTCAGGTATTACTTCGTCTAAAGAGACATCTTGACATGCCCCTAGTGCAGCGATGTAGCGCAGAAGCTACTCAATGCTGTGCTGAGTTTAGCGTTATGGGAACGAGAATACCACAGCTGCTGCACTGGAAGTGTCTGGACCCCTCAAGGTGTAGTGTGTGTGATAACAAACACAAGAAAGATCTCAGACATGAGCTTGGGATGTCGAATTAACCCCCTGGGGTCGGCAAACGCACCAGCACGTTTTGCTCGATTTTTTTCACATTGCAGCAAAATAGACTTAAAATACTCTGTCATTTTTGGTCATACAGACTTAAGAAATATGAAAAAATAAACTGTTAAATGTCTACTTTTTAATTTGTCCACTTACAATCAAAATAAAACATTGTGCTTTTGTAAAATAAAGAAAATAAACCTCTCCGTGAACTTTTTTTCTGGAGCACGTCTCTAAACTTAAACAAAACTCAGCGAATACTACTCACCCAGGCATGAGCAATATATCTTTATAATCATTTAAGTGTGTACATTTAAATTATCTAATTCAAAATTAAAATAGATATTCTCTGTTTATGTAATCTATATAAAGAGAGAGAGAGGTCAGCCGTTCTCATTAACGTTCTTTCAGCTCATTATTCTGCTAATGTGACGCCCACGGAGAGCGTGCGCTATTCGAACGCAAATGATCTGAGGTAACACATGCAAACGTGTCAACGCCCACATCAACTCGATAAAACACACCAAGTTTAATCAGATTAATGTACTATGTCGTCTTGCGAGGCTGTGAGGAATACCTCTGGGACATTTACCTCAGAACATGTGCTGGTTTATTTTCATTTCGAGGAGCGACGGATCTAGCCGAGAATTGTGAGTACGTTTTTTATTCTTGTGCTTTGTTCTAATCGCGATATGGAATAGTGTTTGTAAACGCAAAAAGACTGTTTAAATTTGAATCACGTTTCTGTGTTTGAATGAATTAGCGGCACAGATGGGCGCTTTTGTTTACTAGCTTGCAAAAAGACTGTTTAAATATTAATTGGGTTTCTGTGTGTGAATGAATGAACAGCACAGATGCGCACTGTTGTTTACTATGTTACAGATGAAATATGAAAGGCAACATTTCGTAGTTTTGGATAGATTATAAAGTTTTTACTCTAAAATAGACAAGAAATAAGCTTTTGTTAGCCAGTTTCTGCTCATGTGTTAAATATATTGTATGTTTTGTCAAAAATAAACTCATCAACTAAGATGTTATTATAGGTTTGTTCCAATGTAAGCTATATCAGACTAATGAATCCTTAACTTTAAAATATGTATGATAAAATATATTGGCCTACTTTAAAAAAGAATACTTTATAAGAAATTTATGGAAAAAGACAATTTTCTTTTCAAGATGTTTCCAACTCTAACTTTGAACCAATTCTGTAGAATGGCCCATATAGCCTATTTGAACAGGATTTCCAGGTATGACTATGTACTAAAAATGTGCTTTTGACTTTCATTTATATTTGGATTATATATATATATATATATATATATATATATATATATATATATATATATATATGTATTAGGGGTGGCACGATCCGCCTTTTTTGCCTCCGATACCTGGGATTCAGTATTGGCCGATACCGAGTACCGATCCAATACTAAAATAATAATAATAAAAAAACAGTGCCGAATTACCTAATAAACTATACCTGTATGCCTCACTGTGGGAAGAGACTGTGATTATTCTTTTGTGAAATACATCAAGCTTGACTTAAACATTATTTTCATAACTTTGTAAAACAATATAAGGACAAAATATATACTATATAATTAAAAGACATTTATTTTTAATTTTTAATTTCTATCAGCAACATATGATAGATAGGACAGAACAACTAAGGAAAGAACAAAAATTGGCAATATCAGAGCAATACCGATACAGAGTATCAGATCAGTGCACCCCTAATATATATATATATATATATATATATATATATATATATATATATATATTTTTTTTTTTTTTTTTGTCCTTACATTCTTTCTTATGTGACACACCTGAATGAAAGGCTCATTATGCAGCTCATTATACGGGTCATTGTCTTCTCAGGTGTGAACCACATAATTATTCATGATCGGGTTGGACCATTCACGCCCCCACGCATATTGCCTTTCCAAACACAAAGTGTTTTACAAAATTTAAATCAATCTATTGTTTTATGTGAATGATTAGGCAGGATGATTTTCAGATCATTTTGAAGCAAAAACTCTAGGCGACAACATTGATTAGTCAAAAGTCTTGTGGACACATATTTAGTATGTGTTTTGTGGCCTTATTTCAGAATTTTTTATTTTTTTTCAATAACCATGCATAAACATTATTCTCTTAAAAATGACACCTTTGCCATTAATATGTTTAAAAGCAACTGAAAAAAGCACAAATGTCAGGGCATGTCAGAACATCTCAAGGACCCCAAAAACAACTTAGACCCCAGAGGGTTAACCCTTTAGGCGCCGGAGGTTTTTTCCTAAAACGTTCGATTTTGACATCTTAATTTCAAAAGGCTATATCTTAAAAGTGATAAAAGATAGAGACTTTGTGTAAATTAGAGAAATATTAAGGATGACCTAAGGTTTATGTAGGGATTACATTTTCCCATCTAACTTGCATATTATGACGTCATATGGTGGCAGCCATCTTGGATTATAGGATTTTCATGAAAAGTCACATGTTTAAATGATAAAATGCAGAACTTCTTTCCCCCCAAAATGTCCCTCACCTTCTGTATGCTATATTGCACAATACTGAATGCTCAGGTAAATAGTAAGTAGTGAACAAACTGTGTAAATCATTACTAATAAATGGTAGAAACAAACCGAATGCATGTAGCGGTTGGCCTTTTGCTGTAGAGATTTTCCATTTACTACATACAGTAGGCACTCTGATTCCATGTATGGGGCACATATATATTATTCATATGCTTGCGATAGACTTGCATAATAGCCCCTCTGCTCCGTGTCACACCGCCTCTGCTCCTGCTACGAGCAGCGCGGCCAGATCTGCCTCGCGCGTGCCGAGTGTGCACAGCCCGGACTACTGTCATTGTCATTACGACTCCCCACCCTGCCTCCACGTTGCCCCCTAACTGTCCTATGAATACTTCGACCTCGTCTAACATACCCAGTGGCATTAGACAAAGTCTCCACCACAATACTGTCGCCGCGATTGCCGAGAGGCACACGGTCAGAAGACAAAACTACAAGGCTAGCGCGGTAAAAATCTCCCGCCTCGTTCCCCACAACACTAACACACCTGCTAACTTCGTGATGAACACTCCAACCCCGGGAAACATTGTTCCCACCACTGACATTGGGCAAAGGACCATCTACATTGGGCAAAGGATTCACCGTTTGTGCTTTGTGTAGGGCTATACTTTCACTTTCAGAATCACCGTCATCTTCTGAAGGCAGATATTCCCCTTCAGAATCAGGGTCCGCGAATAGAAGACCCAACACTTCATTGCGTGTAAGCTTTATTGATGTCATTAGATAATAATAATAATAATAATAATAATAATAATAATAATAATCTAATGCAAATACTCGCTGACGTTGACAATATTGCTCTGATAAAATGGCTCACTTGCACACTAGCTCCGCTTTTGTTCGCACTGATTCAATGCACTCTAGCTCAAAGATTTTGTATAGAAGCATGACGTTTTTTGAGTCAGGGATGAAGTATGACATGTCTGCCATCTAGTAGAGGGGAGGTCGAACGAAATTTGACACCCTATTTGACAAAATCAGCCGTTTTATTCAGTGCCTCATCTTGTTGAGTAAACTCGACCGTGCCGCCATAAGGGTTAAGGACATGTGAGCCCGGAGTAGCACGAACATCCAAACTATGAAATCAGTCGAGGCTGAATCAGTCGAGGCTGACTTTGGCGGGGGGATGGCTTTGTTCTGGAGCTGCTGTAAAGCCGGAAGGTCTCTGTTGCTTTAGTTTCCTATTGTCACTGTAAAGCCACTTTGGAACAATCTACATTGTTAAAAGCGCTATATAAATGATGATGACTTGACTTGACTTGACTGTTTGACTATCTCGGGGTGGAACCTCCATATTTATTCCAAATTTATATAAAAATAAATAAATTTTAAATAAATAATCATTTACATGCTTAGGACGTTTGCTCATTGTGATCAGATGGCACGATGGCTTCACTTGTTATGATGTCATGAGCAATTCTTTATTAATAGAAAAGTTTAAAGGACAGAACCGGACACAAGGACATCCCAGTCTGGAGAGAGAGTGAGCGAAAGGGACGGACCTGTCTCTCGGTCCTTAGTCAGTGTAAAGCCCGGCTGGATCAGCCCAAAGAAGGTTTTCCAGTCAGCGGGTGAAGTTCTGCGCGTCTTTGTCTTTCCGCGTGACAAAGTAATTTGATTAAATTAAATACATTTTCTCATATGTATTAACTCGTTATTTCATCTGTCTCCACAAATGAAAAAGGTTTTAATGATATCTGGGTGTAAGTGGACGTTACTTTGCTTGTGTCGTTAGTATGAGTTTGTCACGTCCGGGTAACAGACGCGCCCCGGAACTGATATAAGCAAGCTCAGTGGCTCCGCTCGTTAGAGATACATCCACACCGGAGCAGGAAGCGTTTGGCGCGTGTAGTACGTTGTCTAAAGGAATGGTGAGGATTAAATGAAGTTTCCCAACCCTCTGTTAGATGTCTGTACTCTTGGTAAGCGGTACAAGGTAAGTGTGTGATTAGGGGCCAAGCCCCGAAGGGGCAAGGCACCTATTGTATCTGTTAGTTTTCTTATTAGGGGCCAAGCACCGAAGGTGCAGAGGCACCTATTGTATCTGTTGGTTTTCTTATTATTAGGGGCCAAGCACCGAAGGGGCAGAGGCACCTATTGTATCTGTTAGTTTTCTTATTAGGGGCCAAGCCCGAAGGGGCAAGGCACCTATTGTATCTGTTAGTTTTCTTATTATTATTATTATTATTATTATTATTATTATTATTATTATTCCGCAAATGGAAGTCTATGGCAGCCCTATGAACCGTAAATAGGAAAATGATGAAATTTGGCACACTTATAGTGATGGTCATGAAAAGTAATTGAGCCAAATATTGAGTCTCTAGAACCAACTCTATAGCGCCACCACCAGTTCAAAAATTCAACATTGAAATGGTTATAACTTTTGAACCCTTTGATCTAGAGACATGAAACTTAGTACACCTGATTCCACTCATCATGCTGATCACAACCAATACCTTACATTAAGACCCCGCCCATTACAGTAGTGGCCATTTTGAAATGTACAGTATTCAGTTATTTCGCTACTCCTCCTTCAAATTTTGTCCAATTTTCTCCAACCATGTGCTCAAATGATCTTCGGACTGAGCCGCATAAAAGTACTGTTCCCGATTTTTTTGTTATACTCGAAAAAAAAAGTTGTACTGTCGCAAACTTAACGAGGTCGACCCAAAATTGGCTAAGAGGCTGTATCTCGGCCAAAGTTTGATCAATCGAAACGAAAATTGGTACGCTTCATCGGAAGCATGATCTGAGGGTCCATGCCAAAGTTGGGAACAGCGCCACCTACGGTCATGAGATATGGAAAATTGCTATTTTGGCCAATAACTTTTGAACAGTTTGTCAGAAAATCATAATTGTGGTATCTATGGATTCCTTGCATCATGCCGAATCCGTGGATATCGATTTTGCCATGATGGGATGTACCACGTGTCCGCCATTTTGAATTTTGTCATAATTTGCAATATCTTTTAAACTATTTGAAATTTCTTCACCAAATTTGGTATGGATCATCATTAGCATGGACCGAAGGTACCTGAGAAGTTTGATCACAGCGCCACCTAGTGCTCCAGAGATATCATTGTTTTTTGAAAAAACGCTTATAACTTTTGCTAACATTGCTTGAAATTTGATTTCTTTATGTCAATATATTCCTTGGCTTATGCCGATTTTCAACGATATCTCATATGTCATTTTCCAACAATGTGACTGTCCGCCATATTGGAGCGAATGTAAAACAGTTTTTTCGCTACTCCTCCTTCAAAATTTGTCCAATTTTCTCCAAACATGTGCTCAAATGATCTTCGGACTGAGCCGCACAGAAGTACTGTTCCCGATTTTTTTGTTATACTGAAAAAAAAAAGTTATGATGTCGCAAACTTAACGAGGTCGACCCAAAATTGGTTCAGAGGCTGTAACTTGTAAACAGTTTGACACAAAATCATAAAATTGGTGTCTATCGATTCCTTGCGCCATGTCGAATCCGAGGATGTCTATTTTGCCAGGATTGGATGTACCAAGTCATAAGCTAAATTAGCATTAATTAGCTTAGCATGCTAATCTGGTTAACATGTCATGGAACTTTTTTGTGAACTCATTCTCACACTGAACCCTCTCCTCTGCTGCTTTGAAATTCACGTCATCTGAGTGGCGCAATCGGCTAAACCATGCATCTCGAATCCCGAACTATTCTGGTCGTGGGTTCGAGTCCCATGTGGGACGACTTTAAAATTGTGTATAAAGTTGTCATTTCAATTCCTTCTGGCTCTGCACTGCTGTTGGTGCTTAAATGCTCTCTGTGCTTCAGTTACATGTATATTCAATTTGTGCTGTTTTTGTTCTTGCGGCTCTGCACTGCTATTGGTGCTTAAATGCTTGCTGTGCTGCTGTGCTTAAAGTACTTGCTGTACTTGCTGTACAGCGCTGTGCTTGCTGTACTTGCTGCGATGCTGTGCTTACAGTACTTGCTGCTCTGCTATACTTGCTGTGATTGCTGTACTTGCTGTACTTGCTGTACTTGTTGCGATGCTGTGCTTACAGTACTTGCTGCTCTGCTGTACTTGCTGTACTTGCTGTGTTTGCAGTACTTGCTGTACTTGCAGTACTTGCTGTATTTGCTGTACTTGCTGTGTTTGCTGTAATTGCTGCGCTGCTGTGCTTACAGTACTTGCTGCTCTGCTGTAATTGATGTGATGCTGTGCTTGCTGTGCTTGCTGTACTTGCTGTACTTGCTGTGCTTGGTGTACTTGCTGTGCTTGTTGTACTTGCTGTACTTGCTGTACTTGTAGCTTGCTGTACTTGTTCTGCTTGCGGTGCCTTCCTGGGCTTGGCCCCGTGTTGCTGCTTGCAGCTATATTTATTATTATTATTATTATTCTTCTTCCGCAATGGGAGTCTATGGCAGCCCTATGAACCGTAAGTAGGAAAATGATGAAATTTGGCACACTTGTAGTGATGCTAATGAATAGTAATTGGACCAATTTTTGACCTTCTAGGACCAACTCTATAGCGCCACCACCAGTTCAAAAATTCAACATTGAAATGGTTATAACTTTTGAACCCTTTGATCTAGAGACATGAAACTTAGTACACCTGATTCCACTCATCATGCTGATCACAACCAATACCTTACATTAAGACCCCGCCCATTACAGTAGTGGCCATTTTGAAATGTACAGTATTCAGTTTTTTCGCTACTCCTCCTTCAAATTTTGTCCAATTTTCTCCAAACATGCACTCAAATGATCTTCAGACTGAGCCGCATAAAAGTACTGTTCCCGATTTTTTTGTTATACTGGAAAAAAAAAAGTTATAATGTCGCAAACTTAACGAGGTCCACCCAAAATTGGCTAAGAGGCTGTATCTCGGCCAAAGTTTGATCAATCAAAACGAAAATTGGTGCACTTCATCGGAAGCATGTTCTGACGTCCCATGCCAAAGTTGGGAATAGCGCCACCTACGGGTCATGAGATATGACAAATTGCTATTTTGGCCAATAACTTTTGAACAGTTTGTCAGAAATTCATAATTGTGGTATCTATGGATTCCTTGCATCATGCCGAATCCGTGGATATCAATTTTGCCATGATGGGATGTACCACGTGTCCGCCATTTTGAATTTTGTCATAATTTGCAATATCTTTTAAACTATTTGAAATTTCCTCACCACATTTGGTATGGATCATCATTAGCATGGCCCGAAGGTACATGAGAAGTTTGATCACAGCGCCACCTAGTGTTCCAGAGATATCATTGTTTTTTGAAAAAACGCTTATAACTTTTGCTATCATTGCTTGAAATTTGATTTCTTTATGTCAATATATTCCTTGGCTTATGCCGATTTCAACGATATCTCATATGCTATTTTACAACAATGTGACTGGCCGCCATATTGGAGCGAATGTAAAACAGTTTTTTCGCTACTCCTCCTTCAAAATTTGTCCAATTTTCTCCAAACATGTGCTCAAATGATCTTCGGACTGAGCCGCACAGAAGTACTGTTCCCGATTTTTTTGTTATACTGAAAAAAAAAAAGTTATGATGTCGCAAACTTAACGAGGTCGACCCAAAATTGGTTCAGAGGCTGTAACTTGTAAACAGTTTGACACAAAATCATAAAATTGGTGTCTATCGATTCCTTGCGCCATGTCGAATCCGAGGATGTCTATTTTGCCAGGATTGGATGTACCAAGTCATAAGCTAAATTAGCATTAATTAGCTTAGCATGCTAATCTGGTTAACATGTCATGGAACTTTTTTGTGAACTCATTCTCACACTGAACCCTCTCCTCTGCTGCTTTGAAATTCACGTCATCTGAGTGGCGCAATCGGCTAAACCATGCATCTCGAATCCCGAACTATTCTGGTCGTGGGTTCGAGTCCCATGTGGGACGACTTTAAAATTGTGTATAAAGTTGTCATTTCAATTCCTTCTGGCTCTGCACTGCTGTTGGTGCTTAAATGCTCTCTGTGCTTCAGTTACATGTATATTCAATTTGTGCTGTTTTTGTTCTTGCGGCTCTGCACTGCTATTGGTGCTTAAATGCTTGCTGTGCTGCTGTGCTTAAAGTACTTGCTGTACTTGCTGTACAGCGCTGTGCTTGCTGTACTTGCTGCGATGCTGTGCTTACAGTACTTGCTGCTCTGCTATACTTGCTGTGATTGCTGTACTTGCTGTACTTGCTGTACTTGTTGCGATGCTGTGCTTACAGTACTTGCTGCTCTGCTGTACTTGCTGTACTTGCTGTGTTTGCAGTACTTGCTGTACTTGCAGTACTTGCTGTATTTGCTGTACTTGCTGTGTTTGCTGTAATTGCTGCGCTGCTGTGCTTACAGTACTTGCTGCTCTGCTGTAATTGATGTGATGCTGTGCTTGCTGTGCTTGCTGTACTTGCTGTACTTGCTGTGCTTGGTGTACTTGCTGTGCTTGTTGTACTTGCTGTACTTGCTGTACTTGTAGCTTGCTGTACTTGTTCTGCTTGCGGTGCCTTCCTGGGCTTGGCCCCGTGTTGCTGCTTGCAGCTATATTTAGGGGCCAAGCCCCGAAGGGGCAAGGCACCTATTGTATCTGTTAGTTTTCTTATTATTATTATTATTATTATTATTATTATTATTATTATTCCGCAAATGGAGTCTATGGCAGCCCTATGAACCGTAAATAGGAAAATGATGAAATTTGGCACACTTATAGTGATGGTCATGAAAAGTAATTGAGCCAAATATTGAGTCTCTAGAACCAACTCTATAGCGCCACCACCAGTTCAAAAATTCAACATTGAAATGGTTATAACTTTTGAACCCTTTGATCTAGAGACATGAAACTTAGTACACCTGATTCCACTCATCATGCTGATCACAACCAATACCTTACATTAAGACCCCGCCCATTACAGTAGTGGCCATTTTGAAATGTACAGTATTCAGTTTTTTCGCTACTCCTCCTTCAAATTTTGTCCAATTTTCTCCAAACATGCACTCAAATGATCTTCAGACTGAGCCGCATAAAAGTACTGTTCCCGATTTTTTTGTTATACCCACCAACTCTCCCTACCACAACACACAACCCAACCCTACACCAACCGGTAACCACCACACCCCCCACCAACCACACCCCACACCAACCCAACCACACCAAATACCCACCAACCCAACCAACACACCCAACCACCACCCCCACCAACCACCCCACACACAACCCCCCCCCCCACACCACACAACACCACAACACCACACCCCACCCCTAACCCACCCCACAACCCACCCCAACCACCCCACCACACCCCCACCCACCCACACCCCAACACAAACCCCCCAACCACACCCCACCCAACCCCAACACCCCACCCAACAACAACACACCCCACCAACACCCACACACCCACCCCCCAACCCCCACCCCAACCACCACACCCCACCACCCAAACACCACACCCCCCACCAAACCCACCCCACCAACAACACCCACCCCCCACACAACACCACACCCACCCCACACCACAACCCACCCCCCACCACCAACACCCCAAACCCCAACCCACCACCACCACACCCCCCACCCAACACAACCACCCACCCAACCCAACCACCACCACAACCACACACCAACCCACACCCCCAAACACCATAAACACAACACCACCCCCACCCACCACCCCACCCCCCCACACCCCCCCCACACCCACCCCCCACCCCCCACCCCACCCCCCCACCCACACCCCCACCCCACCCCCCCAACCCCACCCCCCCCACACACCACACCACCCACCACAACCACCCCCACCCCCACACACCACCCCCACCCACCCCCCCCACCCACCCCCCCCCCACACCCCCATACCCCACCCCCCACCCAACCCCACCACCCCCCCACCACCCCAACCACCCCACCCACCCCCCACACCCACACCACACCCACCCCCACACCCCACCCCACACACCCCCACCCACCCCCACCACCCCCCACCCACACCCCACCCCCACCACCACCCCCACCACCCCCACCACCCACCCCACCACCCCACCCACACCACACCCCCCACCCCACACACCCCACCCCCACACACCCCACCCACCCCCCACCCAACCCACCAACACCCCACACCACCACCCCCCCACCCCAACCACACACCCCCCACACCCCCACCCCAACACCACCCACCCACCCCAACCACCACCCACACCACACCCACAACCAACCCCCACCCACCAACCCCACCCACCCCCCACACCCACAACCCCACACCACACCACCCCCACCCCCCCCCACACCCACCACCCCACAACCACCCCACCCCACCACCCCACAACCCCCCCCAACCACCCACACCCCACCCCCACCCACCCACACCCCCACCCCACCCACCCACACCCACCCCACCCACCACCCACCCCACCCCCACACCCACCACACCCCCCACCCACCCCCCACCCCACACACCCCCACCCCCACAACCCACCCACCCACCCCACCACCCCCCAACCCACCCACACACCCACCCCCCCACCCCACCCCCACACACCCACCCACCCACCCCCCACCACCCACACCCCCCCACCCACACCCACCCCCCACACCCCCCCCACCACCCCCCACACACCCCCCAACCCCACCCCACCACCCCACCCCACACACCCCCCACCACCAACCACCCCCACCCACCACCCCCACCCACACCCACCCCCCACACCCACACCCCCACCCCCCACCCCACCACCCCACCCCAACCCACCCCCACACACCACCCCCCCAACCCCCAACCCCACACCACCCCCCACAACCCCACCCCCCACCACCACACCCACAACCCCACCCCCACCCACCCACCACCCACCCCACACCACACCCCCACCCACACCCCCCCCACCCCACCCACACCCCCCCACCACCCCCCCCACCCCACCCCCACCCAACCACCCACCCCCACCCCACCACCCCACCCCCACCCACCACCCCCCCAACCCCACCCACACCCACCCCCCCACCCCCACCCCACCCACCAACCCCCCACCACCCCCACCCCACCCACCCACCCCACACCCCCACCACACCCACCACACCACACCCCACCCCCCCACCCCCACCACCCCACCCCCCCCACACCCACCCCCCCACCACCCACCACACCCCCCACCACCCCACCACACCCACCCCCCAACCCCACCCCAACCACCCACCCACCCACCCCACCCCCACCCCACACCCCACCCACACCCCACCCCCACCCACCCCCCACCCACACCCCACCCCACCACACCCCCACCCACCCCCACACCCCCACACCCCCCACCACCACCCCACACCACCCCCCCACCACCCCCCACACCCCACCAACCCCACCACCCCACCCCCACCCCCCACACCACCCCACACCCCCCCCCACCCACCCCCCACCACCCCACCCCAACCACCCACCCCCACCCCCACCACCCCCACCCCACCCCCACCCCCCCCACACCCACACCCCCCACCACCCCCCACCCCCACCACCCCACCCCCACCCCCAACCCCCCCCCCACCCCCCCACACCCCACCACACCACCCACCCCCAACCACCACCCCAACCCCACCCACCCCCACCACCCCACCCACCACACACCCACCACCACCACACCCCCCACCCACCCCACCCCCACCCACCCACCCCCACCCCCACCCACCCACCCCACCACCACCCCACAACCCACCCCACCACCACCCCACCCACCCACCCCCACCCCCCCCACCCCCCACCCACACCCACCCCCACCACCCCCACCCCCCACACCCCAACCCCCACCAACACCCCCCCACCCCACCCCCCCCACCCACCCCCACACCCCACCCCCCCACACCCACCCCACCCCCCCACCACCACCCCACCCCCACCCCCACCCCACCACCCCCCCCCAACACCAACCCCCACCCACACACCCACCACCCACAACCCCCACCCACCCACCCCACCCACCACACCCCAACCCCACACCCACCACACCCCCCACCCCCCACCCAACCCCCACCCCCCCACCCACCCCCCACCCCCACCCACCCCACCACCCCACACCCCCCACCCACCCCACCCCCACCACACCCCCACCCCCCACCACCCCCCCCACCACCCAACCACCCACCACACCCACACCCCACCAACCCACCACCACCCACCCCCACCCCACACCACCCCCCCACCCACCCCACCACACCCCCACCCACCACCCCACCCCACCCACCCCCCAACCCAACCCACCCCACACCACCCCCCACCCCACCACCCCCCACCCACCCCCCCACCACCCCACACCCACCACACCACCCACACCCCCCACCACCCCCACCCCCACCCACCCACCCCCCCCCCACCACCCCCACCCCAACCACCCACCACCCCCCCACCACCCACCACCCCCCAACCCACACCACCCCCACCCCCCACCCACACCCCCCCCACCCCACCCCCCCACCCCCACACCACCCCACACCCCCACACCCCCCCACCCACCCCCCACCACCCACACCCCCCCCCACCCCCACCCCCACCCCACACCACCCACCCCCCACCACCCCACCCCACACCACCCACCCACCAACCCCAACCCCCCACCCCACACCCACCCCCCACCCACCCACCAACCCCCCCCCCCACCCACCACCCCCCCCACCCCACCCACCCCACCCACACCCCACCCCACCCCCACCCCCCCACCCCACCACACCCCACCCACCACCCCCACCCACCCCCACCCACCACCCACCCACCCCCACACCCACCACCCCACCACCCCCCCCCCCACACCCCCCACACCCACCCCCCCACCACCCCACCACCCCACCCAACACCCCCCACCACACCCCCACCACCCCCCCCCCACCCACCCCACCCCCCACCCCCCCACCACCCACACCACCCCCCCCCAACACCCCCCCACCCCCACCACCCACCACCCCCCCCACCACACCCCCACCACCCCCCACCCCACACCACCCCACCCACCCCCCCAACACCACCCACCCACCCCACCCCCACACCCCCCCCCACCCCCCACCCACCACCCACCCCCCACACCACCACCCCCCACCCACCCACCCCACCCCCCCACACCACCCCCCCACCCACCCCCACACCCCACCACCCCCCCCACCACACCCACCACCACCCCCCCACCCCCCCACCCCACCCCACCACCCCCCCCACCCCACACCACCCACCCCACCCCCCACCACCCCACCCCACACCCCCAACCCCCCACCACACACCCCCACCCCCCCACCCCACACCCAACCACCCCACCCCACCACACCCCACCCCCCCCCCCCACCCCCACCCCCACCACCCCACACCCCACCACCCCCCCCACCCACACCCACACCCCCCCACACCCCACCCCACCCCCACCCCCACCACACCCCACCACCCACCCACAACACCCCCCCCCCCACACCCCACCACACCCCCACCCACCCCCCACCCACCCACACCACCCCCACCACCACCCCCCACCCCACCCCCACCCAACACCCCCACACCCCACCCCACCCCCCCCCCACCCAACCCCCACCACCCAACCACCCCACCCCCACCACCCCACACCCCACACCCCCCCCACCCACCAACCCCACCACCCCACCCCCCACCACCCCCACACCCCCACCCCACCCACAACCCCACCCCCCCCACACCCCCCCACCACCACCCCCCACCACCCCCCCCCCCCACCCCCACCCCACCCCACACCACACCCCCACCCCCACCACCACCACCCCCACACCCACCCCACAACCCCCCACCACCACCCCCCCACCCCACCCCCCCCCACACCCCACCCCCCACCCCACCCACCAACCACCCCACACACCCCACCCACCCCCAACCACCCCCCCCACCACCCACCCCCACCCACACCACCCCACACCCCCCCACCAACCCCACCCACCCCACCCCCACACCCACCCACACCCCACCACACCCCCAACCACCCCACACCCCACCCACCCCCCACAACCCCACCCCCCACCCACCACCCACCCCACACCCCCCACCCACCCCACCCCCACCACCACCCCACACCCCACCCCACCCCACCCACCCACCACACCCACCCCCCACACCACACCCACCCCACACCCCCCACCCCCCACCCACCCCACCACAACCCACCCCACCCACACCACCACACCCACAACCCCACCCCCCCCACACCCCCCCACACACCCCCCCACACCCAACCCCCACACCACCCCACACCACCCCACACCCCCACCAACCACCACCCCCCACCCACACCCCACCCCAACCCACACCCCACCCACCCCAACCACCCCAACCACACCACCCCACCCCCACCCAACACCCCACAACCCCACCCACCCCCACCCCCCCACCCCCACACCCCCCCCCCACCCACCACCCACCACCCACCCCACACACCACCCCCCCCCACCCCCCACACCCACCCACCACCACCCCCACACACCACCCACACCCCACCCCCAACCACCCCACACCACCCCACACCCCCACACCCCAACACCACCACCACCCCCACACCACCCCCACACCCACACCCACCAACACCCACCCCACAACCCCACCCCACCACCCACCACCCCCACACCCACAACACCCACCACCCCCACCCAACCCAACCCCCCCACCCAACCCCACCACCCCCACCCACACCACCACCCACAACCCCCCCCCACCCCCCCCCACACCCCAACACCCACCACCCCACCCACACCCCCCAACCCACCAACACCACCCCCACACCCCACACCACACCCCACCACCACCCACACCCACCACCCACCCCCCACCCCACCCCACCCACCCCACCAACCCCCACCCACCCCACACCACCCACACCCCCACCCCACCCACCCAACACCCACACCCCCACCCACAACCCCCACCCACACCCCACCACCCCCCCCCCACACCACCCCACCCACCACCCCCAACCACCCCCACCACCCCACACCCCCACCACCCACCCACACACACCCACCCCAACACCCCCCACCACACCAACCCCACACCCCCACCCCCCCACCACACCCCCCACACCCCCACACCACCACCCACCCCACACCACCCAACACCCACCCCCCCACCAACACCCACACACCACCCCCACCACACCCCACCACCCAACCACCCACCACCCCACCCCCCACACCCCCAACCCACCACCACCCCCACCCCACCCACCCCCAACCCCCCCACACCCACACCCCACCCACCCCCCACCACCAACACCCACCACCCCACCCACCCCCACCCACACCACCCCCCACCACACCACCACCAACCCCACCCCCACCCCCAACCCACCCCCACCACCCACAACACACCCCACCCCAACCCCACCCCCACCAACACCCACCCCCACCACCCCCACACCACACCCCCCCCCACCCACACCCACACCACCACCCCCACCCCCCACCCCACCAACCACCCCACCCCCACCCCAACCCCCCACCACCCACCCCCACCACCCCACACCCACCCCCCCCACACCCACCCCAACCACCACACCCCCACCACCCCACACCCCAACACACCCCCCCAACCACCCCACCCACCCACCACCCACACCCCACCCAACCCCACCAACCCACCCACACCCAACACACCCCCCACCCCCACACCCACCCACCCACCCCACAACCCACCCCCCCACCCACCCACCCCACCACCCACCCCCAACACCCCAACCCCCCCCCCACACCACCCACCACCCACCCCCAACACACCACCCACCACCCCCCCACCACCACACCCCACCCACCCACCACCAACACCCACCACACCCACCCCACCCCACCCACCCACCAACCCCACCCACCCCCACACACCCCCACCACCCACCACCCACCCACACCCACAACCCCCACCACCCCACCCACCACCCCCACCCACCACCCACCACCACACACCACCCCCACACCCACCCAACCACCACCCACACCACCCCACCCCCACACACACCCACCCCCCCACCACACCCACACACCCCCACCACCAACCCCACAACCCACCCCCACCACACACCACCCACACCACCCCACCACCCCCCACCACCCCCACCCACCACACCCCCACCACACCCCAAACCCCCCACACCACCCACCCACACAACCCCCCCCCCACACCACCAACCCCACACCCCACCCAACACCCCACACCCCCACCACCACAACCCCACCACCCACCACCCCACAACACCACCACCCCCACCCCCCCACACCCCACCCCCCACCAACCACCACCCCACAACCACCCCACCACCACCACCACCCAACCCACCCCACCCACCAACCCACCACACCACATACCCACCCCAACACCCCCACACCCCACCCACCCCACACCCCCACCAACCCCCACCACACCACACCACCCCACCCAACCACCAACACCCCCACCCCCACCAACCACCCACCCCACCACCCCCCCAACCCCAACCACCCCCAACCCCCCACCACCCCAACACCACACCCACCCCACCACCCCACCCCCACACCCACCCCACACCACACCCACACCCCAACCCCCACCCCCCCACCCCACCACAACCCCACCCACACACACCCCACACCCACCCCACCACACCCCCACCACAACCACCACCCACCAACCACCCCACACCACCCACCACACCCACCAAACCCCACCAACCACACAACACCCCCACACCCCACACCCCCAACCCCACCACCACAACACCCACACCACCCACAACCCCACCACCCCCACACCACCCCACACAACACCAACCCACCCACCACCACCACCCCACACACCCCCCACCCACAACCCCACACCCACACCCCCACAACCACCCCACCACACCACCACACCACCCCACCCACCCACCCCAACCACCACCACAACCCACACACCACCCCACCCAACACACCCCACCCACCCACCCACCCCACACCACCCCACAACCACCCCACCCACCACACACCCACCACCCACCACAACCCCCCCACCCACCACCCACCCCCACCCACCACCCCCACACCAACCACACCCACCCCCACCACCCACCCCCACCCACCCCACCCCACCCCCACCACACCCACCCACCCACACCCCCCACCCCACCCCCCCCCACCCACACCACCCACCCCACACCCACCCACACCCCACCCCCACCAACACCACACCACCCACCCCACCACCCACACCACCAACACACCCCCCACACCAACCCCCCACCCACCACACCCCCACCCCCCACACCCCCCCACCACACCACCCCCCCCCACCCCACCCAACCACACCACCCCACAACCCCACCACACCCCACCCCCACCCCCCAACCCACCCCCACACCACCCAACCCCCCACCCACAACCACACCCCCCACACCACCCCCAACCCACCACCCCACCCCACCCACACCCCCACCCCACCACCCACCCACCCCCACACCACCCCACCCACCACCACCACACCCCACCCCCACCCACACACCCCCACCCACACCCCAACCCCACCAACCCCCACCCCACACCACCACCCCCACCCCACCACACCCCCCACCCCAACCCCCACCCCACCCCCACCACCCCCCACACCCCCACCCACCCCACACCCCAACACCCCACCACCCACCCCCACCCCCCACCACCACACCCCACCCACACCCACCCCACACACCACCAACACCACCCCCACACCACACCACCAACACACACCCCCCAACCCCCACCACACCCCCCACCCCAAACCCCCCACCCCCCACCACCACAACCCACCACCCCCCACCCCCACCCCACACCACACCCCCCACCACACCCCACACCCCCCCACCACAACCCCCACCCACCACACAACACCCCACACCCACCACCACCCCACACCCAACCACCCCCCACCACCCCCACCACCCCACCCCCCACCCCACACCCACCACCCCCCACACCCACCACACCCCACACCACACCCCCAACCCACCCACACACCCCCCACCCACCACCACCCACACCCCACCCCACCCACCCACCCCACCACCACCCCCACCCACACACCCAACCCACCCCCCCACCCCACCCCCCACCACACCACCACCCCCACCCCCAACACACCCCACCACCCCACCCCACCCCCACACAACCCACCCACCCACCCACACCCACCAACCCCCACACCCACCAACCCCCACCCCCAACCCCCCACACCACACCCACACCCCCAACCACCCCACCCACCCACACCCCACCCCACACCCCCACCCACCACCACCCAACCCACCCACACCCCACCACCCCCCACCCACCACACCCCCCACCACCCCCACACCAACCACCCCCAACACACCCCACCCCCAACACCACCCCACCCCACCCCCAACCACCCCACCACCCACCCCACCACCCCCCACACCACACCCACCCCACCCACACCCACCCCCAACACCACCCCCCCACCAACCACCCCACACCCCCCACCACCCCACCCCCACCCCCCACCCCAACCACCCCCACCCCACACCCCCCCCACCCCACCACCCACCACCCCACCACAACCCCACACCACCCCCCCCCACACCACCCACCCCCACCCCACCCCCAACCCCACACCAACCCCACACCCCCACCCCACAACCCCACCACACCCACCACCCACCCCACACCCCCCACACCCCACCCCACAACACCAACCCACCACCCCACCCCCCCACCCAACCCACCCCCCACCACCACCCACCAACCCCACCCCCACCCCCACCCACCCACCCACCACCACCCCCACCCCAACCCACCACACCAAACCCCACCCCACACCCCCACACCACCCACACCCCACACCACCCACCCCACAACCCACCACCCAACACACCCCCACCACCCCACACCACCCCACCCACACCCCCACACACCACACCCCACCCCCCCACCACCCAACCACCCCCCACCACCCACACACCACACCCCCACCCCACCCACCACCCCACCACACCCCACCCACACACCCCACCACCCACCAACCCCCACCCACCCCACCCCCACAACACCCCACCCACCAACCCACACCACACCCCACACCCCCCACCACACCCCCCCACACCACCCACCACACAACCACCCACCCACCCCACCACCCCCACACCACACCACCCCCCCACCCACCCACCCCACCACACCCACCCCACACCACCCCACCACCCACCACCACACCCACACCCACCACCCCACCCCCACCCAACCACCCACACCCACCCCCCCACCCCACCCCACCCCCCACCCACCACCCCACCCACACCACCACCCCCCACCACACCCACCCACCCCACACCCCCCCCACCCACCCCCACACCACCACCACACCCCACCCACCCCCACCCCACCCCACCCCACCACCCACCAACCCCACCACCACACCCACCCACACCAACCCCACCCCCACCACACCCACCCCCCCACCCCACACACCACCCCCACCCCACCACCCCCACCCCCCACCACCCACCCACCACACCCCCACCCCCCACCACACCCCACACCCACCCCACACCCACACCACCCCACCCCACCCCACACCCCCCACCACCCCACCACACCCCACCCACACCACACACCCACCCACCCCACCCCACCCCACCACCCCCCCACCACCACCCACCACCACACCCCCCCCCACCCCACACCACCCCCACCCCACACCACCCCCCCACACCCCACCACCCACCACACCCACCCCCCACCCACCCCCACACCCACCACCCCCCCACCCCCACACCACCACCACCCCACCACCCCACCCCACCCCCCCACCCCCACCCCACCCCACCCCCACCACCCCACACCCCACCAACCCACCCCCCACCCACCACACCCCCCACACCCACCCCCACACCCCACCCACCCACCCCCACACACCCACCACCCACACCCCACCACCCCACCCACACACCCCCCCCACCCCACACCACCCCCCCACCCACCCCACCCACCCACACCACACCCACACCCCCACCACACACCCCCCACCACCCCACCCACCACCCCCACACCCCACCCCCCACCACCCCACCCACACCCCCACCCACACCCCACCCACCCCAAACCCCCCACCACACCCACCCCCACCCCCCACCACCCACCCACCCCACCCCCCACCCCACCCCCCACCCCCACCACCCCCACCACCCCCCCCCCACCCACCACCACCCCACCCCCCCCACCCCCCCACCCCACCCACACCACCCACCCCCACCCCCCCCCCACCCACCCCCCAACCACACCCACCACCCCCACCCCACCCACCCACCACCCCCCACCCACCCCCCCCCCACCACCCCCCCACCACCCACACCCCCCCCCCCACCCCCACCCCACCCCCCCACCCACCCCCCCCACCACCCCACCCCCCACCACCCCACCACCCACCCACACCCCCCCCCACCCACCCACCCCACCACCCACACCCCCCCACCCCACCCCCACCCCCACCCACACCCCCCCACCCACCCCCCACCCCCACCACCCCCACCCCCCACCACCCACCCCCACCCACCACCCCACCCACCCCCACCCACCCCACCAACCCCCCCACCCCACCCCCCCCACACCCACACCCCCCACCCCCCCCACCCACCCCCAAACCACCCACACCCACCAAACACAACCCACACCCCACCCACCCCCCCCCACCACTCACCACCCACCCCCACACCCCACACCCCCACCACCCACCCCAACACCCCAACCCCACCCACCCACCCACAACCAACACCCACACCCCCACACCACCACCCCCAACCCACCCCACACCCCACCACCACCCACACCCAACCCAACCCCACACCCCACCCACCCACACCCAACACCCAACCCACCACACACCCCCCCCCCCCACAACCACCCCCAACCACACCCCACCACCCCACACCCCAACCCACCCCACCACAACACCCCACCCACCCAACCCTAACACCACAACAACCTCACCAAACCACAACCACCCACCCCCCACCCCCACCCCCCCCTACCCCACCCCCCCCAAAACCCCACCACCACACACCCCCCCCCACCCCCCACCACACCCACTAACCAACAACCCACACTAATCCGAACACACATACACCCCGCCACCAAGACACACCACCTAAAACACACCCACCTAACCCCCTCCTACACCTTAAACTCCCCACCCTACCCCCTCACAG
>JAVALU010001259.1:0-164680 GCA_030770095.1 Gila robusta
ATATATATAGTAACGCTTTTCGGGGTTTGCACTTTGCAGACGGTCCCTTCGGATCTGTCTCTCAGCCTGCGCATAGGGATCAATGTATTTTATCCACTGCGAAGGAAAGCTCGTTTCGGGGAAAATTAGGTTGTAGCTGCTTGTCTACATTACTACGGTTAAAAAGAGGTGTCATTTGTGTAGTAACAACGTTTAGCGGAGGAGTTATTGATCCGGGAAGTTCGAATCTGTGAATTTATTGCCAAATTTACTTAACTAGTCGAGTTTTGATATCTCCTAACGTTGCGTAGTGCAGTGGCATAGACTGTGCAGTCGATATCCTCTCAATTCATGGGAGAGAATGTCGCTACCGCCACCTGCTGGTGTGGCTAATTAACTGCTCTCACACGTACGCCTTACAAATCTCTTTTTACAGATCGCAGCGGGACAGAGTGGACAAAAATCCACAAATGTGTAAAAAGGGAGTTGCAAATGTCACGTGACCTGCAAATTGCCCGGAAGCAATCCACAAATGCGTAAAAACAGTTTTGTGTGTAGAAATGGATCCACAAAAGCGTAAATCACACTTTGTATGTGAAATAAAAAGATATTTGTACAGATTAAATTGTGTGTATTTACAAATCACACATCATTTTTGTGAATATGATTTTACACAACACAAATGTAAAAATACATGTTTTAGGTTGTGATATATTTAGGGCCCGAGCACCGATGGTGTGAGGACCCTCTTGGAATTGCTCTGTTTATTATTAGGGCCCAAGCCCTGAAAGGGCGAAGGCCCTATTGTTTTCTTTAGGATAAATTTTGTTTTATTTTTCTAACGACTATTCGGGCACTTTTGGGGCCCTTAACGTGCTCGAAAACTCTTGAAACTTTGCACACGGGTCAGAACCCGCGGCCATCAGGGCCGGGCTGAAGCTGGTACCCGGGCGTGGCAGGGGGACTCAACAGCGCCCCCTGGAACGGGGTCCAAAAACTTGGTCCATAAATCAAACACGTTTGCATGTAATAATATGAAACTCGGTACACATATAGATCTCATCAGTTCATATATCCTTCATACTCTTACTTTTTACCCCAGCCCAACAGGAAGTCATCTATTTAGGGTTGTTTGGAAAACGCATGCAATGGAATTTAAAGTACTCCTCCTAGAGAATTCAAACAAATGCCACGAAACTCGGTCAGCGTGAAGTCAAGACATTGAGGATAAAAAATTGCCAGCGGATTTTTGATATCTCGAACGGTTTGGCCGTGGCGAGGAAACGAATTTATGGCGCGAAAAGAGAAACAGGAAGTGTGTTATAACTTCTGCATACATTAACTGATCTTGGTGAAACTTCAGCAGTGTGTTCGTTGTAAGAGGCCGATCACATGGATGTGACTATTGTGAGTCAAAGTTATAGCGCCACCAACTGGCAGCAGGAAGTGTGTCACTTTCAAAATGCTTTGAAATCACCCTCTTATTTTTACCCGATTTGCTTCAAACTTTATGTGTATAATGTAAACATACGGCAGATGTAGACCTGTGAAAGGATTATTGATATCTTAGATACTGTTGCCGTGGCAACGCATCAAACTTTAATATTCTTTTTTGATGCTTTTGAGACTCTTAGCATGCTTGAAATCGCATGAAACTCGACAGACACATTACATTTATTAGCCAGTAGACATGTGCAAAGTTTCAGAAACGGGCGTGGTGAGGGCTCAGTAGCGCCACCTTTTGTCAAAAGTGGGGGGATTAGTTTTATCTACAGTAAGAAAACTCAGTATGTATATTGTACTCATCAAGCCGGACAACTTTCTAATTTACAGTCATTAGCTCCGACCAACAGAAAGTCAGATATTTTGGTTTGAATATGGTCATTTCTCTCTGAGCCTACATCTCTGTGTCTGTGCCTGTCTGTCTGTGTGTGTCTGTGAGTGTGGGGAGGGGGAGGGGGAGGGGGAGGAGGGCTAGATTAACCATTTCACTGCTGTGTGGTTTGGCCTGCATTAAAAAAGAAAATAAATGTCTTAAGCCTTGTATTTTTTAAATAAGTTTTTTTTTAAATAACTATAATAGTTTTATATAATTAGTTTATTAATTCAATTAACTTGGTCCATAAACTTGGTCTGAAAATTTGGTCCATAAATCAAACACACTTGCATGTAATAATATGAAGCTCGGTACACATATAGATCTCATCGGGCCAAACAACTTTAAAGGCACAATATGTAAGAATTTTTCGCCACAAGAGGGCGCAGTTTCCAACAATAACAAAGGCGTCGTTCGATGACGCAGTGATGAGCTGAATGATGGGACTTGCTGTCAAGCTGATGGATCTAATAATGTTTATGTCCCGCGGATATAAAGGAATAAGGACATTTAATTCTACCGAACTACCCGCAAGTGCTGGATTACTCACACAGGTCAGTTTATTAGACGAATTAAACTTGTGAGGTAACGCAGCGCTGCTTCACTTGGTCTAACGTTACACTATCACACTAAACGGCATTTAAATGTGTGTTGAAAGTTATAATGTTATACTAAGTGTTAGTTCGTTTGCCATACGAAACTAGCAGTAAGCTAGATCAACATTAGAATAACATACTGACCATATTCTAACATTTCATCATGTTGAGCTAACGTTATATAACATTGATTTGTTTTATGTACATTTGCTCACCTGTCTAATAAAGCTGTCAAGTTGTGACTCGTGAAGCTCTGTCAAGTCCAAGTTAGTCGCGGACGTGGAGCTCTCGGCATCTCAAAAACGCCACGCTGATATTGATCCTCATTTTAGTTCTCCTTGTGTCATGGTTAGTTAACCATGATCCATTCATGTGTGCGTGTTTGCACTGATTGTCATCACCTGGACTGATCACCTGATTATTACCTCATCATCACCGTTACATCTGTTAGTTGTTAGTTCTGTCTATTTAAGCAGTTCCTGTTGGGTTGTTAACTGTCGGATCATTGTCATTGTTACCTGGTTCTTTGGCATGTCTTGGTTTCCTGTCATTCTGGATATCTGTTTATGTGTTTAATAAATCTACGTTTGTTACTTGCACTTGTATCCTGATCTTTACGTGACACCTTGTTTGTCCCAAAGTCTGCTTGCCATGGATGGTCTATGTTTGAACGAAACAAGAACTGCGTGCCGCCAGAGAATGACGGGCTCTGGTGCCGCTAAACGTTACGCACTACGCAGTTGTCCACGTCTGTCGCCATGGTTACGTAATGGCTATGGCAGTATGAACGGAACCCGAGGATAGCGCGGATATTGCGTCATTGACAGGCGACATTTTTTTCCTGGACGGCCACTTATTTAAAATGTGAATTTCTCTGAAATAAAAAATCTTTGGACACTTTTGGGATATTGTAAATACACAACTGCAGGAAATATATCACACTGTGCAAGTGAATTTTGGATATTTTATTACAAAATTCTTACATATTGTGCCTTTAAGCCAGCCCAACAGGAAGTCGGCTATTTTGGTCTGAATATGGATATTTTGCAAAACCAGCCTCTACATTTTTACTCACTCCTCTTAAAGGTACAATATGTAACAATTTTGTAATAAAATATCCAAAAATCACTTGCACAGTGTGATATATTTCCTGCAGTTGTGTACTTACAATATCCCAAAAGTCTCCAAAGATTTTTTATTTCAGAGAAATTCCAATTTTAAAAAAGTGGCCGTCCCGGAAAAAAAATGTCGCCTGTCAATGACGCAATACCCGCGCTATCCTCGGTTTCCGTTCATACTGCCATAGCCATGACGTAACCATGGCGACAGACGTGGACAACTGCATAGTGCGTAATGTTTAGCGGCACCAGAGCCCGTCATTCTCTGGCGGCACGCAGTTCTTGTTTCTTTCAAACATAGACCATGGCAAGCAGACTTTGGGACAAACGAGGAGAACTAAAATGAGGATCAATATCAGTGTGGCGTTTTTGAGATGCCGAGGGCTCCACGTCCGCGACTAACTTGGACTTGACAGAGCTTCAGGAGTCACGACTTGACAGCTTTATTAGACAGGTGAGCAAATGTACATAAAAAAAATCAATGTTATATAACGTTAGCTCAACATGATGAAATGTTAGAATATGGTTAGTATGTTATTCTAATGTTGAGCTAGCTTACTGCTTTCGTATAATGTTTTTCGTATAGCAAATGAACTAACGCATAGTATAACATTATAACTTTCAACACACATTTAAAGGATTAGTTCACTTTTCAAAAAACTTTTGCTGATAATTTACTCATACCCATGTCATCCAAGATGTCCATTTCTTTCTTTCTTCAGTCGAAAAGAAATTAAGGTTTTTAATGAAAACGTTTCAGGATTTTTCTCCATATAATGGACTTCAATGGGAACCAGGTCGGTTCAAGTTCCAAAAGAAACTTCAGTACAAACTGCAAACTTGTTCAAATGGCTTTAAACGATACCAGACGACGAATAAGGGTCTTATCAAGCGAAACGATCGCTCATTTTATAAATAAATAACAAAGTTTAAGTTTTATAAGCTCAAACGCTCGCCTTGCTCTGTTCTGTGACCCACTCCTGTTCGAACTCGTTCATCAAAATGAACAAATCTTTTTCCAAGTCATTTGGTTCATTCGGCGAAAGAAACGAACGAGTTGATTCGGAAAAAGATTTGTTCACTTTGATGAACGAGTTCGAACAGGATTGCGTCACAGAACAGAGCAAGGCGAGCGTTTGAGCTTATAAAACTTAAACTTTGTTATTTATTTATAAAATGAGCGATCGTTTCGCTTGATAAGACCCTTATTCGTCGTCTGGTATCGTTTAAAGCCATTTGAACAAGTTTGCAGTTTGTACTGAAGTTTCTTTTGGAACTTGAACCGACCTGGTTCCCACTGAAGTCCATTATATGGAGAAAAATCCTGAAACGTTTTCATTAAAAACCTTAATTTCTTTTCGACTGAAGAAAGAAAGACATGGACATCTTGGATGACACGGGGGTGAGTAAATTATCAGCAAAAGTTTTTTGAAAAGTGAACTAATCCTTTAAATGCCGTTTAGTGTGATAGTGTAACGTTAGACCAAGTGAAGCAGCACTGCGTTACCTCACAAGTTTAATTCATCTAATAAACTGACCTGTGTGAGTAATCCAGCACCTGCGGGTAGTTCGGTAGAATGAAATGTCCTTATTCCTTTATATCCGCGGGATTCGCGTGTGATATCTGTCTCTTTAGCAATCGCGACCTGCTTCATACTACTGTAATGTTAAAAAACATGAATGTTTGCACTCATCCATAAACATTATTAGATCCATCAGCTTGACAGCAAGTCCCATCATTCAGTTCATCACTGCGTCATCGACCGACGCCTTTGTTATTGTTGGAAACTGCGCCCTCTTGTGGCGAAACATTCTTACATATTGTGCCTTTAAGTGGTTTATTTTATTCCCACCAAACTTTTTCAACATGATGAAAATACATTAAAGATGCTAAATTGTTAACGGATATTGAATATCTCAAACGGTTTTGCTATGGCGAGGGATTATGTAAAAAAAAAAGAATCAGAAAACGTCTCATATCTTCTAAAAATGTAATTATACAGCATTTATTTTTATATAAAATTAAACATATTAGAACTAAACTCATTTTATTTTTTTCAATTCAAGAAGTATGAGAAAGTTTAAAACAGGCTATTTAGTGCTATTTGGTTAAACAAAAAATCATACATGGGGCTATACTGCCCTCTTGTGTCTAAAATGATATCAACATAGTACATAAATCTTTTTTATCAGGTATGCCTATTGTATTTATATATAAATATATTAGGTATGTGGCTGTGAGGATATTTTCCCACCGGTTAATCGACGTGTAACACCAGCGAGGGCTTTTAAATCGCTAATATAAAAGTGAAAGTAAAGTACAAATGTCTGCACGGACATTGATAATGGTGGCGCTCGCAGTGCGCTTGAATGAATTCCTATGGAAGTAGAAATGAAAAAACGTTCGCTTTGTTCTTCTCGCTCCTCGCCATGGACGTCGTTATGAATGCCAGTGCAGCCGCATACTTTTTAGTGTCACTTTAAAATTAGCGCAATATCGGGGCGATTGCTTGAACTGTGAGTTCAAATAGCCTATTATTTTTCACGGAAAACACAACAACAAAAGAGTACAATGACAGATTTGCTTAAATAGGCGCTTTTACACAAAATATTCCGTCATCATCTTTTCAGTCAGCTCTTCACTCTCGTGATTAATGAAATTTGACTCCGGTTGCTGATCTTTGCTGCCTGCAACTTTCGTTCAGCTCACAATTTAGTAAGCAAACACGTTCAGGTTTTAATTGTAGTGACTAAATGATTTTATTAAACACACACACACACACACACACACACATCAAATTGACGGTGGGGGACAATGGTATATTTAAATCTGCATATTGTAATATCTGCAGGGCACCCCTAGTCTAGTCTTATTAAATGTATGCTTCATCTTTCATTTTTAATTTGTAAATTTGATAAATAAATTCAATTATTTAGAATAATAAGGCACTATATGGCTGTTACCCTATGTAGGGCTGATCAAATTAAATAATTTACACTGAAAAATAACAATGCATTAAATAATGTTATGAGATTGTTTTAAATATGAGTTAATTAACAATCGTTGGAAAGAATGATACTTTTAAACATAACACTAAACCGTCATTAGGTGCCGCCAGGCGACCGTCTTAATGAGCGAGTCATTAATTCATTCGTTCAAACAATTCGTTCGAACGACTGAATCATTCATGAATGAGACAGATGTTTATGGATTGGTCATTGAATCTTTGAGTCAACCGATTCTTCAAAATGCTGAATCATTCAGTAATGAGAAAACACGTTGCTGTGAGATGCGTGATGGTTCTGCTGTGATCTTAGTTTAACTATTTTCGCTGCTGAAACAGAAAAAAAGTCAATATTGCATCTAAAATGTAAGTGTCTTGACTTGTGTGTGTGTGTGTGTGTGTTCATGTTTTTCTATCCCGGTGGGGACTTCAACCTAAATGCACACAGACTCATGGGGACTTGTGTCACAGTGGGGACCTAAATAGAGGTCCCCATGGGTAAACAAGCTTATAAATCATACAGAATTAGTTTTTTTTGGAAATGTAAAAATGCAGGAAGTTGGTCACTTTCTAAATTCTTTTGACAAAAGTGGGGGGGGGTTAGTTTTACCCACAGTAACAAAACTCCGTACCGTATATTGTTCTCATCAAGCCGGACAACTTTCTAATTTACAGTCATTAGCTCCGACCAACAGGAAGTCAGATATTTTGGTTTGAATGTGGTCATTTTCTCTCTCTCTCTCTGTGTCTATGTCTCTCTCTGTGTGTGTATGTGTGTGTGTGTGTGTGTGTGTGTGTGTGTGTGTGTGTGTGTGTGTGTGTTTGTGTGTGTGTGTGTGTGTGTGTGTGTGTTTGTGTGTGTGTTCATGTTTTTCTATCCCGGTGGGGACTGCACACAGACTCATGGGGACTTGTGTCACAGTGGGGACCTAAATAGAGGTCCCCATGGGTAAACAAGCTTATAAATCATACAGAATTAGTTTTTTTTGGAAATGTAAAAATGCAGACAGCTGTGTGTGATGGGTAGGTTTAGGGGTAGGGTTAGTGTAAGGGGATAGAATATATCATTTAAATCATCAAAATATTAACACATAAAGGCTTGAAATATCTCACTTTGCATGTAATGAGTCTATATAATATATTAGTTTCACCTTTAAGTTGAATTACTGAAATAAATTGACTTTTGCACGATATTCTAATTTTTCGTGTTTCACCTGTACCTGTTTTCCTTAAAATTTGAACTAACATTAACTTTATTCTCATCTGAATTATAAATAATTTATTTCTGTATAAAATAAAAACACATTTGATTTTTCTTTTTTAATCAATGTAGAATGTGTAACTTAAAAATAAACAGATTAGTGCTCTGTTCGAGGACAAGAAATGAAAACCAATGGAATATGATAAATGTCCAAAAGATGGCACAGACAGACTGTTTTTAAATGAGGTTGGATAAATATTCTTTTTCTTTTAAACTGTGTGTGTGTGTGTGTGTGTGTGTGTGTAAGAGATTTTGGTTGGGTGACAGTTGTAAGTTACAGTTTGACAAGAGTTTATAGTTTGACAAAAGCACAATGTTGTGTTTTATTGTGAGTGTACACAAATACAAGTAAACACTTTGCAGTTTGTATGATGTCCTCTATGAACAAAATGACGGAGTATGTTTTTATGTCTCCATTGTTCAATTACGCCTCACACACACACACACACACACACACACAAACACATTATTGTTCTAATCAGATCAGGCAAGTAATATTCTGTCTTGTCCCTTAAAAAAAAAATATAAAAAAAAATATATATATACATATATATATATATATATATATATATATATATATATATATATATGTATATATTTATATGTATATATATATATATATATATTTTTAAATATATTTTATATATATATATATATATATATATATATATAGCTGCGAGCAGCGATGAAAGGGCCAAAGCCGGCGGCACCGCCACCCAGGTGCCTTTAGGTAACTAAAGGCACCGGGGTTGCGGTGCCACCGGCTTGGGCCCGTCATCGCTGCTCGCAGCTATATTTATTATTAGGGCCCGAGCACCGATGGTGTGAGGACCCTCTTGGAATTGCTCTGTTTATTATTATTATTATTATTATTCTCCGCAATGAATCGCATTTTTGAGGGCCTAAACATGCACGAAAACTCACGAAAGTTTGCACACGCGTCAGAACTGGCGAAAATTTACATCTGATATGTGTTTCAGAATTGGGCGGGGCAAAATGGCTCGATAGCGCCACCTATAAAGGTTCAACGGAGTGCGCCTCCCGCTACGTTTCACGTACGTGTACGAAATTCGGTACATACATGTAATGGCCCAATACCTACAAAAAAGTCTCTTGGAGGATAGCCCTAAACACAACAGGAAGTCAGCCATTTTGAACTTCCTCTCAGATTTTTGTGTAGTTTTTGCCATTTTCAGGCCTCGTACTCGTACTCGTAAGTTGTTGTTACTGAAGAAGGCAATATCCAATCTGCCCCAAACTTCACACGTCTGATAAGAGTCCTGCCCTAAACAAATCTACATGACAATTTTCAGTTATAGTAATAGCGCCACCTACTGGCAACAGGAAGTGACATGTTTAACAGTGTGATGCAGTACTAGCAACATAGTAAATATGCCATTGAGTTATAAACATGTTAGAAACATGTTAAAACATGTTAGCAATTCTTAGCTAAGTGCTAAAGCATGCTAATGCAATGAAAAAGGAAGTTGTTGTTACTCAAGAAGGCAATGTCCCATCTGCCCCAAACTTCACATGTTTGATAAGAGTCATGGCCTGAACACATCTACATGGGAATATTCAGTTATAGTAATAGCGCCACCTACTGGCAACGGGAAGTGACATGTTTAACAGTGTGATGCAGTACTAGCAACATAGTAAAATATGCCATTGAGTGTTAAACATGTTAGAAACATGTTAAAACATGCTAACAATTCTTATCTAAGTGCTAAAGCATGCTAATGCAATGAAAGAGGAAGTTGTTGTTACCCAAGAAGGCAATGTCCAATCTGCCCCAAACTTCACACGTTTGATAAGAGTCCTGGCCTGAACACATCTACATGAGAATTTTCTGTTATAGTAATAGCGCCACCTACTGTCAACAGGAAGTGACATGTTTTACACTGTGATGCAGTACTAGCAACATAGTAAAATATGCCATTGAGTGTTAAACATGTTAGAAACATGCTAAAGCATGCTAGCAATACTTAGTTAAGTGTTAAATCATGCTATTAATGCCATGAAACAGGAAGTTGTTTTAACTCAGGCAAGGAATGTCCAATCTGCCCCAAACGTCACACTTTTGATAAAAGTCCTGCCCTGAGCACATCTACATGACAATTTTCAGTTATAGTAATAGCGCCACCTACTGTCAACAGGAAGTGACATGTTTTACACTGTGATGCAGTACATTTTTGAGGGCCTAAACATGCACGAAAACTCACGGAAATTTGCACACGCGTCAGAATTGGTGGAAATTTACATCTGATAAGCGTTTCAGAATTGGGCAGGGCAAAATGGCTCGGTAGCGCCACCTATAAAGGTTCAACGGAGTGCGCCTCCCGCTACGTTTCACGTACGTGTACGAAATTCGGTACATACATGTAATGGCCCAATACCTACAAAAAAGTCTCTTGGAGGATAGCCCTAAACACAACAGGAAGTCAGCCATTTTGAACTTCCTCTCAGATTTTTGTGCAGTTTTTGCCATTTTCAGGCCTCGTACTTTAACTAACTCCTCCTACAGTTTTAATCTGATCATCTTCAAATTTGGTGAGTGTAATCTTAAGGCCTTTGCGATGTTAAATTGCGAAGATCTTGAGTTTTCATCGAAGGGCGTGTCCTCGGCGGCCTGACAAATTTCGATGTTTCGCCATGAAACAGGAAGTTGCTGTAACTCAGGCAAACAATGTCCAATCTGCCCCAAACTTAACACGTTTGATAAGAGTTCTGTCCTGAACACATGTTCATGCTCATATTCAGTTACAGTCATAGCGCCACCTACTGGCAACAGGAAGTGACATGTTTAACACTGTTGTGGACTCCAAATAATATATAAAAAAGTGCCAGCAAGTGCTAAACATGCTAGCAACATACTAGAAACATGCTAAAACATGCTAACAAACAATTAGCTAAGTGTTAAAGCATGCTATTACTGCAATTAAATAGGAATTTGCTGTAACTCAGGCATGGAATGTCAAATCTGCCCCAAACTTCACACGTTTGATAAGAGTCCTGCCCTGAACACATCTATATGAGAATATTCAGTTATAGTAATAGCGCCACCTACTAGCAACAGGAAGTGACATGTTTAACAGTGTGATGCAGTACTAGCAACATATTAAATATGCCATTGAGTTATAAACATGTTAGAAACATGTTAAAACATGCTAGCAATTCATAGCTAAGGGCTAAAGCATGCTAATGCAATGAAACAGGAAGTTGTTGTTACTTAAGAAGGCAATGTCCAATCTGCCCCAAACTTCACACGTTTGATAAGAGTTCTGTCCTGAACACATGTCCATGCTCATATTCAGTTACAGTCATAGCGCCACCTACTGGCAACAGGAAGTGACATGTTTAACACTGTTGTGGACTCCTAATAACATGTAAAAAAGTGCCAGCAAGTGCTAAACATGCTAGCAACATACTACAAACATGCTAAAACATGCTAGCAAACACTTAGCTAAGTGCTAAAGCATGCTAATGCAATGAAGCAGGAAGTTGTTGTTACTTAAGAAGGCAATGTCCAATCTGCCCCAAACTTCACACGTTTGATAAGAGTCATGGCCTGAACACATCTACATGAGAATATTCAGTTATAGTAATAGCGCCACCTACTGGCAACAGGAAGTGACATGTTTAACAGTGTGATGCAGTACTAGCAACATAGTAAATATGCCATTGAATTATAAACATGTTAAGACATGCTAGCAATTCTTAGCTAAGTGCTAAAGCATGCTAATGCAATGAAGCAGGAAGTTGTTGTTACTTAAGAAGGCAATGTCCAATCTGCCCCAAACTTCACACGTTTGATAAGAGTCATGGCCTGAACACATCTACATGAGAATATTCAGTCATAGTAATAGCGCCACCTACTGGCAACAGGAAGTGACATGTTTACCAGTGTGATGCAGTACTAGTAACATATTAAATATGCCATTGAGTTATAAACATGTTATAAACATGTTAAAACATGCTAGCAATTCTTAGCTAAGTGCTAAAGCATGCTAATGCAATGAAACAGGAAGTTGTTGTTACTGAAGAAGGCAATGTCCAATCTGCCCCAAACTTCACACGTTTGATAAGAGTCCTGCCCTGAACACATCTACATGACAATTTTAAGTTAAAGTAATAGCGCCATCTACTGTCGACAGGAAGTGACATGTTTTACACTGTGATGCAGTAGGCTACTAGCAACATATTAAATATGCCATTGAGTTCTAAACATGCTAGGAACATGCTAAAACATGCTAGAAACACTTATCTGAGTGATAACGCATGCTATTATCCCCATAATAAAGGACATTTTTGTAACTGACTTTGACATACTCCTCCTATATTTACCTACTTAAATGCACATTGCCCACCGTGCTCTGTCTTCCTAAAGCCACCGGGTGGCGGTGGCACGGGTGCGAGGGCCCTTTCAATGCTGCTTGCAGCTTTAATTGTGTTTATGTTTATTTACAGATCTCTGCAGTACACATTGGAAAAAATTCCACAAATGTGTAAAAAGGAACTTACAAATGTAACGTGACCCACAAATTCACAGGAAGTAATTTGCAAATGTGTAAAAACAGCTTTGTGTTATAAACATCAACCTGTATTTTTGTGGATATGATTTTTCGTATCACAAATGTAAATATACACATTTGCAGATAGTGAAATATTTGCGCATCATTGTACACATTTGTAGATTGTCTTCTGTGGGTCACAAATATTAAAGTCCAAATGATAGCATAAATTGCCTTAAATATAGTATCTCTTCAAACAAGTTGTTGAGAAGACTTCGCTGCACAAGAGGATTATGCTGTATGTAAGAAACGTGATTCTTTGTTGATTTGAAAGAATAAACAGTGATAAATGATGTTTTATTAACAAGGTTCGGGAGGAGCAGGTGCAGATAATTAACCCAATCAGCACAGGTGGAGATCAATCAGTAATCAACTCAGGACAAGATAAATAACAGCAGAACCCACCTGTGTTTCTTGACGGTTTATCAGCATTTAGCCCCGCAGTAGCCTACCTTCCTATCATGTCCGAATTGAGCTCTTCCCGTTTGATGAAGAATCTTTAGTCCGTCAGAATCAGGAATATTTGCCGCAATCCTCTGTTGTTATCTCGCGGGCGTCAGGCCAACCAAACGGGTCCTCACCACCGTGGGCGAAACATCCGCAATCTACTTCCGCGTATTTCTTTAAACCGGAGCATTCAATAATTCCTGCCATAGAGAAATGGACAATAAGGCAATGCCGCCCTCTTCACACGAAGGAACGGGCCTTCCTCCAGCGCCAGGCCGCCGCAGCAGGCCCTAAGTAAGCCGCGCTTCAGATTCAGTCCCGACCAGTCCACACTCTCAACGTCTGCCGGGTCAACTCCGTGAGTGCTCAGCTCAAAACATTTTCGTTTCTGTCCTCAGTTGAACTTCGCATCGCTTCAGTTGTTGAATCACGAGCCAGTTATGCTATCTGGATACTCATTTTTGATCGGGGAAAACTCGCTTTAAATAATTTCTGTACAAATGATTTGCCGTCTTTAACGCGATGCTTCCTCGTGGCATAAACTCACACGTAAACAGTAGGTCTCACATTACGTGCAGATTGCACACAGAATCATCAAGAACCTATCACTAACACTGTCCTGCAATGTATCTACAAAAATCGCTTAGAAACTTAAAGTTATAGCGTAAATGTATTTTTATTAAATTTTTTGAAGTAGCCTAATTTAAATCCATTGCTTCACTATTGTTTTTCTGATTCATAACGAACAAATCGGCAGGGAATGTGACCCATAGCCATAGAATTAATTAAAATAAACTGTCATGTTTGATGATCATCCAACATCAAACAATGATTACTGAATCAAACCGATGAGTCAGAGGTGAATATATGCAGGTTCTAAAACGTTTTAGTCTTCTCATGTAAGCAGTCTAAACTATTATGAACGCGGACTGCTATCTTTGCTCGGCCACTTAAACTTCAGATGCGCATAATCCTGCAAGGATTAATCTCTCACCTCCCCTTCCTCGCGTCTTTGATTAACGTGCAAGAAGACGAGCATCGGTCTGCCAGGCCCCAATCTCCTCCTCCCTTCACTCAGCCTCACACCACAGGAGCTTAATTTCTCCAGGTAAGTTTCTCCACTGCCACAGCAGTGATGTCTCCTCTGCTCCCGCTGGAGCTCTCTTTCTCTGGCTAATTTTCTCCACTGCCACAGCAGTGATGTCTCCTCTGCTCCCACAGGAGCTCTGTTTCTCTGGCTAATTTTCTCCACTGCCACAGCAGTGATGTCTCCTCTGCTCCCACAGAAGCTCTGTTTCTCTGGCTAATTTTCTCCACTGCCACAGCAGTGATGTCTCCTCTGCTCCTGCAGGAGCTCTCTTTCTCTGGCTAATTTTCTCCACTGCCACAGCAGTGATGTCTCCTCTGCTCCTGCAGGAGCTCTGTTTCTCTGGCTAATTTTCTCCACTGCCACAGCAGTGATGTCTCCTCTGCTCCCGCAGGAGCTCAATTTCTCCAGGTAAGTTTCTCCACTGCCACAGCAGTGATGTCTCCTCTGCTCCCACAGGAGCTCTGTTTCTCTGGCTAATTTTCTCCACTGCCACAGCAGTGATGTCTCCTCTGCTCCTGCAGGAGCTCTCTTTCTCTGGCTAATTTTCTCCACTGCCACAGCAGTGATGTCTCCTCTGCTCCTGCAGGAGCTCTGTTTCTCTGGCTAATTTTCTCCACTGCCACAGCAGTGATGTCTCCTCTGCTCCCCCAGGAGCTCAATTTCTCCAGGTAAGTTTCTCCACTGCCACAGCAGTGATGTCTCCTCTGCTCCCACAGGAGCTCTGTTTCTCTGGCTAATTTTCTCCACTGCCACAGCAGTGATGTCTCCTCTGCTCCCACAGGAGCTCTGTTTCTCTGGCTAATTTTCTCCATTGCCACAGCAGTGATGTCTCCTCTGCTCCCGCAGGAGCTCAATTTCTCCAGGTAAGTTTCTCCACTGCCACAGCAGTGATGTCTCCTCTGCTCCCGCTGGAGCTCTGTTTCTCTGGCTAATTTTCTCCACTGCCACAGCAGTGATGTCTCCTCTGCTCCCGCAGGAGCTCAATTTTTCTGGCTAATTTTTCTCCACTGCCGCAGCAGTGATGCTTTTTAAAAAAAAAAACCCTAATTGATGATTTTTTTAAAAAAAAACCCTAATTGATGATTTTCTCTGTCCAGCGAGCATTGGTCTCCCAGCGGACGTAGTATGCATCTGTTTCCTCTTTCTCCATCCAGCGAGCTTTGGTCTCCCAGCAGATGTTGCATGCATCTATGTTTCCTCTTTCTCCATCCAGCGAGCATTGGTCTCCCAGCGGATGTTGCATGCATCTGTTTCTTCTTTCTCTGTCCAGCGAGCATTGGTCTCCAGCGGACGTAGCATGCATCTATGTTTCCTCTTTCTCCATCCAGCGAGCATTGGTCTCCCAGTGGATGTTGCCTGCATCTGTTTCTTCTTTCTCTGTCCAGCAAGCATTGGTCTCCCAGCAGACGTAGCATGCATCTATCTCTACTCTTTTCCATCCAGTGAACATTGGTCTCCCAGTGAATGTATTATGTACTTGTGCTGCGTTCTATTATTTATGCGTGTCGGAGTTCCGACTAGGAAGACAGACGTTGCCTAGCAACACGCCCCCTTTCCTCAGATTTCCCAGCTCGGTAGTCAGACAACCGTGAGGAAACTGAGCAAGAATTCCGATACGGAATCCAAGATGGCTGCGCCCTGTGTGACTTGTATGAATTGTTTTCATTGGTTTTGGACCGCTTTGGTGTTTTAAATTACGATTTTAATCACTCGTATTACTGCGATACCTTACTGCGTCTGTATCACTGCCTGTGGGTATGGGAATCGGCCTTGTTCTGAGTGCAGTATTGAACGAAACCTTGTTTCAAACGGGTGTTACTAATTGGCTAGCGTTGCTAACAGAAGATGACTAAAACATGAAACAAACATGCTACCATAGCAACAGCTTTCTGGGTGGCGTCTATGTTTTTCTCCGACTCGGACGCGCGAAACATACCAGAATACTTGAAGCGTAGAAGTGACGTCATATATGAGGCCCGAATCGGTTCGTTGACAAAAAATCGGTTCGTTGACATAATAGAACGCAGTGTTATCTCTACTCTCTCCCGTCCAGCGAGCATGGGTCTCCCAGCGGACGTACCTATGTACTGTAGGATTACAAATTTATTAAAATGTTAATTTAGGTTCCAATACTATAGAATATAAACTGAGAAAGTTTATTAGCGTGAATTTTTATATCTAAGATAAATGTCACAAACCTGCCTGTTCCTGTCTGTCCTGATCTCTCTATTGTAAGTTAAATTGATCAGAGCACTGAGAATATCACCTTTTGTCGTTGAATGGTCTGGCTGATTAGATTTGTTTCTATGCATTCGAATCACACTGTTAATGCCGATGAGATCAGGGCTGGGGAGTTTCAGGTAGCAGGGCGGACTCCTGTGCCTCATTTGCATTCTTTATTTCAAAGTGTCTCCACCTCTATGTAACTCCTCCCCCTTGAAAGATATATAAACTACAACGTATTTTGCCTTAGTCAGATCTTGGACGAAGCAGACTACAGCAATAAAGAAACCAGCTTGAAAGATATCCCAACGTCTCCTGGTCTTCGCTTCTGAGTTCCTACACCTTAGAAGAAAGTTCACTACAGTACTTATCTCTACTCTATCCCGTCCAGCGAGCATGGGTCTCCCAGCAGACACAGCATGTATCTATCTTCCCACTACCTCTGTCCAGCAAGCATTGGTCTCTCAGCGGACAGCATGTATCTTCCTTTTTCATATTTCTGTCCAGCGAGCATTGGTCTCTCAGCGGACACGACACGTATCTATCTTTCCTGCCCAGCCAGCATTTTCAAACTCATTCCATCTCGCAGGTGGCCGGTAGAGCCCAATATCCTGACGCCATCGAGCCGCTCACGTCAGAAGCTACATGGGCCCTCCCGGTCAGCCGTTTTTCGATTCCCGCTTAACTCACCTGTTAACGCCACGGAGATATACTTGATCAAGCTTATTGAAAAGCCAGCCCGCCAAATTCGCTGCATCTTTGGGGGGTCTATAGTCTGGCGGCTGTCCTTTTGCTCTTTTGCTTTTTTGGGGGGAGTACTCTGGGTTCGGGCAGAAATTCCGAGCTCGGAGCCCTCCACCCGGACAGCACGCCAAGTACGCATAACCTTTACCATAATAATTATATGTAGATGTGAACTCGTGAAATTATGTTTTATTAACAAGGTTCGGGAGGAGCAGGTGCAGATAATTAACCCAATCAGCACAGGTGGAGATCAATCAGTAATCAACTCAGGACAAGATAAATAACAGCAGAACCCACCTGTGTTTCTTGACGGTTTATCAGCATCCCACCTCCACCCCATCTCCTCACTTTTAGTTCCATCTCTAGTTCCATCTCTAGTTCCATCTACTCTTACCAACGGGGTGAGTACTCTGGGTTCGGGCAGAAATTCCGAGCTCAGAGCCCTCCACCCGGACAGCACGCCAAGTACGCATAACCTTTACCATAATAATTATATGCAGATGTGAACTCGTGAAACTAACTATATGGATTTCGAGTGTGAGTACAAGGCAAGAAGATACGCATCAAAACTTGTGGAATAAATAAAAGACATTCACATGTCCCGTACATGTAAGTCAAAAGCTTTATCCATTGTCTAAGTGTGTTTACAAGTGCGCACTTCAATGCACGTTAATGGAAGACCGTGCTTGAGATGTCAGAAGGACTCGCTTCGCTTGTTGTGGCCAAATAGTGTTGTGCAGGATATTGGAGTTATAAATGAATGAAGATCGATCATATTTCCGCTTGCAAGAAGTGTTAGTTGTGTAACTTTGATTGTAAGTAAGATTGCACGTCTTGAAGTGTTACAAATGGCGGACAAAAAAGACGATGAAGATGTTGTTACGCGGTCTGAACGCAAGAGGGCGCTAACGGACAAGGGTTAGGAAGAGAAGCTTCACAACCAGATAAACGCCAGACGAGGCAAGTTGAGACAATTAACTGCAAAATCGAATGAGATTGAATTGCTTATGGAGAACATTTCCAACTTGAATGATGTTGAAAACAAGCAGTTTAAATTCTACAAACGGATGTTTGAAGAATTTATTGAAAGTAATGCAACAGTGTTGTTGTATTTGAAAGATGAAGAGCATGATGCTGATCAGGATTTCTGGTTTCAGCCTAAATTATTATGCTGCAAAAAGTTCATGGAGAAAGTGAAGTCATGGATTGAGGAAACTAAACAGTGCATTAAGATGTCTCAAATCTGTGATAATGAAGTCTCGCCAATGGACAGTGTGTCAATGGTGTCATCCAGGACGATCACGTCTAATAAGTCAGGAAGTGGTACAGCATCTGTTTCCAAAAAATCATCAATATCAACAGCATCATCAGCTCGGCTTAAGGAACAAGCTAACAGAGCAGCTTTGTTGGCTAAAGCAGCCGCTTTAAAAGAAAGGCAGGAGTTGGAAATGAAAGAAGCAAAGTTAAAGGCTAAAATGGAAAAGTTGGAAATAGAAACGGCTCTTGCAATGTCTAATGCTAAAATTAAAATGTATAAAGATTGTGAAGAACAACTACAGTATGCAGATCAAAATGTGGCCATACAAGCAGCCGATGTAGTCATTCCAAAACAGGAGCATTATGAATATGATGAATACAGTGTAAGATCAAGGCATGGTAAAATGCTATCACGTCCTGAAGCAGTTCACTCAAGTATACCTGCAAGTGTCAGACCTAAGAAAACAAACACTGCAAAGAAATGGTCAACACCAGTCAATGAAACATTGTGTGGTAACACTGATACATCAGAATTTCAAAGAGTGATGCAACGCCAGACAGACATCACAGCAATGCTTGTGAAGAATCAACAGATGTCTTGTTTACCTCAACGTGAGGTTACTTTGTTTCATGGAGATCCACTTGAGTTCAGATCTTTTATGAAGGCGTTTGAACATGCTGTTGACTCCAGAGTTGACAGTAGTGCTGACAAGTTGTACTTTCTGGAGCAGTACACTAGAGGTGAGCCCAGAGACATTGTCAAAAGCTGCCAGCACATGCCAAATGATCGTGGTTATGAAAAAGCAATGAGACTCTTGCATGAGAAGTTTGGAAATGAGTTGAAAATTGCAACAGCCTTAATGCAAAAGGCATTCAAATGGCCTGAAATAAAGTCAGAGGATGGAAAATCTTTAAGTGCATTTTCATTGTTCCTGGTTACTTGTCGCAATGTAATGGAGGACATTGAATACATGGATGAGTTGGATAATCCTACCAACATGAGGATTATTATCTCAAAATTGCCCTACAAGTTGCGTGAAAGATGGAGAGCCCATGCTTACGAGTATGAGGAGCACAATAGAAGAAGAGCCAAGTTCATTCAGTTGGTTGAGTTTGTTGATCGCCAAGCAAAGGTAATATCAAACCCACTTTTTGGAGATCTGGATGCTTTGGCAGGTGACAAAAAACACACCAACAAGTCATTTGCTAAGATGAAAAGAAAAGGAAAAGGAAGTAGTAGTTTTGCAACTGACTTAAAACGGGTTGGCGAAACTCAAAAAGACTTGACAATGATGAAAAGTAACAGTGCGCCAGTTATCAGTGCTTACACTAAACCTTGTGCATTCTGTGAGAAAAGCCATACATTGGAGCAATGTTATCAGTTTGGTGCTAAGCCATATAAAGACAAATTTGACTTTTTAAGAAAGAATGGATTTTGCTTTGGATGCTTAGTCAAAGAACACTTAAGCAAAGATTGTAACAGAAGAAGCACATGTCAGCTGTGCTCAAAGAGACATCCAAGTATGTTACACTTAACCACACAAGACAAGATTCCAGAGAAGGAAATGGTAAAAGTTGATCGAACTGAAGTTACCATTTTACCCACCACAATGAGTCACGAGACAAGTGCCTGCACTGGGGCCGGAGACGACTGTGTTCTTGCAATAGTACCTGTCAAGATAAAGTAAAAAAAAAAGTGATAAGTGCATGGAAGTGTATGCCTTTGTGGACCCAGGCAGCTCTGCCACCTTTTGTACTGAGGCACTAGCAAGACAGCTGAGTGTCCAAGGCAGAAAGATTGACATGATGCTAAGCACCATGAACTCAAGCAAACGAGTGGAAAGTTACATGCTCACTGATTTGGAAGTGAGTGGATTGGAAGAGAGCAACTTCATTGAACTTTCCAAAGTGTTTACACAAAAGAGCATACCAGTTTCAATGGAAAACGTTCCACAACAACACGAAGTTGACAAATGGCCGTACCTTAGTGAAGTGAAGTTGCCTCACATTGATGCTGGAGTGGAGATCCTCATAGGGAACAAGAAGTTCAAACTTCTGGAACCATGGAGAGTAATAAATAGTAAGCACAATGGGCCATATGCAGTTAAGACTGCCCTTGGATGGATTTTGAATGGACCTCTTATGGCTCGTTTCCACTGAGTGGTACGGTACGGTACAGTTCGGTACGGTACGCAGTTATTTGCGTTTCCACTGTCAAAAGTTGTGAATGGTACCAAAAAGCCGAACCGTACCGTACCACTTTTTGGGTACCCTTCCGTTGGGGTACCTAGCACAGTGGTACGGTACTAAAGGGTGGAGCTAGACTCACTGCAGAACGCTGATTGGTTGACAAAGTATCGTCACTTGCGCGTGCTACAAGGGGAATGACAACATAAGAAGCGCCATTTTTTAATATACAGTTGGAATATAATACTACGGTTATTCTTTCACGAAATGTAGTTTTAAGAGTTTTTGAGGCGAGAATGTAGTTGTTTAAAGCTCAAATCTGTGGTTTATTTATAATGATTTATGATAATTTGATCCATTCCAGGCGATCACCGGGCGCTCGGCGCTCATGTTCCCCGCCTGGAACAGCCTTTCCTCGGCTAGTCGTTCTGACGTTTGCCGCTGACTCTGTAGTGGTAATTCGTCTTGTGTATATCTAACGGGTGATCTTTGGTCTCGTGAATCATAATTCGTTCCCTGGCCAATCGTTTTGGCTGAGGGCTAAGTGAAGTTTCATATATTTAGGCTATAACTTTTCCGTTGTAACGTTAACGTTAGACTAGCGCTGAATTTGTATATTTGACTGAATTGTTTGCTTTATTTCTTTTTGTATAGCTTCTTGTTACGTTACCTTTTACTTATACTTTTATAATGCTATTATTGATAAAACTGAAATTTAACAAAAAGAGATAGGGTTGAGTTTTGTAATTTGTTATTAGAAGATTATCACTGTAATGTTGTTTATTGCAACATTTGTACAAATGCATATATTGCCTGGAATATGTTTAATATTTTTTTAAATTTAAATGAAAAGATGCAGGGTTGTGTTTTATATTTCGCTTTGTTATAAGTAGGCTAATGTTAATCATGCAGTAAATAATATAATCAGGTCTATACATTGCCTGAACCACATTTGTGTGCCTATAATGTTTAAAATTTATTTAAATGAAAACGAAAAGAGGCAGAGTGGTGTTTTATAACATATTTCGTTTTATTGTTGCCTAAAATGTACATGCAGAGCGAGCTGAGTGACGCTTTCAAGAACGCGCTGTTCCATTTGGAGAATTACCGGACTCGCGTCCTCAGGAGTCCTTCTGCTGAGAACTTTACATACTTGGTATTGAGAAATGCCTAATGTCGGCGCTTGTCTTCTTGAGACAAACATGCCGAGAAGCAAGGACAAGATCTGCTGTATGCCATCCATTGGTGTTTACTTTGTCGCTTTCTTCTTCGCGCGAAAATGACGTTGATCGCTTCTTTCCGGCAAACACCACGCCTATCAAGTAGGGTACTGTTGGCGGTGGAAACGCTAGCTGGATCATGGTTTACTGACCCGACCCAAACCGAACCGTACTGTACCGTACCGTACTGCTCAGTGGAAACGAGCCATTAGAGAACCTGAAGATAGCATGCATAGCTATGCACAAACAAGCGTTACAGTCAACATACAATCATGATTTTCCCGAAAGAAATTGCGATGACAAAGCCGAATTATCACAGATAGATCACCAGTTTTTGAAGTCTGTATCTAATTCAGTGCAATTTTCTAATGGTCGCTATTACATTGACCTTCCAATCAAGAAAACGGTTGTCCAAATGCCTAACAAACGAAGTGCAGCTGTCCAGCGAGTGTTAAATATCAAAAGGAAATAAAAAAAAATCACTCCTTTCATGAAGAGTACAAAAACTTCATGAATGGCATGCTGAGCAAAGGTTACGCAGTCAAGGTGCCTTCATCACACTTAAGTTGTCAAGATGGTCAAGTCTGGTATATACCTCACCATGGGGTGTACCATCCTCAGAAGAAGAAGCTGAGGGTGGTGTTTGACTGTGCTGGAAGTTTTCAGGGAGTGTCTTTAAATAGTGAGCTATTACAGGGTCCAGACATGACAAATTCACTCATTGGAGTGCTCACCCGCTTCAGACAAGAGTCAGTTGCCATGATGGCAGATGTCGAAGCTATGTATTACCAGGTGAGAGTTCCTGAAAAAGACAGTGACATGCTCCGCTTCTTATGGTGGCCAGATGGAGATGTAGATCAAACCTTGGAATAGTACCAAGATGGTTGTCCATCTCTTTGGAGCAAAATCATCTCCAAGTATAGCTAATTTCACTCTTAGGAAGACAGCAGAAGAAAATCGTAGCAAGTCATCTGTTGAAGCAGTCCACACAATTCTTAAGAACTTTTATGTAGACGACTGCTTAAAGTCTGTTTCAAGTCATGTTGAAGCAATTGCCTTGTACAATGATCTCACAAAACTTTGTACGAGCGGAGGATTTCATCTTACAAAGTGGGCAAGCAACAGTCGTGTATTGTTAGCCTCTGTTCCTGAAGGTGAGAGAGTTGAAGATGTAAGAGACTTGGATTTGAGCCGGGATGCACTTCCTGTTGAGAGAGCATTAGGGGTGTTATGGTGTGTCAATTCAGATGTGTTCAAATTCAAAATCAGTTTGAAAGAAAGACCTGTAACAAGAAGAGGAATACTGTCAGTTACAAGTTCCATCTATGACCCCTTGGGCTTTCTCGCGCCTGTCATATTGCCATCAAAGATTCTAATGCAGCAGCTGTGCAAAAAAAAGCTTGCATGGGACGACAACATTCCAGAACAGTGTGCAGAAAAGTGGATTGCCTGGGTACGAGGGCTAAATCAATTGACTGACTTCAGTGTGCCAAGATGTATAAAACCTGTTGACTTTGGAGTTTCAACTTCCGCACAACTACATCACTTCTCAGATGCTAGCGAAGTGGGATATGGAGTTGTGTCATACCTCAGATTGTTAAACACTGATGGACTCGCACATTGTGCCTTCATGATGGGGAGGTCACGCGTGGCGCCGTTGAAGCAGACCACCATTCCACGTATGGAGTTGACTGCTGCAGTTGTTGCTGTTAACACAGACAAAATGCTGAAAGATGAACTGGAACTAGAATTGCTTGAATCTGTATTTTGGACTGATAGTATCACTGTTTTGAGATATATTGACAATGAAGGTTTGCATTTCAAAACGTTTGTGGCCAACAGGATTGCCGTTATAAGGGAGTCGACCAGACCACAGCAGTGGAGGTACATCAACACCTCAATGAACCCGGCTGATTGTGAAAAGTTCATGAAAACCATGAGTTGGATCCACTGTCCTTCTTTTCTCAAAGAACCAGAGAATAAGTGGCCTGAAACAAATCATGACCTAGCAACAAAAGTGGATGACAGTGAGGTTAAACACTTAGCTTCAGTGAATCTTGTGTGTGCAGTGGATGGCACAGATGCTGTGAACAATTTGATCAATTATTACTCTGATTGGTACAAATTAAAGAGAGAGTTGTGAGACAAAATACACAGCAGAAAACCGCAAAGCTCTAACAATACAAGACTTGACAAGGGCTGAAAATGAAATCATCAAATTCAGTCAAAGTCAAGTATTCAAAGAAGAAATTTCTTCATTGCAAAAAGGTAATCCATCTGTTAAAAGGAACAGTTGCCTGTCTAAACTGGATCCAATACTTCAGGATGGATTGCTGAGAGTTTGAGGTCGTCTTGGTAGATCTGCAATGCCTGAGCATGTGAAGCATCCTATCATTATACCCAAACATTCACATGTCACAACTTTAATCTTAAGAGACATTCATGAGAGAATTGGACATTGTGGAAGGAACTATATTCTTTCAAAGTTGCGACAAAAATTCTGGCTTCCTTCTACAAACTCCATTGTCAGAAAGTTTCTCTCCAGATGTGTGACATGTAGAAAGATTAGAGCAAAGGCTGTAGAGCAGAAGATGTCAGAGCTGCCACACGACAGAATAATGCCAGATCAACCACCCTTCACCAATGTTGGGGTAGACTACTTTGGACCGTTTGAAGTCAGACAAGGTAGAAGTAATGTTAAAAGATATGGCGTATTGTTTACCTGCCTAACAACAAGAGCTGTGCATATTGAAGTTGCACATACGTTGGACACAGACTCGTGTTTAAATGCCATCCGACGTTTTGTGTGCAGGAGAGGGCAGGTGTCAATCATGAGAAGTGACAACGGTACTAATTTCATTGGTGCTGAGACTGAACTGCGTAAGGCCATTCAACAATGGAATCAATCAAAAATCGAAAGCACTCTCATGCAGAAAGGAATACAATAGATATTCAACCCACCTTCTGGATCTCATTTCGGTGGAGTGTGGGAAAGACAGAAGGTCTGTTAGAAAAAATCTTGAGATCTGTACTGAAAGAACAAACACTTAATGATGAGAGCTTGCATACATACCTGTGTGAAGTGGAAGCAATAATAAATGACAGACCACTTACCATTACAACCGATGATCCAACAGATCTTGAACCCTTGACACCTAATCACCTGTTATTAATGAAAAGGAAACCAGCCTTACCGCCTGGACTTTTCCAAAAACAAGATGTATATGCACGGCGCAAGTGGAAGCAAGTTCAGTATCTTGCTGACCTATTCTGGAAGCGATGGGTGCGTGAATATTTGCCCTTACTCCAGGAGCGTCAAAAATGTAATCAAGTAAAGAAAAATCTTGCAGTTGGCGATGTCGTCCTGATAATAGATGACTCTTCACCAAGAAATTCATGGGTCTTTGGAAGAATCATGAAAGTGTTTCCAGATAACAAAGGACTGGTAAGACGTGTGTTGGTTAAAACTAAGACCAATACATTGGAAAGGCCTGTTGATAAGTTGTGCCTTATCTGTGAAATGGACTGTTAAATGCTCTTCAACATCAAGGACTGTTTCTATGCCACACAAAGAAATTGATAGTTCAAAATTGATAATGAGCACTTAAAGTTTCTAAAGAGATTTATAATATAAATATTGTTTCAGTACCCAGCAAACACAAAACGTTTTTACAACTTTTCACAACGTTGTATTTTGGTTGCAATTAGGTAATGTTGTAGTACAACATTTTAAAAACGTTTTTAAAACGTTTGTTTAAATGGATAAATAATGTAACCAAAATAAAACGTTTTAAAACCATTGTGAAAATACCAAACTGGTATGTTTTCTTTAAGTAGTCAAAAAAACGTACATATCACGTTTGTTTACTACTAAAAGGAAACTAGACCAAACTACAACTTTTGGGAGACGTTTTATTCAGGTGTTAAAATAACGTAATCTCTACGTTGGAATAAGACGTTTTAAAAACGTTAAAATACCAAACTGGTACATTTTCTTTAGTCAAAAAAACCTAGATATCACGTTTGTCTACAAAAACGAAACAAGACCAAACTAACCCAGCCAGCACCAGACGTCATTTGGACGTTGTTTTTCTTTTTTTGCTAAATCAAGTTGGCTCGTCAATAAATGAGTTAAGCACATACGTTCGCAAACCATAAATATCTACATGATTTGGCATGGCAGAAATCCAGCAAAAAGCGCTCCCTGGTGGTTTATATCTCGTTGAAAACACTTGTGCTGTATATTAGTAGCCTAGGCTACACCTATTTCTGAACGTTTGTTAACAATCACTACATTTAAATATGCCTATAATGCATCCATAAAAACATTAAACATCACAGTAGTATAAACACCATACACCCCAATAAACAACAGCACTTAAATAGCATATTAATAACTGCATATTAATATGAAGCACTGTTTAATATATTTGAAATATATTAAAAAAGACTTAAAGCTTAAATTGCGTTTTATAATGGTTTTCTATGTGTGCTGTTCATAATCTGATTGCCTCTATAAAGTATGCTTTATTAATAAGGTAGTAGGCCTATATTGTGTACTAAATTTGGTGCTTCAATTTAATATCACTCACATTATGCGTTTTAAATGGGGATCACGCTTGATTACGCTGCCGTTGTCTGTTTTAGCAGAATACTGCCATGTAGTGGTAGCAGGTTTTCTCAGACAGTGTGTGTGGATCGTGCAAGGCGAAACCGGCGAAATGAAAGTCTCAAAATCCAAATGAATCAAATAGGATCGACTCAGAAACGAGTCAATGAATGCACGCGTGTCACCTCATCCACAAATGCACATCTTACTTGTTGCATGCACAAATTCTGGCCTACATTAATACAAAATTGAGGTTTTGTATTAACAACTATGTCTCTATTTCAATTCAATTCAATTCAAATTTATTTGTATAGCGCTTTTCACAATACATATTGTTTCAAAGCAGCTTTACAGAAAGTGCATTTCAGAAATGTACGTAAAAAATACAGTTAGTTAATCATCATGTATTAATTTAGGGCATAACATATCGCCGGCGTTGAGTCGTCTCTTCACAGGCGTCGAGTCGTCTCTTCACAGGCGTTTAGTCATCTCATCGCAAGAGTTGGGGCATCTGAAGTCTCCTTGAGAGGCTGGATACAGACTGTAGCTGAAGAACGCTATTTACCTCAGGACTAGCGTCCCGAGATAACAGCAGAAAAGCAGATGGGAAATAATTAGCGTAGCTGCTGTTCATAATATTAATGCATTCGATCTGATTCAACAGTGGTATAAAAGTTAAGCATTATGTGAATGCTTGGCTGAAGAGATGCGTCTTTAATCTAGTTTTGAACTGGGAGAGCGAGTCTGAGCAACGAACAGTATCAGGAAGGCTATTCCAGAGTTTAGGAGCTAAATGTGAGAACGCCCTCCCTCCTTTAGTGGACTTAGATATCCTAGGAATGACCAGAAGCCTCGAATTTAGTGATCTTAAAGAACGCGATGGATTGTAGGGCGATAGAAGGTCCATTAAATATACAGGAGCTAGACCATTTAGGGCTTTATAGGTCAGTAATAGTACTTTGTAATTGATACGGAACTTAATAGGTAACCAGTGCAGAGATGATAAAATTGGTGTTATATGATCATATTTTCTTGACCTAGTAAGAACTCTAGCAGCTGCATTTTGCACTAACTGTAGCTTGTTTATTGACGATGCAGGACAACCAGCTAATAAAGCATTACAGTAATCTAGTCTCGAGGTCATGAATGCATGAACTAACTTTTCTGCATCAGAAACAGATAGCATGTTACGTAGCTTAGCAATATTTCTAAGGTGGAAAAAGGCTGTTCTTGTAACATATGAAATATGATTTTCGAAAGACAAGTTGCGGTCTAGTATAACACCCAGGTCTTTTACTGTAGTGGATAAAGTAACTGGACATCCTTCTAAATTAAAGTTGTATTGTATGAGGTTTTGTGGGTAATTTTTTGGACCAATAAGTAATACCTCCGTTTTATCTGAATTTAATAGCAGGAAATTACACGTCATCCAGCATTTTATATCTTTAAGACACTCTGTCAATTTAGATAAGTTAGTGTTTTCATCTGGTCTTGATGAAATATATAATTGAGTGTCATCAGCATAACAGTGGAAATTAATTCCATGTTTTCTTATAATATTACCAAGTGGCAGCATATATATTGAGAATAGCAGAGGGCCTAACACCGATCCTTGCGGCACTCCATACTCTACTGACGTTATCTTCGATTTTTCACCATTTAAACAGACAAAATGGTAACGGTCTGATAAGTACGATCTAAACCAGCTTAATGCCTGTCCCTGAACACCAGTGTAGTTTTGTAGTCGATCCAAGAGTATTTTATGATCTATAGTGTCGAACGCAGCGCTAAGATCGAGTAGAACTAGTATTGAGATACAGCCTTGGTCCGAAGCTAAAAGTAAATCATTTGTGATTCTAACAATCGCAGTTCCCTTTCAAGGGAACTCGAGCTGCGTTAAGACGCGGTGGGAACGCTCTGCGTGATTGCGTCGTGAAGCACGTGTATAATCAGTCCAATGGAAGAGCGAGACGTCATAGGCGGGTGACGTCATCGACCAGGAAACTATAAAGCACCCCTGAAAATAGACCGCGACAGCTTCTGCGCCTTCAGCAAGCGATCTGTGTATTCTGTCCTTGTCATATTTATTGTTGTCTGTCAAGTTGCAATATATATATATATATTATGGCAAAGAGAGCAAGCAGCTTTGTGTTGTTCCCTGCCCACGTTATATCACGGGTGGGGACACACACATCAGCTTTTTGTTACTATTTGGGAGTGGAGCATGCCACAGTCAGTTCTCGATGGGGCTGACTGTGAGCATTGCGAGAAGCTGTCCGTGAGGACGCTCCGCTCCCGCCGGGCGTTCTTCGAGGAGGACGGTTCGGTTCGCGCTCCCCGCGCGGGTCCCGCTGTTGCCGAGGCACGGCGGCGACGGGGTTCGCAAACGGATCTGACAGCGGGGTTTGGGACGGGCTCCGCCCTATCTCAGCTTCACTTGCCAGATCCAGTGCTGGCGATTTCCAGTTCCAAGGAATTGGTATCGTTAGTGTTTTGTTTAGAAAAAGAGAACAAAACAAATAAAGATATTAAGAAAAAGGCAGATGTTTGAGTTTTCAATAAATAAATAAATAAGTCAGCTCATAACTCTGTTGAATAAAGAGGAGCTTTAAAGGGAGGTTTATCTAGTACTGTTGCTAGTTAAATATTTACTGGCCAGCTGAACATTATGAGAGTGAAAATAAAGAGAGTTTATTAGATGAAATATATCTAAAAACAGGGAAACTCTGTATCTCAGCCTCCTCGTCGGGGATTGCCGTTTTTTTTCCCTATCTCCACACTGAGGTGTCGAGATCATGGAATAAGCCGGTTTCTATTTTAGGTGTTTAATGCCCAAACGTCTAACTATAGAGATGCTATGGGTATTAAGTATCATGGTATGACAGTGCCTCGGGTTGAAGAGACGCTCGCGAGCTTTCTCTCTCCCGAGTCGGCGTCATCAATTTTAACCCCGACGTTACCCACCAGCCATCTATAAATAAATATATTTTATTAGGCAGCGCTGGTGGGTAAAGTATAAGGACATGGATGAATGTGAGGTTGTCAGCACTGACGCTATTCGAGAATTGCGCCGTGCAAAGACAGATAAACTATACTGGGGAGGGACGGTTTCGAGAAATTGTTTCTCCTCTGCATCCTCTGGGGGGCGACTCTCTGAGGAGGGTCGCAGCACGGCCAGTTTGGTTGTTTTCCTGCTGGTGGCCACGGAGTGATATATTTATATATATGTATATATATATATATACGTTTTCTGTTTTAAAAATAAAGAAAAATAAGATAAATTATGTCTGTTCTTCTGGACGCTCCGCTTTCAAAAAAACTAAGAAATAAACCATTCAGCGGCGTTCCAGAGGTTTCTTCCTCACCAATCTAATGTTCCTGAGACTGCTGGGCGGGAGCAGTCTCGGTCTACTAAGCTCCTCGCAGCACAGAGTGCAAAACGAGCATCGCCATTTGGGCTCCTCCACAATCGAGGGGGACCTGGGTGGCGGTAGCAGTCTAGCCAGTTAGAGATATGCAAGATCTGAGGACTGTTTTATCTCTAAAAAAGCTTGGACAAAGAGGAAGCCCTGACGCCGAGGCTATCAGGCTTCTAAGGGTGGTCCCCTCCGGGGTAGGGATGGTTTTGAGAAATCGTTTCTCCTCGGCGCCCTCTGGGGTGCGACTCTCTGAGGAGGGTCGCAGTGCTGCCAGTTCGGTTTTCCTGCCGGTTCGCCGTTCAGGGCACCAAGGTGTCAGTGTCCCCAAACAATCCTCCGAGCCAACGATCCTCCGAGGAGGGTCGTAGGAACTAAGCTATTTAGAGGTAGGCAAGATCTGAGGACTTTCGTCATCTCTAATAAAGCTTAGACAGGAAGTCCTGTCAAAAAAAAAAAAAAAAAAGAAACGAGGCTATCAGGCTTCTGAGGGCTCCTCCATGGCAGGGACGGTTTTGAGAAATCGTTTCTCCTCGGCGCCCTCTGGGGTGCGACTCTCTGAGGAGGGTCGCAGCGCTGCCAGTTCGGTTGTTCCCTGCCGGTTCGCCGTTCAGGGCACCGAGGTGTCAGCGTCCCCATACGATCCTCCGAGGAGGGTCGTAGAACGGTCAGTTCGGTTGTTCCCTGCCGGTTCGCCGCTTCAGGGCACCGTAGTGACTGTTCAACCAAATCCAGAGGCCAGTCCTGAGAGACTGGTTCCCCTAGTAGAATTTCGGGCAGCGTGGAAACTACTGCCACATATTTCTCAGTGGGTCCTGCACACTATAGGAAAGGGTTCAGAATTCGGTTCTTGTCCGCCCAGATTTCTAGGGGTCCTCCCCACTGTGGTGGACCCCGAGCAGGCTTTGGTTATGGAGCAGGAAGTACTGACACTTCTGCAAAAGGAGCTGTAGAAGGGGTTCCTCCTCCCGGCAGACAGTCAGGGTTTTACAGCCATTACTTCATTGTTCCGGAAGAGGATGAGGGGTTGCGTCCTACTCTAGACCTGCGTCATTTAAACAGCAGGTTTCAGAATCTTAAGTTCAAAGTATGCTTACGCTGAATATGATTGTGTCACAGACTCAGTCCGAGGACTGGTTTGTCACAATAGACTTAAAGGACGCTTACTTATCTATCCATCCTCATCACAGGAGGTTCCTGAGGTTTGCTTTCAGGGGCGAAGCATACCAGTATCGGGTTCTTCCATTCGGCCTAGGTTATCACCCCACACCTTTACAATATGCGTGGATGCAGCTCTGGCTCCTCTGAGATTCCAGGGCATTCGCGTATTTAATTATATCGACGATTGGTTGATTTTATTAGCTCAGTCCGAGCTTTTGGCAGTTCAACATCGAGGTGTCGTTCTGTCCCACATAAGGAGGTTGGGGTTGCGGCTCAACACCAAGAATAGTGTACTCCTCCCAGCTCAGAGGACCACTTTTCTAGGTCTAATATGGGATTCGACAACAGTGCAAGCAAGTCTGTCTCCTCACGTATTTCTGCGATTCTCACAGCCGTAAGAATGTAAAACTAGGTCAGTCACTCACTGCAAAACAGTCTCTGAGACTGTTGGGGCTCATGGTAGTTGCGTCCAACGTAGTTACTTTTGGCCTTCTGTACGTGAGACCCCTGCAGTGGTGGCTCGGGACCAAGGGGTTTTCTCCGAGGGGAAATCCGTTTTCGCATGATCAAGGTCACGCGGCTATGCCTTCGTGCCTCGTCATGTGGAAGAAACCTTGGTTCCTCGCCCAGGGCCCAGTGCTGGGGGCTTCTTGTCGACGCGTCACGCTATCGACGGATCCTTCCCTCACAGGATGGGGGGCGGTCATGAGTGGCCGCTCGGTGAAAGGTCTTCAGTTGGGACTCATGGCAGTTGCGTCCAACGTAGTTACTTTTGGCCTTCTGTACATGAGACCCCTGCAGTAGTGGCTCGGGACCAAGGGGTTTCTCCGAGGGGAAATCCGTTTTCGCATGATCAAGGTCACGCGGCTATGCCTTCGTGCCTCGGTCATGTGGAAGAACCTTGGTTCCTCGCCCAGGCCCAGTGTTGGGGGCTTCTTGTCGACGCATAATGCTTTCGACGGATGCTTCCCTCACAAGTCGGGGGCAATCATGAGTGGTCGCTCGGCGAAGGGTCCGGACAACACACTGATGGACTCGTATATCAGAGCAGATATCCTGTTGAGGCAGGGGCTGTGGCCCGGGGAATTGAGACTTCACCCCGAGGTGGTGAGCTTCTGAGGGAGAACTTCGGTTAACTCAAGTCGACCTTTCACATCGTTTGTACAGTGCATTCCCCTTTTTGGGTCTCCCTCACGCATCCAGCTCCGCTTGGACTGGATGTGATGTATTAGGTGTGGTTGACGCTACACCTGTACGCATTTCCCGATATCTTTGCTCCTGGGAGCTCTGGAGTTTTGGATACTGTGGGCTCGGCCTCTGAGGGGGCCCAGCTCATAGATTCAGGTCTCTCGACCGAGGTCGGGAGACCATACTCCAGTCTAGAGCTCCCTCCACGAGAAGACTAAATATGCATTGACATGGAAATTGTTCTCTGCCTGGTGCAGAGAAGGCCTTCTGAATCTTGTTTCTGCCCTGTTGGTACAGACTAGATTTCTGTAATGAATGTTTCTTTGCTGGGTTATCTCTGAGGAGAGATCCTTAATTTCGTCTTCTCCGTGGTACATGAGGCTGAGGCCTGCACGTACTTGGATTTGCACCTTGTATGGTGATAGTATTTCTTCACCCCAAGTCGGGTTGTATTTCTAGGTCCCTACTAAATGTGTGGGTCATTTGTGCTGCAGGCCTTCTGTCCTTCACCTTTAATACCCCAGATCAGGAAAAGCTTAATCTGTTATGCCCTTTCCGGGCTTTGGATGCGTATGTCCACAGAGCTGCTCAGTGGCGTATATCAGAACAATTATTTGTCTGCTTCGGGTAACCTAAGATTGGTTGCCCTGCATCTAAACAGATAATGAGCAAGTGGGTAGTTGAGGCTATCTCACTTGCTTATGAAGCGGCCGGACAGCCTTCACCTATGGCTGTTCGGGCCCATTCTACGAGGAGTATGGCTGCCTCTAGGGCTTTAATTTCGGGTGTTTCCCTTCAGGACATTTGTAATGTGGCAGGCTGGTCCTCACCACATACATTTGTCAGATTTTATGACCTACACCTCTCCACTCCTGGGGCTAGGTTGCTTGCTTCTAGTGTGCGCAAGGACTTCACACAGAACGGGCATTTGTCTTTATGGCGTAGTGGGTATGGGGTTCCCACCGCGTCTTAACGCAGCTCGAGTTCCCTTGAAAGGGAACGTCTCAGGTTACGTATGTAACCCTGGTTCCCTGAGAGGGAACGAGACGCTGCGTTCTCCTGCCATACTTCCTGCATGCCCTGATCGACTTGCTTCAGGCTTTTCAGAAGCTGTCGCGGTCTATTTTCAGGGGTGCTTTATAGTTTCCTGGTCGATGACGTCACCCGCCTATGACGTCTCGCTCTTCCATTGGACTGATTATACACGTGCTTCACGACGCAATCACGCAGAGCGTTCCCACCGCGTCTTAACGCAGCGTCTCGTTCCCTCTCAGGGAACCAGGGTTACATACGTAACCTGAGACGTTTCTGTGCTATGATGCGGTCTGAATCCTGACTGAAATTTTTCATAGATATCATTTTCTTGCAAGAAAGAGCACAATTGAGCGGACACAATTTTTTCTAGTATTTTAGATATAAATGGAAGATTTGAAATGGGTCTGTAATTTGCTAAGTTATTTTGATCTAATTGCGGTTTCTTAATAATAGGTTTTATTACTGCCAGCTTAAATATTTTTGGAACATGACCTAAAGATAAAGACGAGTTAATAATATTGAGAAGAGGCTCTTCCACTACAGGTAACACTTCTTTCAGTAGTTTAGTGGGTATTGGATCTAATAAACATGTTGTTGGTTTCGCTGCAAAGATAAGTTTATTTAGCTCTTCCTGTCCTATAGTTGTAAAGCGGTGTAGTTGTTCTTGAGGGGCGATAATTGAGGCTGAATCATAAGACACCATAGAGGATTGTACATTTATACTTGTATTTCGGATGCTTTCTATTTTCTCATTGAAGTAATTCATAAAATCATTACAACTATACTGTAACGGAATATTTTGCTCTGGTGATGTCTGTTTATTTGTTAGTCTAGCCACGGTGTTAAATAAAAACCTTGGATTATTTTGGTTATTTTCTATCAGTTTGCGGAGATGCTCAGCCCTGGCTGCTTTTAGAGCCTTTTTATAACGTGACATACTGTCTTTCCACGCGATTCTAAAGACCTCTAAATTAGTTTGTTTCCATTTACGCTCTAAGTTACGAGTTTCTCTCTTGATAACATGCGTAGCACTATTGTACCATGGTGCTTTAGTTTTCTCTCTAACCTTTTTTAATCTAATTGGTGCAACAATATCTAATGTACTAGAGAAAATGGTGCTCAAACTGCTAGTCATTTCCTCTAGTTCATCTGTTTGTTTGGGTTCACTGAGCAGCTGAGATAGATCAGGTAAGCTATTTGTGAATCTATCTATAGTGGTTGGAAGGATTGTTCTGCCTGGTCGATAACGTGACGCAACATGACAAATTTCAGCAGTACGTAATATGCACGTTACCATACAATGATCAGTGAGATCGTCACTTTGCGGTATAATATCTATATCGGTTGGATTGGTTCCATATGATATAATTAAATCTAGTGTATGATTTAGACGATGAGTGGGACCACTGACGTTTTGCTTGACCCCAAATGAGTTTAATAAATCTGTAAACGCAGTCCCTAACGCATCATTTGTGTTATCTACATGTATGTTAAAATCTCCAACAATTATTGCTTTATCAGCATTGACCAATAGATCTGAGAGAAAGTCTGCAAACTCTTTTAGGAAATCAGCATAGGGCCCTGGAGGTCTATATACGGTCGCCAAGGCTAGAGATAATAGGGATTTCTTTCTTACATCTAAGAGCGTAACATTTAGCACAAGTACTTCGAACGAATTAAACCTGTGACCTGTTTTCTGAGTAACATTAAGGATATCTCTATAGATTGTTGCAACACCGCCGCCACGACCGATCGGACGGGGCTCATGCTTATAACAGTATCCTGGTGGAGTAGACTCATTTAGACCGAAATAATCATTTGGTTTAAGCCAGGTTTCAGTAAGGCACAGAACATCGAAATTATTATCTGTGACCATTTCATTTACAATAACCGCCTTAGGTGTGAGCGATCTAATGTTTAGAAGACCTAGTTTAAGAAATTCTTTTTGTTCACTGATATTTAGATTTTCTGGTTTAATTACAATAAGATTTTTGCTAGATCCTACACTAGATTTATTGTTTGGCCTCACTAGACGAGGAATAGACACAGTTTCTATATCATGTTCTACACTACTTGTATCAATTAAGTTGGGACAGCAGAGATTGTGATTTGGACTTTGACTTACTAGTCAGATGGTGTGTAACGTCTTGGAGATGTTGTCCGACAGCACAGCCGCTCCGATTCTGCTGGGGTGCAGGCCATCAGCACGGTAGAGCCTAGGTCGCTCCCAGAACAGATTCCAATTATTTACAAAGAGCAGTTTCTGTTCATTACACCATGACATTAACCATTCATTTAGAGCAAATAGTCTACTGAACCTTTCTTGCCCTAGTCGGTACGTGGGAAGCGGTCCAGACACGATGATCGTTGCCTCAGGCGCTGTGCTGCGTACCGTCTCGATCAGGCTCCTGTAGTCCTTCTTCAGAACCTCCGTCTGCCGCAGCCGGATGTCGTTTGTTCCCGCATGCAGCACCACAGCTCCGACGCGCTCGTCACCGTTCAGGATCTCGGGAACATGTGCAGCGACATCTAGAACACGAGCGCACATTACCCTTACCTGAGGTAGCGCGGACATGACGGACGATGGAACTGCCGATTATCACGGCGTCGTCACGTTCCGACTCGCGAAGAGGGGAGAAGCGGTTCCGGGTGGAGATCTCGAAGACCGGGAGGGGTGGAGAGGTTCTTGGTCTGGTCCTGGCTCGTGTCTTCCGCTGAGGGATCACCCAGGGTCCATGGCTTTGTGTCGGTGCCGGAGTGAATGAAGCCAGAGATGATCGCGTCCTCCTGGGCAGAGAAACGCACGGAGTAGACGAAGTCGGAGTCAAAAAGTTACTAACCACTGACTTGTGAGCATCGGCGCGTGATGTTTCAAGCGCTGATCGCCGATCCCGCAGCTCGGCTTGCCTCTCTAGCAGACCACGGATCTGCTTCTCCACGGACTCCAGCTCCAACAGCACCGAATGCAGCTCGAATGTGTCCTCACCTGCACTCAGAGGTAACGTTAGACACACATCCGATATATTCGCCATTATAACAGATGAACAGTAAATTAGTAGTGATACTACCAATATCACTACTAATTTAGGACTGGAATGCTGGATATAACCCGTATCCTTTCAGTGAAACGGGTGTAAAATCAGACGGTCGATAGGCGCGAGGCCACGCGTGAAATGCTAGCGGGCTAAAAGGCTAGTAGCTGGGATTCGCAAAGTTGGATCTAAATAGCGATATCGAAGCAATCCGATTGTTTTTTATAGGGAATAGTATCGAGGATAAGTTCACACGATATAAAAATAGAAAGTACTTGTTTATAAATGAGTGGTAAAGAAGAAAATCAAGGATTAATGAATCAATTCGACGGAGCTCCAAACACAAACAAACACCGCACGCGCAAATGACACGATTTGTACAAAATGTACAAAATGCTGCACATTCATGTGATTCTGGATTTTGCACTCACAAGTTGTATTGTATTAGTTTAAATGTAGCGACGCACATTTGTGAATTTGTCAAATAAATGGGTAGTTGTGCACACATTAATAATTAGCACCAGGCCTATTCATTTGTAGTTGTTTGTGTGTGGGTTGTGAAATGCTTAAAAACAGCGAAAAGAAAGTCTCAAAATCCAAATGAATCAAATGAGATCGACTCAGAAAAGAACTCAATGAATGCATGCGCGTCACCTGATCCACACATGCACATCTTCTTTGTTGCCTGCACAAATTATGATACACTAATACAAAAGAAAACATTTGTATTCACAAAAATGTCTCTATTTGTACAAATTGCTACACATTCATTCAATTTTGAATATTGCACACGCAAGTTGAAAGGCATGGATAAAACATTTCTGCAACATATATCAAGTTCATTGATAAGTGTGCTTGCACGTGTTAATCATTTTGATACTATATTCATCCCATATTGAATGACTACAGGTAAAGTCACAGACACAAGATTAAAAAACTTTGGAAAAGGCAACAGCAGTAGCCTACACGAAAAACACTGAAAGTATCATGGTGCATATAACCATAACATGCTTTAATGTTGTCTGGCGGGGTTGTTAGGCATGCACTTTACATATGCAAAACTACGGTGGCCGAGAGGTGCAAAACAAATCAATATCACATCATCACATTCCCTTCACCATACCTAGAGATTGGCATGGTGTTATTTCAGTTAGCCTAATAGCTGGTTTGATTTGCATTGAGAGATGATCTTATGGAAAGTACCCCATGCCAATCTCTAGGTATGGTGAAGGGAATGTGATGATGTGGGGATATTTTAATTCCAAAGGCCAAGGGAACTTTATCAGGATGCATAGTATCCTGGATCCATGAAATAACTGGCCTTTAAAAATAAAAATCTGCCTGACTCTATGGGAATTTAACATAGGGGGGCCTGACTTATGCACCCTGTATTTTAAGGAAGAACATTTATTTATGATACATTATTCATACACAAAGAAAAATTGTGTCCTTAAAGGTTGGATTTTTCCTCATTTTTCTAATTAAGGCATTAAGATCAATTTCCAAAAGATGATTTTTTTATTCCTCTTTTTAGGCATCTTTAGCATGGGTGTAATAACTTATTCACACCACTGTATATGCCGTGATTGTGGACATGCTGGCGACATACTACGACATTAAAATGAGCTTGCGCTCTTTAAAAACATACCTGAAGGATGCAGGTATGTTCAGAAGAAAACTATTAGCCAATAAACGATGCAAGAACTCAACCCACAAGGGACAGAACAGAGGACACATTGTAGATTCATTAGTTTACACAATAAACTTGTTTCTGCAGAAGTGCTAACCACATTGTCCGGTAGCCGAACAACTGTCCTGGTCCACACAGCTCTGCTCTTATAGCATTCCTTACATCGTTTATAGGCGAATAGTTCTTTCTTCTGAACATACCTGCATCCTTCAGGTGTGTTTTTAAAGAGCGCAAGCTCATTTTAATGTCGTGGTATGTCGCCAGCATGTCCACAATCACGGCATATAAATGTCCTTCTTCAAAGTAATGTTTAATGTGTTCCATTTTCGCATTTAGCAAAACAAAGTTGATCACAATTTCTTACTTCCTGTAAAGCGTGATTGACAGGTGTCTTGTCCAATCAGCGATAAGTTTGCCATTCTCAAAATGTACCTACCTTTCCGTTTTGTATGAATTGTCATTGTGTTTTCTGATTTTTTTGTTGTGTTTTCTGAATTATTTTGTTTTCTGAATTGTTATTTTGTTTTCTGAATTGTCGTTGTGTTTTCTGACGTGTTATTTTGTTTTTATAATTGTGATTTATTTTGCACCTCTCGGCCACCGTACAAAACTGTAAAGTTTCAATGGGCACACTACAACAGAATGTTTTTTTGTTTTGTTTTGATATATTATATATTTAATTTAAATATGTTTTTTATTATAATAATTCTTCTGTATATTTATGTAAAATTATGGACACTATTTGGTTGTTAAACTCTTCATTTTGCTTGGATGGATCACATGTTTTCTTTTCTCAGCATATTTGCAATGATGCATGATTTCTTTAAATATTTGTTACACAAATTCTTGAAGGGTGTGGCCTTCTGATTGGCCAATGCATTGCAGCCTTTTTTTATTGGTCTCTCATTTGAAACAAATTTGAGATTTGTGATAACATTATAGCTGAGCACACACAAACACATTACTTTGTAGATCATTTGTATAGAAATGAAGGCTGCAGTCAAAGTGTTCTTTGTTTTGAGTCTCTTTAGACTGAATTTCAGTCTCAGAACACACTTTTTTGTGACCCAAAAAATGACCTGGAAAGATGCACAAACGTACTGCAGAACGTACCATGATGACCTGTCCACAGTTAATAAAGAAGAGGCACAACTGATCTCTCGGTACACAGATTCCACATCTCAATTTAACTGGATCGGACTATACATAAGCCCTAACAACCCAGGAGAATGGATCTGGTCTGGAGGTGAAGTGGAAGCAATTGACAACTGGGATAAAGGACAACCGAATGGTAATAATGCAGAGTGTGGCGGGCTAAAACAATCCACTTTTAAACTGAACAATATTCTGTGCTCTCGGATGCTGTCATTTTACTGTATGGAGCTCCTTGACCCAATTTTGGTCTATAAGAACAAGACGTGGGATGAAGCCCTGAACTACTGCAGACAGACCTACACTGACCTGGCGAGTCTAAGTTCTGAAACGATTATGGCAGAGGTGATAAATAACACCATAACATCCCAGACAGCTTATGTGTGGACTGGCCTGCGCTTTATGGCTGGTCATTGGTTTTGGGTCAGTGGTGATGATCTTCAATATAAAGCCTGGTCTGTGGAGGGGGAGCTCCAGTGTCCTTACAGAAATCTGCGCTGTGGAGCTCTGGATAGAAAAGAGAAGGTTTGGAAACCCATCGACTGTGAGGAAAGACATAATTTTCTCTGCTTTAAGAAGCCATAAATGCACTTAAAATATGTATTCTCTTCTGATATGTAAACCTTCCCATGCAGCTTGTTATATATGAACTCAATCTTCCATTTCGTATCACTGATTTGAAAACAGATTTTCTAATCAATCTTTAGTTTTTGCTTTACAAAAAATACTAATGTTCATATACTGTTAACAGTTTTAAATCTTACACATTAGCATATTGAGTCAACATATATATTGCCATTTTTAACAATTGGTTAGCTCAATTCTTTTCTGGTTGATGAGACATAAATAATTTATTTTTACAATGGTTTATGCTTTTGATGTTTTATTTAGCATAAAATAGGCTTTGCATAGATATATCTCAAGATGATTATTGTTTTATAAATGTGTTCAATGGTGAAGGTACCTTTTGTTAGTATTTTAGCAATGATTTAATTTGATTCCTACATCAGCAAATGTACTGTTTTAATGTATGTGTAACATTTGTAAGAAATTATGATACTTGTCCTGGTTTTATGATAATTTGAAATTGGTGTCAGATTTTATTTGAGATTATCTTTCAAACATATCGAAAATAACTATTTGAAAAGGTGTACTAACACAAGATCATTTCTGTATGTTCACATAACTGAAATATTTGTCTACTTTGAGAATAGCTGTGATTTTGTTCGATGAAAACATGAAATAAAGATTAGCTTTCAACAATAGGTTTAAAAAAAATAAAGACATATTACTCATCTCAATTGCTTTCTATGTTTTGTGTTTCAGAAGTTATTCCAGTCATATTTTGCAAAATACACAAATGTACAGAACCAAACCTGCATGATCTTTCAGAAGAATATATTTTGATCTTTTGGAGAATATATTTTGAAGCTTTTTTTCCACACATTGAAAAAAACAACAACAATGGACCCCATTAACTTTCACTGTGTGGATCAAAAAACAAAGGCATTTTTCAAAATATCTTCTTCAGTCATACAGCTTTAGAATGAATAGAGGGTAATGATACGTGAACTGGCACATAGATATAGCTTTTATTTAATTTTACAGTGATTATATTATGTATTCAATTTTATTATGTATTCAATTTTATTATACAGTAATCACAGGTCATCCTGTGAATGCTTACATGAACTCAATTGCTTGCCAATTTTGAAGTGGGCCTGTGTCAAGATCTCTTAGTCATGTTCAACTTGGAGATTTTGCATAGTTGGATGCTCTGTTTTTTTTTTTTTTTTTGTTTTGTTTGTTTCAGTAAATTTGCTTTTTTTTAAGCACATGATTTCTTTAAATATTTGTTACACAAATGATTTGCCAGTGCATTACTTTTTATTTTTATTTTATTGGTCTCTTATCTACAAAAAACATTTGAGAAATGTGATAACTTTTATATTAAAATCACTCAAAGGTTTCACTGTGTAGAATATCAAATGAAGGTCTATTCACTGTGTTCATTTTTTTGTATGATTTTTAATTTATTTTTGGTTGGACTATATATATATATATATATACACACACACACACACATATATATATATATATATATATATATATATATATATATATATATATATATATATATATATATATATATATATATGGAATATAGATACAGAGTTGATTAGTTCACTTTTCGAGTCTATCGACTTCGGGTTCGAGTCGTTTACGTGCTGGCAGGGACAGAATGAACTTCGAATTAAATGACTGATTAGAAGTTTGAAAGACTTTGACATAGCACATATAAAGTTGTAGAAGGATTAATTAATGATATAAAAGTGAGAAAACATAAATATTGAAAATTATAAATCGTTTCAATAGTATTATCTTCTTTATATATATATATATATATGGAATATAGATACAGAGTTGATTAGTTCACTTTTCGAGTCTATCGACTTCGGGTTCGAGTCGTTTACGTGCTGGCAGGGACAGAATGAACTTCGAATTAAATGACTGATTAGAAGTTTGAAAGACTTTGACATAGCACATATAAAGTTGTAGAAGGATTAATTAATGATATAAAAGTGAGAAAACATAAATATTGAAAATTATAAATCGTTTCAATAGTATTATCTTCTTTTGGAAAGCCTCCAATTAGATCGCACTTGAGTGACGTCATGTGAGCGACTTTGGAAAGTAGTGCGTGCAGCGTTCTAGATCTTTCTTTTTCTCCGTGAATCTGACGCGAGCGGATGGTTGTTGCTGCTTCGGGAGACTTTAAGCTCTAAATCCAGCATAAACTGATGTAAGAGTTGTTTAATTTACTATAAATCATTCATATGACGATGATATAGAGCTAAGTGATGGTTAAATGTAGTAAGGTGATGTGATTAGGCTCATTGTGTGTTCGACCGCGTGTTAATGACGCAATGGTGGCGCTAGCTTAATGCTAATATGACATGTGTATATATATTTTTCTAACAAAGGATTCAGAGAGAAGCCGTGTATATGAAAGTGACGTTTTGGGACATTTGTCATCTGGAATTTTCCTGTTCTTCCGATGCACATTGTAGACGAGTTCCTTGGTGAGTCAATATAGTTGCATTTATTTTTCTATTCCATGTGGTTTTATACGGCCTATTCAAGGTCATATTAAGTGTGTTACTTAAAGCATTGGTTATTTGATGCAGTATTGGACCATTTATGTGAAACTAAATGAATGAAGTGTGATTTTGTGTTAAATAACATGTCACAAGCAAGTGTGCAAGAAAATGTATTTATTGCAGTTTCATAAATGAACATTGTTGATGTTTTTATTAGAAGTTGTGTAAAAACTGAAAGTAATTGAATGAAACAAGAAATGCTAATTAATATTTTGGTCTTGTGTTTTCAAGGCCAGGTTTTTTTTGTTGTGTTTTATTTCCATGTGAATGCTGGGACATTCGACTGATAAATGCGATCCACTCTGCATGTGTATCGAGTGAAGTGTGAGTCAGTCCTGGATTGTGAACCGTCTCAGCTCCCCTTTGGTGCTTAATAGTGGAGTTGAACTGGCGAGCCACCCATGAACGAAATCTTGTCCATCCTGTTGAAAAAAAAAAAGAAACAGTCGTTCATCTTTGAACGGTAGGACAGAATCGTGCTTTCTTCTATTTGTATCATCTGGAAGATGATTCTAGAACTGAATTGAACAGTTAACAGACTGTTTGGACTGAATTAATGACCCGATCGGTTCATTGAGGAAATGCCTGATTTTTTTGTTGGAGTGAGAATAACTTTGTATTGTTTTGATTATTTCATTTCATTTGAATCTGTGTGAAATCTTATGGTGAAGATTTACTGTGTATGAAGAAAAGAAGTGAATTAGATGGTTCACTAGAAATTCGATTTCACTAAATATTCTTATTAGCGACTCGCAACATTAAAATCTAAACAAAGTGCTAACTTTAATAAGGGAACATTGTCGTAAAATCCTAAAAGAGAAAGGGATAAAAATCAACAATCTTGACTCTATTTAAATTTTCCTGTATTAAATTGTTTTGTTATATTGTTCAACATAAAGTTAAAACTTGTTGACTTACCTGATTGTCTGAGTGCTCACTGCTGCTGCATCATCTCTCTCCTCGGACAAACCTAAATCTTTTGAGCCACTGGTCTATTATTGAGTTTGACGTAACGAACATGCAACGGGTTACACGTTCATTCATCATGTGACTGCCCCATAGGCTGAAGCAATGCAGTCGGTACCGGATACAGAATTGATTAGTTCATCTTTTAGTTCATCTTTTCTTCAGGTTTGAGTCGGTGTTCAACACGTGACAGCCCCATAGGCTGAAGCTATGCAGTCGGTACCAGATACAGAATTGATTAGTTCATCTCTCGGGTTCGAGTCGTTTGGTCATATGTCACGTAACTGTAGGTTTTTATTAGGCTTTTTATAGGTATCTTTATCAAAGTGATTTTCCCCGTCATAGTTTAAGTTTACCAACTCTTAGTACCACATTCAGTGTTATGGAAAAGAACCACCATGACAGAAATTCAAAAAATTATAAATTGTAAGAAATAAAAAAGCTACAATTTGAGACCATAAAAGCAGCATGTAAGTGTAAAAAAAAGACTGACTACGCGCTTGTTTGTAAGGAAGTTTGGGAATTATTTACTAATTTGTGTCCAGAGCTGTCACTTGACAAAAGAACGAAAGACTCAGAAGAATTCACAATACGTCAGGTGACTGACAAATTGGGATTCCTACCAAAACGTCATAATTGCCCCTTTCAGCACTCTGCGTAAATCGCCTAATCCCCCTACGCCTGCTGGAATGAGGAAAGGACAGGGATTTAACATAGAGAGTCGATCACTGCTGCTCCTTTTTACCCATACAGTGAGACTATTGGATAACACTGGAAAAGCATGCCTATGCTAAATAGAAAGGGCGATTTACGGAGACCATTTCCCTAAGGGGAATCACAACACATGGGCACCTAGTCTAGCACAGGGGCTGACCTTCTGGGTATACACACGAGTGCTAGACCTAGCATCGGATGCCTCCGCCGCGTCGGACTACCGGGGGTACTGGAGGAACTCCAAACAGGGTTCACCCTCTCGACAGAAGCGAGAACAGTCAGCAGTGCTGTCATGAGAGACAGGATCTTAAGCTCTACTGTCTACAGCAGCTCAAAGGGCACTATCTGCAAGGCTGACTAAACCAAGGAGATGTCCCAAGAGGGTACAGGGTGAGGGTAGGGAAGAATTCAGCCTCCTCGCACCCCTCAGGAATGCCTGGTAGAGGGTGCTCTCACTGAACTGAAACGCTGGGGGTAGATCACTTAAGTCCTCCACGTCCCATCCAGAGACCACCTGTGGAGGTTCTAGAGGTCCAGACCCGGGTGCCATAAGGTGCCCCGTCTCTGAGAAAGCAGGTCCTTCCTCTGAGGACTCCTGCCAGGGAGGGACTGGGAACCAGATCTGGTTAGGCCAGTATGGTGCAACTAACAAGACTTGCTCCTCATCCTCCCTGACCTTGCACAGTGTCTGTGTGAGCAGGCTCACTGGGGGAAACGCATACTCTGGGGCCAGCTGTGTACCAGTGCATCCCTGCCGAGGGTCCCCTCGATCAAGGAGTAAAACACCTGGCAGTGGGACATGTCCGGAAAGGCAAACAGGTCTAGCTGTGTGGCTCCGAAGCGTCTCCAAATCAGCTAGATCGCTTGGGATTGGAGTCTCCATTCTCCCGGGAGCGTGGGCTGTCATCAGAGCTTGCACGATTGAGCTCGCCCAGAACGTGAATGGTGCAAAGCGACCTCAGATGCTTCTGACTCCAGAGGAGGAGAGGGCGGGCAAGTTGCGACATTCAACGGGAATGTAGACCACCCTGATGGTTGATCTACGCAACGGCCGCAGTGTTGTCCATTTGGACCAGCAAATGCTTGCCTTGTAGCAGCAGTCTGATGCAACGCAGGGCAAGCCATACTGCTAGCAACTCAAGGCAATTGATGTGTCACTGCAGTCAAGGTCCTGTCCAGGAGCAAGAGGCTGCATGCACATGGCACCCCAGCCAGTGGTGGAGACATCTATTGAGACAACATGCCTGGACTATGGCCGGTGTGTTTGCCACCCAGTGCATGACGTTGCGCCATCTCGGGACTTGGCCGTGTAGCCAGTGCTGAAGCGGTCTCATATGAAACAACCCGAGCAGCGTGGGAAGCCATATGCCCCAGGAGCCTCTGAAACAATTGAATGAACTAAATGAATGCCCTTGAATGAATTCGGGCAGTTCTGAAATGACTGAGCACGCTCGTTTGTGAGACGTGCTGTCATGTTGACCGAGTCCAACTTCATACAGAGAAAAGAGATTCTCTGCACAGGGGAAAGCTTGCTTTTTTCACAATTGACCCGAAGCCCCAGATGGCTGAGGTGCTTAACCCTCTGGGGACCAAGGGGTTTTTGGGGCCCTTGGGATGTTTTGACATGCACTGAAATTTGTGCTTTTTTCAGTTATTTATAAACATGTTAATGGCAAAGGTGTAAATTCACTCTATATAGCACAAATGGGGCTACCATAATATGTGAGCAACATGTATGTACATGTTTGTATTTTTTAAAAGAGAATATTATTTATGCATGGTTATTGAAAAAAATAAAAATAAAAGTTTCTGAAATAAGGCCACAAAACACATATTGATTATTTCTTCACAAGACTTTTGAAAATTGTATCACATAGTCTAGAATATTTGCTCCAAAACTATGTGAGAATCATCCTGACTACTCATTCAGATAAGTCAATAAAGTCTTTTAGACTGTGTATGACGTGTTTTGTTTGAGAAAGCTTTATGCGAAGGGGCGTGATCTCTCATTAATATGTGTGGCATTTCACACCTGAGAAAGACAAAGACCCTCCCATAATGGCCCTATTAGGTGTGCTATCAGGCCATATCATTATGAGGAGCCTTGCACAAAGAATGAGGAGATTTAAAAAAGAATGGCTTTTAGATTGTTTGGATTTATTTACAACACACACACACACACACTGCTTAGAATAAGTGAACAAACTCATGCTAAAGTTGTCTCAAAAGAGGAATAAAAAATCTTAAAATACAGGGTGCATACATCTGGACACTTCTATCACACACCCTTCACCATATAGACATGGTTTTATTTCAGTTCAAAGTTAGAGTTGGAAACATCTTGAAAAGAAAATGGTCTTTTTCCATAAATGTCTTAGTTTGATCATACATATTTCAAAGTTGAGGATTCATTATTTTGATATAGCTTGCATTGGAACAAACACTATAACATCTTAGTTGATTAGTTTATTGACAAAACATACTATATATTTAAGATATGAGCAGAAACACCTAACAAAAGCTTATTTGATGTCTATTTTAGACTAGTCAACGAAATGTTGTCTTTTATTTCGTTTGTAACAGTGCGTATCTGTGTATTCATTCATTCATTCATTCACACACACACACACACAGAAACATGATTCACATTTAAACAGTATGCTATTTTTCCGTTTACAGACACTAACGTTATTCTATATCGCGATTAGAACAAAGCACAAGCATAAAACACTTACTTCTCAGCTGAATCTGTTGCTCCTCCTCGTGGTGAAAATAAACCACTTGTTCTGAGGTAGGTAAATGTCCCAGGATTGTTCCTCATATAGCCGCGCAAGACGACAGTAGATTAATCTGACTAAAAAATATAGTGTGTTTTCAGAGTTTATGGGCGTTAACGCGTCTCAATGTGTTGCTTCACATATTTGCGTTTCAATAGCGCGTGCTCTCCGTGGGCGTGTCACATTACCAGAATAATGAGCTGAGAGGAAGATAATTAGACCGGCTGACACGTCTCTCTTTTTATATAGATGACATAAACGGAGAATATTTATTTTAGTTTTGAATCGGATCATTTAAAAGTACAAACTCAAATGATTTAAAATATATATTGCTTATGGCTGGGTGAATAGTATTTGCTGAGTTTTGTTGAAGATTAGAGACGTGCTCCAGAAAAAAAGTTCACGGTGACTGAGAGGCAGAACGCACACCCTGTTTATTTTCTTTATTTTACAAAAGCACAATATTTTATTTTGATTGTATGTGGGCACATAAAAAAGTAGACATTTAACAGATTATTTTCTCATATTTCTTAACTCTATATGAACAGAAATGATGGTAGTACTTTAAGTCTATTTTTCTGCTATGTGAAAAAAAACAAGCAAAACGCGCGGGCGCGTTTCTGGTCCCCAGAGGGTTAAGCACCAAGTCCCTGTGTTTGCAAAAGTACTCTCGTGATTGGAAACTGCTCTCGCAATGCAAATCTCACTCGCCAATGTCGATTGGCTTGTTTACACTCAAAGGTGATTGGGCTCTCAGGAAAGATCCCAATTCGTCAGTCACCTGACGTAACGTCAAATGTGACTGACTGATAGGGAACAATCATCTGGGACACTGGAGAAGTCAGTTCTAAACTGCACAATGCTCTGTGCTCTTGGATTCTATCATTTTACTGTATGCAGGTCTTTCAGCCCATTCTGGTGCATCAGAACAGGACATGAGAGGAGGCCCTGGACCAGTAGCAGCTCCTGAGTGTAAATTTACGTAGGTCTTAGCACTAGTTTATGATAAACATTTTGTAAGCTTTATATTCTAATCGTGAACACATGCAGACACACTTTTGTCAAAGGTCTAATGTCTTAGCGTTATTCAGCATGAGGGTGGCGCTCTAATGTTGATTGACAGGCACTCCAAGAATGCTATTTTTGAATTGCCTTAATGTAGTACTTATTGCCTCAGAAAATGTTGTTTTAGAATATTACAAGTTGTAGAGGAATTCTGGTGAGGAAAAGTTATTTCTATTCTCAGAACAAACATAAAACAAACACAACAGAACTATATAAAGGCTATTCAATTTAGTACTTTAAACTTTCATTAATTTGATATGAAGAACAGACATGCCACCTAATCACTGACCTGATGCAGACTAATATACACATAGCTGAAGTGGATTGATATCTACAAATCGTTCTGGAGCGAAGTAGAGGTACGTAAGGGCAAGTGAAAATAAGCAGGGTACTCTGAAATCTTCCCCAATGGCTCTCAATTAAAGCGCGCTGCAGTTTCATTTTTCACCACAGATTTACATTGGAAAATTGTGGGGCGCTGAAGAGCTGGGGAGGCTCAGGCCCCCGCTGCCCAGGTAAGTATCATAATACATGCCTGCCGAAGCCATATGCTAAATTTTAATATATCCCGCTCACTTTACGACTTAAAAAAAGTCTAGAAAATCCAGAAATATTTATTATTGAATACTGAAAATATTTACAATTTATTACTGATGCAGTTTATATAGAGGTATCGGTTTTGGAGCCCCACCTGCCCTTACAGACAGCTGCCATACATTTACATTCATGTACATTACATTACATTACAGCTTACATTGTGCAGCTGCCCTGGACTACTGCAGACACAACACACTGATGTGGTAAGTCTAACCTCCAAAATCATTGTAACAGAGGTGATAAATAACAACAACATCTCAGACAGCTTATGTGTGGACTGGCCTGCGCTTTATGGCTGGTCATTGGTTCTGGGTCAGTGGTGATGATCTTCAATATAAAGCCTGGTCTGCGGAGGAAAAGGATAGAAAAGAGAGGGTTTAGAAACACACAGACAGTGAGAAACTCAACGTAAAGTGCTTACAGCAAATATATATTACATCTGAACTGCAGTATGCAATATTTTATGACATTATGGATTATTATGGTTACATTTTCAGTTGAATCTTTCCTTTCATTCCACACACACAAAAAATGTGCATGACTGTACTAATCAATCTCAGACAAATACTTTGCTTATCAAAATACACATGTGTACATACAAATCTTAATGCTTAAACATAATTTGCTATCTATGTGTTTTGTTATTTGCAAACTGCAATCTGATTCCTGATTTCTAAGACATCAATTGTTTAGGTTATATTTAGCAGAAAAGTATAGGTTATATTTAGCAGAAATGTACACTGTATTTACCGTTTATCTACAATAAGAACTTGCACAGGTTATCATTAGATGATGTACTTATATGCATTGTTTATGATACACTTATGCCATAATGATTATATAATTGTTTCAAAACATATAGCAAATATATTAGCCTACATTTAGTTTGTTTTATATAGTTTGGTTCTCTTACGAGAGTATCTCTCGTACTGCGTAATATCTTACGCTATGGGGAAAACCTCTTTTCCACGAGATATTGAAGCCAAAAATTATCCTTAATTTTGAATTAATGCAAAACGCTGTGCAGCAGCATGCAGACATAGGCAAGGCGGCTTGCGTGCCTATTGGCTGCCCTGCGGCAACAGCAGCAGCCTATCGAGAGTGGCCCTGCGTGACACGTAGCCAATGGGGGCACTTCGCGCCCATTTCGTCACGTCCCGCCAGAAAGGGCGTGGTCCCGCCCTTATAAATACGGCTCGATTATGCTGGTATACTGATTTTCATCTCTTCAGCGAAGCATCACGCATCGCTGGATCCGGAGTGAGAAGCCGCGCCGTTGAGATAAGCACACAGCGGGACGAGCCTTCGAGTCTGAAGTCGCTGGCATCGCCGCCTTTAGCCGCCGTACCTGCTACGCTTTCCGGCGTCATATCCTTTATTGCAAGTGTGTGTGTGTGTTCGCCGCTGCGACACACATTTTTTCACTGTCTCTCTCTCCTAAAAGAGCTGCGTCTTTTTCAAGATGCATAGGTCCTGCGGCTCGTGCCGAGCCACACTCAGTGAGGAGGATCGCCATGTCATCTGCGTTTCCTGCCTGGGTGAGGATCATGCGGCTCTCGCTCTCGTCGACGGCGGATGCCATCACTGTGAGCTACTGCCTATGGTGACTCTGAGGACTCGCCTGGCATCCTTCTCAGAGCCTGCACTTCAGCCCGCTGTAGCGCCGCGCCGCAAGAAGCGCCGCGCCCAGCGCGGCCCCGAGCCTTCTCCTGCCCGCGAAAGCTCGCCGGTTCGCCCGCCAGCTTCGCCGGCGTCGCTCGAGTCCCTCCCCGACGGACAGCGGCCGCCGCTCGCCGCCGCTTCCGCCATAGAGGTCGACGAAACAGCCGAGGCCTGTTCTCTCCTGGCATCAGATAGTGAGGATTGGGCGAGCTCTGTGGACCTCCCCTCTGCTATCCGCGAGCCGTCAGGAAAACGAGCCGGCATTGAATCAGAGCTGATGCGTCTGCTCTCTCAAGCCGTTGACAACCTCGGCCTCGACTGGGAGGCGCCCGCGCAGCCCGCGCGCAACCGACTGGACGGATGCTTCCTCAAGAAGGACCACGCGCCGTCACAATCCAGGCCCGCGCCTTTTCTTCCTGAGCTTCACGAAGAAGTCGCGAGGTCCTGGGGCGCCCCCCTCTCGGCCAGGGTGCGTACTTCTGTCTCAGCTGCATTCTCCACTGTGGACGGTGCGAAGGACAAAGGGTACCTTTCTCTTCCCCCAGTGGAAGCAGCGGTAGCTTCTCATCTCTGCCCGCCCTCTGCTGGACGGCGAGCGCAGACAACGCTACCATCTAAAGCCTGCCGAGTGACGTCAGCCATGCACGGTCGCGCATACACCGCCGCCGGGCAAGCCGCGTCAGCCTTACACACTATGGCCATTCTGCAGATCTTCCAGGCCGACCTTCTCCGAAAAATGGACGAGGAAGGCGCGGAATCGATCAGCGTCGCGGATTTAAGGAGCGCTACGGACCTGGCTCTACGCGCTACAAAGTCCGCTGCACAGGCCATTGGGCGGAACATGGCCTCTCTCACCGTGGCTGAGAGACACCTGTGGTTAACGCTGTCTGAAATGACTGAGGCGGAGCGCTCTGTATTCCTGGACGCGCCCATTTCGTCAGCGGGCCTCTTCGGATCTGCCGTCAAAGATTTCGCGGACAGATTTCAAGAGGTTCAAAAGACATCGCAGGCGATGAAGCACTTCCTCCCGAAGCGCTCGAGTTCCGCAACAGGTCGCTCTAAACAGCCGCCTGCTAGAAGCTCCCAGCCGCAGCCTACACCACCCGCCGCCGCTGCTTCTCAACGCCGCCAGGCCCGAGAACAGAGACCGCGCTCTCGCTCTGCTGGACGCCGCCCCCCTCAGCGCGGGCCCCGGCCGAGGATCGAGATCAAGCCCGAGGTCTCAAAGCCTTCCTAGCCGTGCTAGGAAAGCGACGGTGTTCAAATCCCGCTGCGGCCGGATTTTCACCGAAACGTTTCGCTCGTCCAGTTCCATGCAATGTGACTGTTCCAGTGCACTTAGCAGTCAACAAGCCGGTCCATTCGCCCGCTTGCCTGCACACAAAAGCCGTTTTTACGGCTACCCAGATAAATCCAATAAAGAGTGTATTTTCTGGTGTTCCGGCCACGGCCGATGGTGTTATGAGTGTTGTAAGAATGCCCACGTCTCAGTGCCCATTCCCACACGCAGACACAGCCCACCACAATACAGGGCTAGCACGAATAAAATCGACTCATGTCGATTGTGCAATGAACGTAGTGTACGTGCCCACGACACAGTGCCCACAAACACTACACGAAGCATGTCCCACGGTTTCTGTAAAAACGAAACCAACACATTTTCAGTCGGCGCGAGCCGACAGTGTTATCAGTGCAATGAGTGTGCCCGCTATCCCGCGCCCACATTCCCTCACAGACATGCCGAAGCCCACGGGGCTCGTCCCGCTCGCCTTCTCTCCACAATCTGTCAGAGAGAAGCCGAGCGCGGTCGGGCTGCCCGCTGTGATCAGCGCACCCCCCGCCTCGCGCATTGCAAACACAGTGTTTGTTTCTCAGCACACCGGAGCTCTCCGGCCGCCGCTATGCCGCGGCCAGAGCCCAGATTTCATTCTACCTCTAGCTATTCACGCACATGCGTGGGCAAAGCTTCCCGGGGTATCAGAATGGGTGCTGAACACTATAAAAAGAGGCTATTCGCTGCAGTTCGCTCGACGCCCCCGCCGTTGTGCGGCGCGAGTCGAAACGACGGTAAAAAACGAAGTGTCTCATCTACTTCGAGCCGAGATAGCGAAACTACTGAGCAAAGGGGCGATAGAACCTTTATCTCAGGCTCAGAGCGAAGGGGGTTTATACAGCAGGTATTTTCTGGTACCCAAAAAAGACGGGGGTCTCAGACCCATTCTAGATCTGCGACAGCTGAACAGAGCGCTCGCGAAGCGCCAGTTCAGAATGATTACAACCAGGAAAATCCTCGCGCAAGTTCGCCGGGAAGACTGGTTTATGTCAATAGATCTGAAAGACGCCTATTTTCAAATACAAATAGCGTCACGTCACAGGCAATTCTTGAGATTCGCCTTCGAGGGCCAGGCATACCAATACAAAGTCCTGCCGTTCGGCCTGTCCCTGGCACCCCGTACATTTACGAAGTGCATGGACGCGGCTCTCGCACCCCTGAGACTCCAGGGCATGCGAATTTTGAACTACTTGGACGATTGGCTGATTCTAGCTCGATCACGATCAGAGCTCATAGAACACAGGGCCACATTACTCGAGCATCTCGAGAATCTGGGTCTCACAGTCAATTGGGCGAAGAGCTCGCTGTTTCCCAGCCAGAAAATTTCTTTTCTGGGAACAGTGCTGGACTCGCTATCCATGACAGCGCGTCTGACGCCAGAGCGCGAACGGGACATTCAGAGCGCCGCGAAATCCTTCCGCCGCGGCTCGGTTGTCCAGCTCAAAAGGTTTCAGAAAATGCTGGGCCTCATGGCCTCAGCAGCTTCAGTGCTCCAGCTGGGTCTGCTTCGCATGCGCCCACTGCAGCTGTGGCTGAAAGCGCGAGTTCCTCCCAGGGCATGGACCGCTGGTCGGTTTCGCCTCCGGGTCGATCTGAAATGCGTTTCAGCTCTGGAACCTTGGAAGATAACCGACTGGTATCAGTCAGGTGTGAGTCTGGGGACTCCCTCGAGTGTGAAGGTGGTGTCCACGGACGCCTCCACCTCGGGATGGGGAGCGCTGCTCGAGGGCAGACCGTTCTTTGGCCAGTGGTCAGAACAGGAAAAGCTCCTACACATAAACTGTCTGGAAATGATGGCAGTCGACAACGCGCTACGGCGCTTCTGTCCCCAGATAATGGGTCACCACGTCTTGGTCCGGTCGGACAACATGTCAGTGGTGGCGTACATAAATCGCCAGGGCGGCATCAAGTCCCGAAACCTTTACAGGCTAACGGAACGCCTCCTGGTCTGGGCTCAGCACAACCTGCTTTCACTGAGAGCGGCGCACGTGCCTGGTCACCTGAATCTGGGACCAGACAGACTGTCCAGAAACAATGTCCCAGCAGGGGAATGGTCGCTGCACCCGCAGACGATCCAACTGCTGTGGGAGACATTCGGCAGAGCGCAAGTGGACCTGTTCGCGTCCCACGAGAACGCTCACTGTCCGAAATATTTCTCCAAGAGCAAGGACGCGCTGGCCCACGTCTGGCCCCGCTGTCCCCTCTATGCTTTTCCCCCCGTCTCGCTCCTGCCTCAAGTGCTGGAACGAATCAGGGAAAATGGATGCCCAGTGCTGCTTGTGGCAGTCCTGATGCGGCTGACCAGCACTGCCCCGTGGCCAGTACCGTTGAGGAGAGACCTCCTCTCTCAGGCCGAGGGCTCGATTTGGCATCCTCGCCCGGAACTATGGTCCCTACATGCATGGGCCATCAACGGGTACCCGCTAGCCTCCCGGACGGAGTGCTAAACACGATCACGCAGGCAAGGGCCCCGTCTACTAGACGGCTCTATTCCTCGAAATGGTCTGTGTTCTCTGCTTGGTGTCAAGCTCAGCGCTTTTCACCTGTAGACTGCGGGGTCACGGAAGTACTCTCCTTCCTTCAAGAGCTGCTGGATAAGGGCAGGTCCCCATCCACGCTCAAAGTATACGTGGCGGCCATAGCAGCGTTTATAAAACCTGTGTCTGGCCAGTCACTGGGGAAGAACGACCTAGTCGTGCGATTCCTCAAGGGAGCTCGGAGGCTGAACCCTCCCAGACCTCCTTCAGTCCCGGTGTGGGACCTTTCTACGGTTTTGGAAGCCATGAAAGGTGCCCCGTTCGAGCCACTCCATTTGTCAGACATGAAGCATCTGTCTTTCAAAACGGTGTTCCTTTTGGCTCTCGCTTCAGTGAAGCGCATAGGGGACTTACAAGCGCTTTCGGTAAGCGCGTCATGTATGGAGTTTGGGCCTAATGACTCTAAGGTCATACTCAAACCAAGGCACGGGTACGTGCCCAAATCCCTCAACACACCGTTCAGGGCCCAGGTCATTTCCCTGTGCGCTCTCTCGGTTCATGATGAGGAGAAAGATGCTAGTCTCCTTTGCCCTGTCAGGGCACTGAGAGCCTATGTGTCCCGCTCGTCTGTCTTCAGACAGACCGAGCAGCTCTTTGTTTTGTTTGGCGGACGCTCCAAGGGCCTGGCCGCATCAAAACAGAGCCTATCCAGATGGGTAGTCGACGCCATAGCACTGGCTTACACTTCTAAGGGCCTGCAGTGTCCTTTGGGTGTCAGAGCGCACTCCACAAGAGGCGTGGCCTCGTCGTGGGCGTGGTATAGTGGGGTTACCTTGCAAGATATCTGTACGGCCGCGGGCTGGGCCTCGCCGTCTACATTTATAAGGTTTTATAACCTAGAGGTTCCCGCCTTACAAGCCAAGCTTCTGTCGGTTTAGAATTCAGTGCTATCTGTCCCGCAGTGCGGCCCAGATGCTGAGTTTGCCTGTGCATCGCTCACTGAGCGATGGAAACTGCCCCTTGGGTGTTAAATAACCCCTACTATTACCCAGTTCAGGCTGAACACGTTCACCCTGTCTGCGTGAAACACTGTTAACATAACTAGCTCCTGTAAGATGCTATTTTATGGGGAATGATGCTTGCAGCCTCTCTTCCCCGACTCTCTGTGAGTCTATGGTGATTATGCACTATATGAGCCCCGGGCTACTGCCCTTGGGACTTTGGTGTCGGATCCCAGTACGCACGGCGTTTTGCATTGTGTTCCCCATAGCGTAAGATATTACGCAGTACGAGAGATACTCTCGTAAGAGAACGTACTCGGTTACTAACGTAACCTCGGTTCTCTCTAGAGAGGGAACGAGTACTGCGTATCTTGCCGTGCATACACAGCTCTGGTTCGCTTCGGCGATGAAAACCAGTATACCAGCCTAATCGAGCCGTATTTATAAGGGCGGGACCACGCCCTTTCTGGCGGGACGTGACGAAATGGGCGCGAAGTGCCCCCATTGGCTACGTGTCACGCAGGGCCACTCTCGATAGGCTGCTGCTGTTGCCGCAGGGCAGCCAATAGGCACGCAAGCCGCCTTGCCTATGTCTGCATGCTGCTGCACAGCGTTTTGCATTAATTCAAAATTAAGGATAATTTTTGGCTTCAATATCTCGTGGAAAAGAGGTTTTCCCCATAGCGTAAGATATTACGCAGTACTCGTTCCCTCTCTAGAGAGAACCGAGGTTACGTTAGTAACCGAGTACGTTTTATTTGAATGCAGTATAATACTTGTTTTTGGGTGAAGAAGGGGTACTCCATTGAGATCTTTTCAATATTTTTATTCAAATAGTATACTCACTTAATGCTTTTCCTAGCAGCCGACATGTCTACAGTACGTTAGCGAAACTGTCTGCAACACAAACTTAATTAGCATACTATAGATAAATAGGTTTCTGTAGACGTAGGTGAGTGCTGACTGACACTTACTGATGATCAAATTTAAAGACTGAATTTGTTACTTTTATCTGAAAAGTATACTGTAAAAAATTCACCCGTATATTTACAGTAAAATACTGGCAGCTGTGGTTCCAGCCCTTTACTGCAATTTTACAGTTTCAACAGTGCTGCAATTTTACAGTTTCAACAGTGCTATAATTTCACAGTAAAGTACTGCAACTGTGGTTCCAGCCATTTGACTTTAACCAAGCAAAGAATTAGAAGTAATCGGAGCTCGGAGAGCTTTCATTAGCAGGAGAAATGCCTCAACCGTTGAGAGCTCTGTCTGCAAAACGCGATTCGCGCTCAGTAACTTAGCACAGTCAAAAATACCTCGTCAAAAAGGCGATTTTACAGGTTGGGAGTAACATAATAGAATAACAGCAAAGAAATAAACTTACCTTGAACAGTGTCCTTCTTTAAGGGCCTAGAGGAGTGTTGCGAAACAATTTTGTTCTTTGACTGCTTTCTGTTCGAAAATAGACCGCGTTGAAGATGCCCCGTGCTATTTTTACAGTCCAGGACTGTTTTTTCCAGGAACAAACGGGTTTACACATAAATGCTGTAAATTTACTGCAAGCAATTAATTTATGGAACATAGACTGTAAATTTACAGGATTAAACTGTTTATTGAAATAACAGTATTTTACTGTTGGAAATTGGCTGTATTTTTACAGCCATTTTTGTAGCCTAGCATTGAAACTAGAAATGATAACGCACGGGCACGCTAACGTTTTCTCGTGTGCACGCAAATGTCACTTTAGGGTCTCCGTAATTCACATTTTACTATGGTTTAAGAAACAAGAAGACTAAACAGACATTCATTGTAAACAGGTTAGTGTAGGCTAGCCTACTTTTAGTCTAAAGCTTTTTTAAATGTAGGTTACCAGCAAATGAAACCAATGAGTATTTGAGTTTAAAATCCCAAAGCATACTTTTAGTAGTTTAAAACCACCGTCGTTAATTTTAATATTAACAATTATGCCAAAAGGACATTGGATTTGCCTACCTGATGATAATAATAACTGAATACTGTATTACTTTAGTTTGTGCATGTAGCCTAGATGCTGAAGTCTGAAATAAAATTACTTTTATATTTCAAATTACTATAATATTTACTTAACTACATATTAAAAAGTAATTTTACAAATTCAATTAAAAAAACTTATTAAAGTAATTTTATACAAATACAAATTTACAAATTACATTTTAGGTGTAAATTTTGTAATGTACACCAGAGTTGCCACAATGTCTACTTTGGACTTGCTGTGTGTACCTTTGCATAGCTATTGTAATATTTGTACAGTGCATTTTTTCTGTATATTGTATCCTATATGCTTACTGCTGCAACAGTTTATTACATTATTAAATAATGCAAAAAAATATATATACAGGTCCTTCTCAAAAAATTAGCATATTGTGATAAAGTTCATTATTTTCCATAATGTAATGATAAAAATTAAACTTTCATATATTTTAGATTCATTGCACACCAACTGAAATATTTCAGGTCTTTTATTGTTTTAATACTGATGATTTTGGCATACAGCTCATGAAAACCCAAAATTCCTATCTCAAAAAATTAGCATATTTCATCCGACCAATAAAAGAAGTGTTTTTAATACAAAAGAAGTGTTTTTAATACAAAAAAAGTCAACCTTCAAATAATTATGTTCAGTTATGCACTCAATACTTGGTCGGGAATCCTTTTGCAGAAATGACTGCTTCAATGCGGCGTGGCATGGAGGCAATCAGCCTGTGGCACTGCTGAGGTGTTATGGAGGCCCAGGATGCTTCGATAGCGGCCTTAAGCTCATCCAGAGTGTTGGGTCTTGCGTCTCTCAACTTTCTCTTCACAATATCCCACAGATTCTCTATGGGGTTCAGGTCAGGAGAGTTGGCAGGCCAATTGAGCACAGTAATACCATGGTCAGTAAACCATTTACCAGTGGTTTTGGCACTGTGAGCAGGTGCCAGGTCGTGCTGAAAAATGAAATCAGATGGAAGCATGAAGTGCTCCAAAATCTCCTGATAGCTAGCTGTATTGACCCTGCCCTTGATAAAACACAGTGGACCAACACCAGCAGCTGACATGGCACCCCAGACCATCACTGACTGTGGGTACTTGACACTGGACTTCAGGCATTTTGGCATTTCCTTCTCCCCAGTCTTTCTCCAGACTTTGGCACCTTGATTTCCCAATGACATGCAAAATTTGCTTTCATCCGAAAAAAGTACTTTGGACCACTGAGCAACAGTCCAGTGCTGCTTCTCTGTAGCCCAGGCCAGGTCGCTTCTGCCGCTGTTTCTGGTTCAAAAGTGGCTTGACCTGGGGAATGCGGCACCTGTAGCCCATTTCCTGCACACGCCTGTGCACGGTGGCTCTGGATGTTTCTACTCCAGACTCAGTCCACTGCTTCCGCAGGTCCCCCAAGGTCTGGAATCGGTCCTTCTCCACAATCTTCCTCAGGGTCCGGTCACCTCTTCTCGTTGTGCAGCGTTTTTTGCCACACTTTTTCCTTCCCACAGACTTCCCACTGAGGTGCCTTGATACAGCACTCTGGGAACAGCCTATTTGTTCAGAGATTTCTTTCTGTGTCTTACCCTCTTGCTTGAGGGTGTCAATGATGGCCTTCTGGACAGCAGTCAGGTCGGCAGTCTTACCCATGATTGCGGTTTTGAGTAATGAAACAGGCTGGGAGTTTTTAAAAGCCTCAGGAATCTTTTGCAGGTGTTTAGAGTTAATTAGTTGATTCAGATGATTAGGTTAATAGCTCGTTTAGAGAACCTTTTCATCATATGCTAATTTTTTGAGATTTTGGGTTTTCATGAGCTGTATGCCAAAATCATCAGTATTAAAACAATAAAAGACCTGAAATATTTCAGTTGGTGTGCAATGAATCTTAAATATATGAAAGTTTAATTTTTATTACATTATGGAAAATAATGAACTTTATCACAATATGCTAATTTTTTGAGAAGGACCTGTATATCTCAAGATGTAACCTGTATAGCTGATACACTTGAATAAATAACATGAAATAATAACTGACATGGATGAAGAAAAGCAATGCATTTGTGAAACTAAGTCTTTGGTAAGTAATTATGTCTAAATCATAAATACAGTCATGATCTATGCTATGCATACATTGTTTAATGTGTCCACAGCTCTGTATAGTCACCTGAAAATATTAATTGTCCTCAGTGATGTCTGAGATTTGACATTTAATGCTGGAATAGACTGTGTCCTTTCTGCTCTTCTGTCTCTGCTCATTCTCTGAGTTTTCTGTTCTTGTGTTGTCTTCGGGGAACTGTAGCATTGTGTAGTCAAGGTACGTACTCTCTTGATCCTGTGAGAGGGAAAAAACAAAGATGTGTTTTGTCTAAATGCATTAAATTAATTAAACAAATGAGATATTATGACATACAAGATGACTACTGGTATCAGACGCTGGGGAGTTTGGTTGAGGAGGGACAGCCAGAGAATGAAAGCTTCTCTGATGTGCTGCAAGAATCAAGAAGGGGACAGGATAAAATAATGGTAAAGAAAAACAAGACTGAATTTCTAATAATGAACGAACGAACGCTTCATTAAAGTGTAACAACATCTATATATCGCTTTCAGGTAACAAAATTAAAATGTACATCACCAGCACACAGTTCACATTTTCTTCTCCTCAGGCGTTCAGATAGAAAAATGTTCACTACTCCACTGAAGATCAAAATCAGAATATTGCAGACAAACACCACTTCGAAAAGTGTTGTACATTCTGAATGGCCCAAAATAAATAAATAAAAATAATGTTGTTTTTGGAATGCATGAGAATCAATGTATACATGTAATGGGCCTAATTATCAGTCAGATATTTAGCAAATAATACTAATAGAAATATAGAATACTGGCATTTGCTATTTTTTCTGTTTCCTGGATGGATTGTTGTATCCTATCAGCAAGTAACTTCAGAATATATTTATTGTTATTAAATTATCTATTTTTAACGCTTTACATTTAAATGTAATTTGTGGAGATTAATTGCAATATTTAATAAAGTACAGAAACTTGAGAGAGTTTGTAAGTGCATGATATTTTAGAAATGTTACCTGTCATTTTGTCACCTAGAACAGACATAAAATAGTATGTTAATACTGTTAACATTTACACTATTTAGTAAATGTCCACTGACCTTGGGTAAGAAGCTAGACAGAAAACCGACTTACGTGTCTGTCAGGCAGCGAGAACTCGTCACACAGTCATTGTTCTGAAGAGAGAGGCTTTGAGCAGTGCTTTATATGGACGCCATTTACTGTGCAGTCGCTGTAGCTCAAGGAGAGCAAAGTGCACAGGTGTGGGTTTGCTCTGAATGTTTTTTAAGAGACATTTTGAGGACAACATTTAATCATAATACATGTTCGAGTTAAAATGTATTTCTTAATTAACGTGGAAATGACCCTCATTGTTCTAATGAAATATAAGCATGTATATTTGAAATAATTACATGTTAATATGTGCATTTAGGGCAAAAATGAAAGCATATACTCTTCCTCAATTTAAACTTCAATTTGAAATGGATAAGTTTACATGTAAATTTAGAGGTCCATGTAAACTATGTATTTAGAGATTAAACATTTAGGCCTGGTTTCACAGACAGGGCTTAGATTAAACCAGGATTAGACCTTAGTTTTTTTTTTAATAAACGTGCCTTAGAAAAAAAAAAACATTAATGGTGTGCATCTTGAGACAAACAATGGCACTGACATATGTTAAGATATATCAGTGCAAGTTGCTTTCAGTTAAAAGAGCTCAAACATACATTTTAGTCTGGACTAGGTTTAAGCCTTGTCTGTGAAACCGTTTTTTTTTTTTTTATGTTTATGTTTAGCATTTTAGCAGATTTTTAATCGTTACCACCGAACTAATCTGATCATCTACTTTTATATACAGTAAATTCTTAATCTTTGATAAAAAAATTTTGAAAATTATATTTAATAACTATTAGGCTATCTTAAAAAAATATGAAGAATTATGCACCAGCATTACTCAGGTCCAACTTACAAGATACTGTTTTTCTTTCTTTCTTCCTTTCTTCCTTTCTTTCTTTCTTTCTTTCTTTCTTTCTTTCTTTCTTTCTTTCAAAGAACATGTCCTTTTCCATGGTGCTTAAGGCATATATAAATAGTAGTTAATTAGTAGTTAAACATAAACGGCTTTTTTTTTAACCCTACTTGGTTTAAATAAAGGTTAATATTCAATTAATGGTTGAAAATAATACATTCATTCATTATGAGATCCATTTAGTTTTTTTTTTATTATAAATTGTACCAGCTGTCATGAACACACCCCTGGTACATAAATGCATTTTGAAATGCATTGGGTATTAAGGAAATATCTTTTATAGCCTACTACAAGTGCATGTGAACAGTTTCTGAAATGTCTGACCACATAAATGTGAGCTCTGACAGGGGCTTACTGAGGTTAGTTTTATTTTCTCTCGCAGCGCTTTGTGGCCTGAGATCAGTGCAAAAGAAGAACTGCATGTAGCATCACGTCTGCAAACATTAAGCATCAAACAAAATGGTTGATCATATTCTCTTACGCCACATTCTCTGTTCCCCTGACTTACAACAGAGGAAATGGGAGAAATGGAATGGACATAAAATTGCAACAAATTCACAAAATCTAAAACAAATTTCAAGTTATATGTTCTGACACGGTCAGTTGTAACACATAAGGTGCTTTTGGTAATGGAAAATGTTTTAGTAACAATTGCGTTTGTGTGGTTTTAACACTGAGACCTAAAAAGAGGTCACTGTTGTGGGTTGGAAAGACTCTTAAGGCTATTATTAACAAATTCATTCAAATGATGCAAACCACATTCGGTCCATAATTATATTTTAAGTATAGCCTAGTTAAGTCTGAGTGCATTTACCTGCATAATATAGAAATCATTCCATACAAGTAATCATCTCAAATATTGTAATGGAGATTTCTGGCCATATTTACTAACAAACCCTCTTTTGGTGTTAAAAAACTACTGTGAGGAATGAGGGTTTACTAAAGATACGCATTGTAATGCATATGCATTTCTAGGAGCTTCCCTTTCAGACACAATATTTGCGATCTCACTAATTTGTCCTGTTTTGTAGGCCTAAATCTGGCCCTTAATGTTAATATATTCGGTCAAAACAAGCATGCAAACAAGTAGTAAAGATATCATCTCATAAACCTTCAGAAGTCATCATCTCTGGGCTGTTTCCTCAGATTTTATTTTTACATAAATTCAAACTGTAAATTGACTTGAGTTCATTTTAAATTTGTGAATCAACCAAAGTGAAGCGAAACCCCAGTAAAGCTCCAGTGACACGCCTCATTAAAGCTTTTGTTTATTAAAATGCATGCAAAGCATGACAGAGACGATCTTGTGCTCCACAGGAAACCTCTGCATTCTCTTCAATTACACTACACTTTTATTAAGGATAGTCTGATAATAGACTTTAAGCTTCTTCATTTTTTGACTGTTATATTTACTGTCAAGTCTTCCATCCTTAAAAATGAATAAGTACACTAAGAAATTATAGTAAATTTATCAGTAAAAGACTAATTCTACCGTAAAAACCTGTATTTTACTATATACAGGGATAACAGAAATAGATAACCATACATTCATATAATTTTACAGTAAAATACTATTAAATTAACAGTTTTTGAAAATACAAAAAACAAATCATCTTATAATTCACAGTGAAAAATCATAAAAAATGAAAAGCTACCTGTGATAAACTGATTCATTATGTGACTTTCTCTTCCCTGTTATTATGTATGTTAAAGGTACAAAACAGATTTTAATTGTAACGTATAACCTTGCTAATTCAGTAACAAACAGCTGTTGGATTTACGGTATGTTTTATTCATTTATTATTTTTTCATTTATTAAACATTTCTGTTTTAAATTGTAACATTTACAGGTTGACTGGAGTTACAGGTTTACAGATGTTGGATTTACCAGTTTATTACATTTTTTATTTTTGTAAATTACTGTTTTAAATTGTAAAATTTACTGATTGTTCTGTAAATGTGTTTACATTTTTACAATATTTTTACAGAGTTATTCTGGCAGCCACAGATGCCAGTTTTTTTTTCTGTAAAAGCAGCAGGATATTTTTTTTCTTTACATTGTAGCCTATATAAAATAGGAAAAATTAGTAATCAAGTATAATGGAATTCCTGACAGTAAAACTACTCACTGAGTGTCTTGCTTTTGGTGAGGACGCTGACAGCAAGTGACAAGAAGTATCAATAGAGGGCAGTATGTGATTGTATTTTCCCTAAGTTCTTTTTTTTTTTTTTGGACAAAAGCCACAACAATATGAATTAAACCATGAAACCAATATCAGTGTTAAAAGTCATATGTAAATGAAAAACATTAAAAGCACAGACCATTATAGAAAAAACTATAGACAACCAAGTTATATTGTACTCTTGGTCTGTAACATTTTACAGAAATTCACAAAGCTTTTGCCATTTTCTAATATTGTATAAATGCAGTAAACATTGTATTGTTTGTGATCTCAGTCATTGAAGGGAGTATGTTTCACATACATTATTGACACAGGTATGTTCTCAACCACACAAGCGTGACTGTGCAACGATGTGGCTCCAGGCAGAGAGCGAGCAATGATGCGCATCATTTCCTGTAGAAACTGAGACCGGAAGAAGCCCCTCAGTGCAAAGTGAGAACTGCTAAGACAATGTTCAGCTAATAGCGCTGTAATAGAGAGATGCCTCAACGTGTGAAAGTCTGCAAAAGGTTTTGTCACATGTCTGCTCATGTGCAGAAACAAAAAACATTTTACACTGCTGGGTGACATTGCTATTAAAGATTAAATCTTCAGTTTCACAGCTTGTTACGTGGTGAAAATGACAATCTACTGTGTAAATACCACAAGATCAAATCTGCCTTCCTAAATCATATATTTTTCCTTATTCCAAAGTGCTTTTTCAAGAAACCATTTCAGAATTTAATTCCTAGGATGTACATATACCAATGGTGGTTTCTCAAACTCTATGAGATGCATTTATCAGCGCTTATTTGTTTTAAAACTAAACACACTAAGTCAGGGATGGGCAACTCCGATCCTCGAGGGCCACTGTCCTGCAGAGTTTAGCTCCAACCCTAATTAAACACACCTGAACAAGCTAATCAATGTTTTCAGGATTACTAAAAAATAATTTTTGTCAGGGTTGGAGCTAAACTCTCCAGGACAGTGGCCCTCGAGGACCGGAGTTGCCCATCCCTGCTCTATGAGATGCATTCATCAGTGCAGAATCTTATTTGTTTTAAAACTAAACACACTAAAAACATTGCTCAAGAGTAAGGAAAGATCAACTGTAGCTATAGCAGAATTACATTCATATACACAGAACATATTCAAATATTGATATGAGCAAGATCAGCTGGTTCATTAAATGTACACTTTTTGTCACATCTTCTAAGTAATCCAGTAAAACAGATCCATGATTTAACATGCAATTCAACAAATTAATTTAGCAAAAATGTAAGTAGACGCACGTTTTCAATGTGCTTATGCTGCAACAGAGGTTTATGCCATTTATTTGTTTACATTTAATAAAAAAACATTTCGAAAACAACACGTAGTCAGCAGCACACGAGGGGGTTGTGTTTCTTTAGTTAAACAGAAATGTTTGTCTGTTGTGAAGGATGTTTTTGTGGTTTTGATTCAGAGAGGGGCTTCAAAACAGAAGTAAGAGGTCAGTCCTGTGGTTGGAAAATGATCAAACCACAATGTGCGCAAGCAATGCATGTACAAAGAGATGTGCCAAAGTGCAAACAATGATCTCACAATCTCATTTTTCTTCATTTTTTATCCGTCATTTTTTTTTATTTAGTAAATGCAATATTTGTTTTCATTTTTATTTTAATAATAATTGAAAAATTATTTGAATACGCAATCTAAAATAACTGTTTTTAATAAACTTTTTCTTTTCGGCAACTCTGCTCTCACACGCATCTTTAAAAGTGTTAGTGTATTTAAAAGTGTTGGTTAGATCAATCAGATATTTAACACATTGGTGAATGTCAACGCTGGTCCGCTGAAGTTCACATCAACACTTCTCTCTCTGTACTGAGCAGCTTCTCTCTCTCACTCCTCCACAGGAAGTGATGCGGCTAACAATCTCTGTCTTCTGGTTGGAGCCTCAGTCGCTGTCACATACTAGGCATTGTTTGTGCAAAAGCCTGTGGTTTGGGCTAACACTGATATTAAAATAAACCCAAATCAGATATCAGTCTCAAGATAATCAGATGATCTGATGAACTGAGCTGATCAGTTGTTTTATGTGCAGGTAAAGTGTTCGTTTGCTGTTTGTTACTGTTGAGGCTCGGTAAACATGCGTGTGGCATTGAGACGCATAGGTATGACACACAAGATAAAAGTATCAGTTTGACATCATGACCACATGCTTTCTGAAAATAAATGATCATCACAGGGCAAATTCCCCATGTGGTTCATAACATTACTAAGATGAATCAAAAAACGGTTTACTATTGCATGCACTGGAAGCTTTCATGAACTTTGCAGCAAACAAAGTGCAAACTAACCAAATCTGCTGACTGAAGATGCTAAATTCATATGGTTACATAGTCCACTTTAGACAATCTACTAACTATAAGTAACTTTGCAACTACATGACAAATAACTCATTAATTTGCAACTATATGTCAACTAACTCTCATTAGACTCAGAGTATTAGTAGACTATTAGGTTAGTGTAAGCAGATATTAGGCAGAAAAATATCCAAATAAAGAGTTAGCAGATATTAGGCAGACAGATATCAAAATAAAGCGTTAGCAAATATTAGGCAGACAGTTTAGTAATAATCTAATGACTGCTAGTTGACATGTAGTTGCAAAGTTACAGTCAGTAGTGTCAGGTGGGGAACATAATAAAAGTGTTAGTGTCAGACAGTTCACTAATACTCTCAATGACCGTTAGTTGACATAGTTATTTACAGTTATTGCAAAAAGTCTGAAGTGGACTATCGAAAAAAAAGTTACTATTAATGTTTGTTTATTGAGTGTTTATCTTGCATTGTGGTACATTGTGACGTCTGTTGTCAATAAGTCAGTCAAACATATGACTAAATCCCATGATTACCATTATGAGGCTCATCTTTGGTGATAAAGTTGTGCAACTAAAAATATGAATGTACAAAGAGTTAATACAAATTTTAAAGGAGCATATTTTCATACTGCCATCAATTTTAACTGGGCTGAATCGTACAACTGATATGGTGAAAAAAATAAAAATCATACTCATTCTGTCCTCATCACCATTATAAGAGAAAACCTGGCATTGAGGACATCTAAAAACTGAACATATTTTCTTCCGAGCCAAGTGATCCATCTTTCTTCTCAGACTCGTTCTACTTTAGTTGGGTCACACAGTCAAGGCCTGCAGAAAAATGAATGAGCAGAGTACTTGGCCTTGTCTATGTTACATAATAAAAAGCAGAGCTTTATCTCTTTCCAGCACATGGTTTAGGCCTTAGTTAATTTTACATCTAGATTAAAGTTGTATCTAATCATATAACATCCATCAAGTATATATACACACACCTTTTATTTGGTCACTTTGATAAAAAAGTAAGTACATAATGTGAAAAATAACCAATATAATGTGTCTCTGTCCGTGGTGCTGAAATTCAGCTTATGAAGAGTGTGTTAAACAGAACCCTGTTAAAGCTTTGTATGTGATCCTGATATCTTGCATTAGATTAGAATAATTCTTGTTTAACTTTTAACTTGTTTAACTACACACTAGGCCTTTTATTTAACACAGCCAGCCTAAAACCTGAGGTCAAACATCATGGAGTTGAAGTTTAGTCAGTCGCTATTAGAGGTTCAATGGAAACTTTCAGCCGCTGAGGTGCGAGCACTTTCTTTCCACTCTCCATTTTGCTAGGTTTTTTTTTGGTTTGTTTTTGTGGCCTGGGCTCATAGTCCAAAACCACAAGTGTATAAAGTGTCATGCTACCGCTTCTACCAACATCAGACTAGAGAAGAAAAAAAAGCTTCATAATACACTCCAACTTTTTTGCTAATTCTTTTAAATTATACCTTTGTACGATTTTCATATTAATTGCGATTTGTTTACATTTATTTTATATTTATGTGTCACACTTTAAAATGTAAAAATATAGAAAATTAAAAATAGTGATCATTTTAAAATATTATAATATAAATTTGACACATTCATATGAATTTTTAACCTAAAATATTTATATTAGTAAAACATTCAATTCTAAAATTAGTGCAAGTCAATGAATTCAGAACCGGCTGATTTTGTGTGTTTTTATTTTTATTTTTATAAAAGTAGGTGGAATTGTACTGCTTGAAACACGCTGCACAAATATAGGAAAAATATAATGAAAAAGCAGAATTTGTAAGGGATATTTTAAATAAACAAGCAAACAAATAAATAAATGTGTCACAAACCGGTTTATATGTAATAAAGTCATACATCTCAGTATTGTGTGTGGAAACCACACACACACACACACACACCTTAAATAACCAACACCTTGTATTTCTGCTCACTAAAATAGCATAATGTACAGAAAGCATGTACACACTGTACATTCTGACACACTGAAGTTAAACAACCAATCATAACTATAGTGTAGACCCAACCACATGTAACAGTTATTGCTAATGTATTGGTAAATAATGAAATGTATCAACTATTGGCACCGTTAAACTGTAGTAAAGCTCATTCAGTGTGTGTTGGTCCGCTGAAGTTTACGTCACCAGGACTCGTTCGACACTGAACTGTTACTTCCTGTCACTCCCTACAGGAAATGATTCTTTGTTTGATGAGAGGCTGCTTATGTTTAAAAATGGCCATGGGGACTGTGGTGTGTTTGGTTTACAATCACTGTGCTTACATATTTCAAAAAAGAAAGAAAAATTAAATTAAATAAAAAATAGGATGATTATTGAACTTCACGATGCTCTAAAAACACAATGTTTTCACAGACTTTATTTATTGTGCAAAAATGTGTTATTTAGCTAGTAGCCAACATATATATTTTACTTAGCTACATGTTTTGCACTCCTCATTATTGATTTCCTAATTTACGTTGAATAAACATTATAAAACATGAAAAGACGTCATCTTTTTGCCAATTTGCTTTTTATATAGGCCTATAGGCTGGCCAGCTCAGACGGCCCGACATTTAAAACATGTTCACAATGATAAATATTATTACAGAAATGTCTCCACCTAACGGCTGAGATTTATTTTAATTGTTTAGAGAATGTTGTAAGACTTTTACAAGATTATGTAAATTAGCTATTAGGTCTGTGGATCTACTCAGAAGTGCTGTGATGCTGATTTCTTTCTCTTTCTGCAAAAATAAAACAAATTCTAGTGAATCTAAAAAAAAAAACTAGAGAATTCATGATCTCTGAGAAGCGAGTTTATCATCATTTTTATTATTTCATAACATTGCAACACGTCTTCTAGAAAAACCCCAAGCCCTCTTTCAAAGTTGTAATATACAGTGCAAATTAAAGTCTGCTTTAATACAGATTGGAGCAAGTACGGTGTAAAAGCCACTCCCCCTTCAAATAAATAAAGCTCAATTCAGTTCTTCTCAGTTGAGTCGATTGGACTGGAACGTAAAGATGAATTTGTTTGCAACAAATCCTCTGATGCTCTTTTTAATAGGTAAATACATTTATGATGTTTGCTATAGAATTTGGGAAAATGAAACCGAATGTTTACCATGATTTTAATAAATAATAATTATCAATGTGTAGCTACTATATACTGTATACTGTGTAAAATACAATACATCACAAAAACACAAGTATATGTTCTATAAAATCTGTTTATATCATACAATTTGCCAATGCTTTATCATTTAACTTTTATTAAATAACTGATTTTGAAAGCACAGGGCAAAGATATTTCCAAGAACTATAGAGCAACATCACATAGTGTTGCGTTTACTTTACTTTTAGATTCAGAACAATCTTGTCATCAGCCATTCATATATTTCCTTCGCAGTTTTAAAGGAAGAGTTCGTCCAACTAAAATGACATTTCTGTCATCATTGAATTTCCCTCATGTTGTTTCAAACCTGAAGGACTGACTTTCTTCTTTGTGGAACTCAAATGAAGATATTTGGGGGAATGTCTCCATGTATTTTTTATTAATTTGACATTTTTAAAAGGTCTCAAACTATGTTTTTTGGACACAAACATTCTTCATAATATCTTCTTTTGAGTTCCGCAGAAGAAAGTCACATCATATCATTGAAAGTACTTTGTACACAATGTTTTAGATGCAATTTAAATGCAAAACTCAGCTTACATTTAAATCTGAATCGATGTCTTCTAGTTTTTTTTCTCATGACATTATTGATTGTTTTCAGGTATCATCTTTATAAAACGAACATCTTTAACTTTGGTGAAAACAGTGAACCCTGGAACTACTGTCTCTCTTCTGTGTTCAAACATCTTGAAAGAATACAGTTACATTGCCTGGTTCAAGCAGATAAATGATTCTCTACCACTTTGCATTGTTACTCAATATAAAGGAGAAAAACAAGCAGACTCCATAAATTTGAATGGCTTTAAGAAGGATCATATGCAGATGTCAGTGAACAAAACATTTTCTTCCCTGAAGATTGTCAATGTTGACGTCTCTGACTCTGGAATGTTTTACTGTGGAATTTTTTTGACGAACTACATGATGTTTCACAACAAAACACAGTTAGTGGTAGTAAATGGTAATACCTAAATCTATTAAAATTATTCATATTCAGTATCATCGCTATTCAGTTACTAATACTTATTTTGCATTTTTTTTTTTATCTTTTATCAAAAGAGAGTAATCAGTTGAAAGAGGATATTGCAAATGTGGATTGTGGTATGTGTCTTACAGTTTAAAAGAGAAACTAAATTTGGCACTCATTCAACTTTTCTTTATTTCTAGCTTATTTCTTTATTTCTGACTTTCCTCCTCTCTCTCTTTTTATTTATTTGAATGGTTTTAACAGGGGCGGCGGAAGAAACTTCAAGATCCTGCCACGTCTATTATACACTCACACTGATCTTGAGCGGCTTGGTTTTGCTTCCCACTGTTTTTGCGATTGTACTCTTAATCAGGATGAAGGAAAGAAACAAGCAGAAACAAGGCACGTAAACATCAGTAGCACCTTAAACTAATAACTAAATATACTAGCAAAAAACTTTACCAATAGATTCCTTGATAATAAGTTTCTGTACTGCTGGTATCAATGATGATATTACCAAATCAGTATGAATGAAAAGTGCTACAATGTGAAAGTAAATAATATTGAGGACTGTCTTGTTTTTCTTAGATACTCAGCGCCATGGTAACAATGAAGACATGAACAAACAGTTGCAGAAAAGGGTATTTCAAATCAAATTATTGTTGTTTCTATTATTATAGGAGAGGCTGGTCATAATACAAGGTTAAAAATTGAGCAACATTACGATGAAATCCCTATAGGTGAACGTATACACAGAAGTTCCTGTGTATACATTTAATCAAAACATATAACCTCAAAAAAAAAAAAATTCCATGTTAGACCTATAAATATAAATAATAGCTGAGAAGACATGAAGCTAAAATAACGTCTACGGTTACGTATGTAACCCTCGTTCCCTGAGTAGGGAACGGAGACGTTACGTCGGATGACGACGAATGGGGTTTCGCTTAGAAAGCCTATCAACTTCGAGTATTACAAAACGAGCCAATGGCAAAGAAATGCCATGGGTCTGCGGAATTTGCATGACGTAACTCCGCCCCACCTCGTGGGTATAAAAGGAGGAAGTCTCGCAACATGCAGATATGTTTCTTCGCTGAGGAGCCAAGACTGAGCTCAGGCGATCCCCGCGGTACAGCGGAAAGTGGCAGGAAGACGTAACGTCTCCGTTCCCTACTCAGGGAACGAGGGTTACATACGTAACCGTAGACGTTCCCTTTCGTTGTCACTCCGAGTTACGTCGGATGACGACGAATGGGGTTACCAGTCTAATCACGCCACCTTCTCAGCTGTCTTCCAGTGCCCTGCGTAAATCTGAGATCCCTGTCGTGAGGCTAGCACGGACGAAGGACTCCTATTTAGCACAGGAATACCAAGGTACACTGGGGAGCATATCCCAAGATCTTAGGGGAAGTATGCAATTATTGCCAACCCAGAGGGGGGGAACTTAGAGAATACACATATGGCCCGAAGGAAACATATGGAGAACACTGGGGTGTCCAGCCGCAGGTGGAATATTTCAACCCCAGGGGTGGCAAGGTGGCTTGCCAAGGGAAAGACACATGCTCGAGAGAGGCTTACAGTGGAAATACACATGTGGGGGTCGCTCAGGGGAGGGACCATGCACACGGGAGGCACCTAGCCGACGCGCAGGCAAGAGACACTGGCGCCGACGTCAGGAGTGCTGGAGGAGCTCAGGGCTTTCGGGAAAGCTCACCTGAGGAGAATATCGCACGTATCCAGTCCGTGGAGTGGAGTGGCGAGCAAGCGAGACACTTAACAGCTCCCATGTTAGCTTGAAAAAGACAGTACATGGGCGGAGACTGGCTCCACTCGGAGATTGTAAAATCTGGCGAAAGTGTTAGGTGTCGCCCAGCCTGCAGCTCTGCAGATGTCTGTTAGCGAGGCGCCATGCGCTAGAGCCCAAGAGGACGCCACACTCCGGGTGGAGTGGGCAGTCACACCAAGGGGGCACGGTCGACCTTGCTGCTGGTATGCCAAAGCAATGGCGTCCACTATCCAGTGGGACAGCCTTTGCTTGGAGAGAGCCTTTCCCTTCAGCTTCCCACCATAACAGACAAAGAGCTGGTCTGAGGTCCTGAAACACTGCGTCCTGTCTACATAGGCGCGGAGAGCGCGTACTGGACAGAGCAATGCCAAGGCTGGGTCTGCCTCCTCCGGGGGCAGCGCTTGCAGGTTCACCACCTGGTCCCGAAAGGGAGTGGTAGGAACCTTGGGCACATATCCGGGCCGGGGTCTCAGGATCACGTGAGAGAAGGCCGGTCCGAACTCCAGGCACGCTTCGTCGACGGAGAATGCGTGCAGGTCCCCTACCCTCTTGATGGAGGCCAGTGCAACCAGGAGCGCTGTCTTCATTGACAGGAACTTAAGCTCGACTGATTGCAGAGGCTCAAAGGGAGCACTCTTCAGGGCAGCTAGCACCACTGAGAGGTCCCAAGAGGGAACGAGAGGAGGGCGAGGAGGATTTAGTCTCCTCGCTCCTCTCAGGAACCTGATGACCAGGTCGTGCTTCCCTACCGACTTACCTTCGACCAGGTCATGATGTGCGGCAATGGCGGCAACATAGACCTTAAGGGTGGAGGGAGACAGCCTTCGCTCCAACCCTTGCTGAAGGAAGGAAAGCACAACACTGACCGAGCATTTCCGGGGGTCTTCTCGGTGAGAAGAGCACCAGTCGACGAAGAGGTTCCACTTCAACGCATAGGCGTGTCTCGTGGACGACGCTCTAGCGGAAGTGATGGTAGCCGCCACCGCTGGTGGAAGGGTACTCAAACCTACCTCGAGCCGTCTAGGAGCCACACGTGGAGGTTCCAGAGATCGGGGCGAGGGTGCCACAGGGTGCCCCGTCCCTGAGAAAGAAGGTCCTTCCTCAGAGGAATGGGCCAGGGAGGTGCTGTCGCGAGGAGTACAAGTTCGGGGAACCAGGTCCGGTTGGGCCAATACGGCGCGACCAGAATGACCTGCTCCTCGTCCTCCCTGACCTTGCGCAAGGTCTGCGCAAGAAGGCTCACTGGGGGAAACGCATATTTGCGGCCCGGCGGCCAGCTGTGCGCCAGTGCATCCGTGCCGAGCGTGCCCTCGGTCAGGGAAAAATACAGGGCGCAATGGGTCGAGTCGTGAGAGGCAAACAGATCTATCTGTGCGTCCCCGAACTGGTCCCAAATCAGCTGAACCGACTGGGGATGGAGTCGCCATTCTCCAGGGAGGGGCTGAAGCCGTGAGAGCTCGTCGGCTGCACAGTTCAGCGCTCCGGGAATGAAAATGGCTCGAAGCGACCTCAGATGCTTCTGACTCCATAGGAGGAGGTGGCGGGCGAGTTGTGACATACGGCGGGAGCGTAGACCACCTTGATGGTTGATGTACGCAACAGTCGCGGTATTGTCTGAGCGGACTAGCACGTGTTGACCCCGGAGCAACGCTCGGAAGCGGTGCAGGGCAAGACGTACTGCCAACAACTCGAGGCAATTGACATGCCATAGCCGCTGGGGTCCTGTCCAGGAGCCCGCAGCAGCATGTCCATTGCACATGGCGCCCCAGCCCGTGGTGGAGGCATCTGTTGAGACAACAACATGCCGGGAAGCTCGTTCCAGGGGGACACCCGCCCTGAGAAAACTGAGGTTCGACCACGGGGTGAGGAACTGGCGGCAGGTCGGGGTAACTGGTACCCGGAGCGTGCCTTGATGCCATGCCCACCTCGGGACTCGGTCGCGAAGCCAAAGCTGAAGCGGTCTCATATGAAGCAATCCGAGCGGCGTGACCGCGGCTGCAGATGCCATATGCCCCAGGAGCCTCTGAAAATGTTTCAGTGGAACCGCATTCTTGCTCCTGAGATGTCTCAGGCAAGTCAGCAGTGACTGCGCGCGCTCGCTCGTAAGCTGCGCGGACATGGCGACCGAGTCGATGTCCATACCGAGAAAAAAGATCCTCTGCACGGGGCAAAGTTTGCTCTTCTCCCAGTTGACCCGAAGGCCCAGACGAGCTAGGTGCCGAAGCACTAGGTCCCTGTGTTCGCAAACCTGATCTCGAGAGCGAGCTAGGATCAGCCAGTCGTCGATGTAACTCAGGATGCGAACCCCGTGCTCCCGAAGGGGAACAAGGGCAGCCTCGACGACCTTCGTGAAGATGCGAGGAGACAGGGCCAGCCCGAAAGGGAGGACCGCGTACTGGTATGCCTGCCCCTCGAAAGCAAACCGTAGGAACGGTCTGTGGCGAGGAAGAATGGAGACATGGAAGTAGGCGTCCTTCAGGTCGATCGCTGCAAACCAATCCTGGGGCCGCACGCATTCGAAAACGCGTTTGGCGGTGAGCATCTTGAACGGCAGCCTGTGAAGGGAGCGGTTCAGCACGCGCAAGTCCAGGATTGGCCGTAACCCACCGGTTTTCTTGGGGACAATGAAGTAAGGGCTGTAGAAGCCGGACCTCATCTCGGCTGGAGGGACAGTCTCGATTGCACCCTTCGCCAGCAGGGTGGCAATCTCTGCTCTCATGATGGGGGCATTGCCACCGACCAAAGTGGAGCGGACTCCCCTAAAGCGGGGAGGAGACCGTGCGAACTGAATCGCATAGCCGAGCCTGATGGTGCGCGCGATCCAGCGGGACAGACGGGGAAGCTCTAACCAGGCTCCCAGGAACTGAACCAGCGGGATCAAGCGGACGACAGGCGTCCCCCCGGAGGGGCAGCGAAGCGGAGTAACTGGCCCAGACGTGGACGGCATAGCGGCCCGGTGTGGGGGCACAGTTAGCAACCGCGCCCTGGCAGAGGGGGCCAGGGGAGGACCAGGCTGGTCGTCCCGCGGGGGCCTGCTCTGCCAGGGGTCTGGCGACAGAGGGGGACAGGGGCGAAGCGGTCCGTGGACGGCACGCCGTGTCAACCACCTCTGGGACAGAGGGGGACGAGGAGAGCACGGCTTGTGGGCGGCGCTCTGTGTCGTCCGCGAACTCTGTGTGCTCAGAGACGGGAGAGTCAGTTCTTGGAGAATAGGGATTCTTCCCCGGCCCTCCACCGGGGAAAGGAGTGGTCCTGCTACCAACTCCTGGAAGAACTGAGTCCCATCTCTGGGGAGCCCCTCCAGAGCGCCGCCTAACCCGGCGTGTAGCGGGGGGCGGGGCTGGAGAGGGCTGTGGCGTCCGGCCGCGGCCTCCAGAGCCGGCCCGGGGAACGGGCGGGGTGGGAGCCGCGGGGGGGCGCCCTCGGCGGTGGGCAGACCGAGGGACCTGAGCGGACGGCGGGGCCGTCGGGACAGAGTCGACCTCAGCCTGCTCCATCCCCGAGGAGCCCGTCTCAGGAGCGCCGCTAAACCCGGCGTGTAGCGGGGGGCGGGGCTAGAGAGGGCTGTGGCGTCCGCCCGCGGCCCCCAGAGCCGGCCCGGGTGAACGGGCAGGGTGGGAGCCGCGGGAGGGCGCCTTCGGCGGTGGGCAGACCGAGGGATCTGAGCGGACGGCGGGGCCATCGGGACAGAATCAACGTCAGTCTGCACATGGGCGGTTGAGAGCTGTTGGGCGAAGTTCTCAACCGCACCGCCGAAGAGGCCGACCTGGGACATGGGAACGTCGGACAGACGGGGCCGCGCGACATTCAGCATATCAGACAGGTTCAGCCACAGAATGGTAGGCATCACCTGACCCAGGGAGCGTACGGCCACTTTCGTCGCTCGGAGAGCAAGGTCAGTGGCGGCGCGCAACTCAGTGAAGAGCCCTGGGTCAGTCCCGCCCTCGTGCAAGTCCATGAGCACCTGGGTCGGGGACCAGCAGAATGGCCATGGCCTGCAGAGAGGCGGCTGCCAGTCCCGCGGTACTACAGGATCTCGCCACAGGTGTAGACGAAAACTATAGACCACGGACGGGTGCTTAGGATTGCGCCGAGAAGAAGCACTCTGAGGACACATAGCATCGCAACAGAGCGTTCAGCCGGGGGAACCCCAGTGTACCCACGGGCAGCGGCCCCATCGAGGGGAGGAAAGGCGGATGAGATCAGCGAATGGTCCCTGATCTCATCATGCACGTCCGGGAAGAACGGTATTGGGGTTTGCCGTGGACGAGGGTCGGCGGCCTCACCCAAAAACCAATCGTCCCGGGAAAGCATGGCCGTCATCTCCGGATCAGACTCGACGAGTCGTCACTTCCAGGAAAATCAAACCCACCTAGTGAAGCTGCTACAAACATAGTATCATCCTCTGTAGCTTCAAATGAAACACACAGGCCACCACTCTTTTTTTTTTTTTTTTTTGGGTAGACCCGTGGGAATCACCTGTTCACTAGCGGGCACCGTCATTGAAGAGGGGGGCTGGGGTCGCGGACACATAGTCGGCGCCTTGTTCCAGACCATAACCCTCAGGTCACCCTGGCCACCAGCCGAAGAACGGGGGGTGGATGAGGGGACTCTCACTCATGCGAGTTCACCGAGTCTCGACCTTAATGACGCGATGATCATGTTTCCCGGAGAAAACATGAGTCATCCACGAGCGCTGCTCAGCATGATCAAGCCCAAACATACTAGACAACGCTCGTGCCCATCAGAGTCCGATACCAAGCTGCCGCACCATTCATTTTTTTGAAATGCACGGGCGAGCCGTCTTTAAAAAGACGTGCCGCGTGCGAGCTCTTTTAGTGAGAGAAAACTCAAGTGTTGAAGCACCCGGGGAGACACGCACCGACTGGCAGACCACTGCAACAGATCAGCAGGAAGCACGCGCTCGCCGTAGATCGCCGTCACACCAACACTCGAGGTACTCGTTTGTAAAGCTGACAATTCAGAGATGGCTTGTGGAGAGAAGAATACACTTGGCTCCGAAGCGAAAACATATCTGCATGTTGCGAGACTTCCTCCTTTTATACCCACGAGGTGGGGCGGAGTTACGTCATGCAAATTCCGCAGACCCATGGCATTTCTTTGCCATTGGCTCGTTTTGTAATACTCGAAGTTGATAGGCTTTCTAAGCGAAACCCCATTCGTCGTCATCCGACGTAACTCGGAGTGACAACGAAAGGGAACACTATTTTTACATTTACTTATTCTATACACACAAAGATTGAAGACAAATTATGTGCAAAATCTGACATTTGACAATATGAAAGTGACTGAAATGCGCACTTTATGTTAGTTTCAATTGTTAGCACATATTTCAATGGGGGGGGGGTTCCGCATTTTTTTTTATTTATTAAAGTGCTTAAAATGAAATGGGATGGAATTGAGAGTGCATTGAAGGGGGTTGGTATAAAAATTAAATTTGTTTAATGCATGTACAAAAATTAAAATGATATCTGTGTTTTATGGTTAAAAAAGTGTTACAAACCTCCCCAGTTTCGCCTATATGATTGTGTACATTCATAGCATGTTTGTATTTTTTTATTTTTGTGTTGCCAGGAGCAAGATGAAGACTTGAACTATGCAGCTCTAAGTTTAGACAAGAAGAAGAACAGAAGACCAGTAAGAAACATGAGGGATGTGGAACCAAACGTTATTTACGCTGCCACACGCTGATCCACAGATTATCAGACCGCTCGTCACAAAACACAATTGAAACTCTGCTTATGTTAAATACACTAGTTATGCTGTTCACTGTTGTTGTGAATGATGTTGTGATTTTATGATATTTTATGTCTAGCGCTTTGGTCTATATTTACAGTTTTGAAAGTGCTTTTTAAATAAAAATGTGAGTTGAGTTTAGAGCCGTCACTAGAGGTGCGTAAAGCAGTGATGACTCTAGGGCCAGTGTAGGTTAAATGCATTTATGGCAACATTAAACAGTCTAAATGTAGATGTTGTGGTATATATTTCTGCTACAGATGCATCCTCTGTTTGTCGTTTATGACAGCATGATCTGATCTGCTGTATGAGACCTGATAATGTCAATTATGTACAGTCAATCAACTGAACAAACTTGGGATGTACAGTTCTGCTAATAAGTTTACATAACCCTTGCAGAATATGCATTAAGAGCCGGTGGGAGTAAACTTAATGAATTGGATGATTGGGTTAAACTGTACTTATTTTGTCTTCACATACATTTAAACAAAATAATAAAAGTGTACACCCCCAGCTCTTAATGCATTGTGTTGCCGTCTTGAGCTCCAGTGAATGTTTTCACCTTTTTAATATTTGTGTATGAATCCCTCAGTTATCCTCAGTGTCAAAAGATGGGTTCAAAAACGCAGAAAATGCGATATATCAACTTTTGAACTGGTTCATTTGTGTAAATGAGTTATTTTGTCTTGTGGACTATATGTCAACATCTGTTAAGTGAAACGGCTCATTCAGGACCATACTAAATAAAATAAAAAAGTATGATCTCTCTTATTTTGATAATATTTTTAAGATCTTGCATAGCCTCAAAGGGTAAACTCACTCTCAATAACTAAAAGGAATGGGTGTATACTTATCAGGTCATCTTGTGAGTTTAAATGTATTCCTGTATACTGTATATAACTATTACTAATGAATTACTGACTCAGGCAGACTTTCATAAAATTTTGAATCCTTTAATCCTCTAAAGACTATTTCATTTTCATTATACATTTAAACATATTTGTAAAAATTCACAAGAATATTATTAAAGCAATATGTCAGCAACAGAAATATTTTAATTAAAAAGAATACTCATCAAAATCATTGCTATAAAAACTATTAATCCAAATAATAATAATATGTGAATAATAAGTATGATCTGTGAATAAACAGTCTCTTCTTGTCAGGTTTTCAATGGAGTTCATTTGAGCTAATTCGTCTTTTAGAAAACCTTAAAGGTGCAGTGTGTGATTTTTTGCGACATCTAGCGGTTCGGCTGCGAGTTGCACTAATGGCTCAGCCCACTGCTCACCCCTCCCTTTCGAAGAAGCTACGGTGGCTGAATCGGGACAAACATATTGTCGTCTGAGACAGCAGAGAATAGCCAGAGTAAGCCAATAGTGTGTAACATTGTCACCGTTTCTGTACCACAGTCCATTATAAACCACATCATGGATAAAGTTTACAAAGCCATAGTCAGGTGAGGATCAAGGGTCTTAATATATAATAATAGTAATCAGCTGATTGTCTCACAAACGTAACCAGCACATTTCCCCCCACATAGCAAACCCATAATACAGTGAGGGAGAAGAACCACATGAAACTATGCAACTATATATTTTTTCTAACAGGGTAGTAAAAGTTTAGCTGGCTAAATATGAGCTGTTACTGTGGCTGAGCTGGTTAAAGCGTAAAGCCTTGTTTAAACTCGACGCGTCCGCATGAGCCCAAAGGTGCGCACGGCAAAAATGGCACGATTGTAACAGCGCACGCGCCTCCGCATCCCCTAGCCCTAGACACCATTTACTACACACAATAGGCTTTTTTTCTCTGATTTTGAAAACTCTTCGCGATCGACTTAAAATGCTTCCAAGATCAACTTGTCGACCGCGATCGACGGGTTGGTGATTCCTGTAACGTTACTGTTTTACGGTCAATGACAAGAGTACTAATCAGCTGTCTCACGAACGTAACCAGCACATTTATCCCCACATAGCAAAGCAATAACACAGCGAGGGAGAAGAACTAAGTTACATGAAACAATCCAACTACATATTTTACACCATTGACAAGGGAAAAGTCACTACTCACGGTGTTTATGTCTAGCTTCTAGCTTTCTGCTGCGTCTCTTTCAAGGTAGTGACGAAACGCGCTCTGTAGCGCTGTTTGTTCGCGTTCGGCTACGGTAGAAACATGACGTCACAATATGTCGACCTTCATAGAAGGGGGTGCCCGCGGTTATGTAGATATAAATTTCTCATTCTAATGTAATAAAAACATTACGGTAACGGTTTATTAAGTAAGTTCTTTATACACCACTGAAAACATAGTTATGCATGTCATATTGCATTTCTGTTAATAGATACTCAAAATTTTTACACATTGCACCTTTAAAGCTTCATAATGTGGTTTCAAAACACAGCTCTGGAGCGGTTTTCTGATCTCTCCACACACTGATCACTCCTGTTATTATGAGTGTAAATGATTCCTGGTTGAGAATATCCTGATGAATGTCTGATCCAGTAGACGCTGTATTGTCTGGCACAGATCTCACCAAGACAGTATAGAGTCCAAAACCTGTGGACTGACAAGTGCATGACATGACATGACATCTTTGTCACAACGCTAGGGAAAAAACACCATCACAATAATAATAAAATAATATTAAATAATTTGGTCCTCTGTTTTATCAAATAGCTACCAAGAAAGAAAGCAGTTGTCTTCTAGTTATTCATACTGGCAAGAAATCACTACTAAACTTAAAGTTATTTGGCTCATCCAATAAAAGACTTCCGTGAATGGTATCGAAACTGGTCAACAAACTCCCAAACATATTTTCTATCATTATACAATATCGATTGGCTGTTGGCCATGCAAATAGGCCTACTCCAAAAAGCCCATATCATTCTTGTTCATCACTTTTATAAGCACTAATCTGACCAAATGATCCATAGGTTTAACAGAACAGGGAGAATAAAGGCATATTTACCTTTTCTGCCCATTTTCGGGTTTTATCGTTGACTTCTTTATTCGCATAATCCACTGTGTCATCGCGTTCACACTGTAGCCTATCAATGCTTTTTGCATGAATGGGTTTTTTAAAAGATTCGATAGGATCTTTGGACATGTTTGAAGCACTTGTCAAGAAATACGAGTAACAATCGCAACAAGCGATAATGAATTCACATGTGTTCCGCGCAAGAATCACGTTTTTGAATTCTTCGCAGTTTAGCGTTCTTGTGTATCAGCTGCAGGAATTGTTGGGAAATCAACCGAAGGCCGTTCCCACTCATGTATAATGTAGAGAATCTAATGACGCAACAGTTTCTCCCCAAATAATGGACGCAAATGTTAGTGTGCACCAGCAACCAGATACAAAAGGGAATGATGGAGACAGAGAAAAAAAAGTTCCTGAAAGGATTTTTATTGACCTGTTGATATTTACAGGTATAGCCTAATATATATTTAGAGTGAACAGAAATCAAAATGATGTATTTTTAAAAAAGTCAGATTATTTCCAAACTGGCAAAAATAACAATAACAACTATGTAACAACAGCAATAACTTATAGCTAAGCATTTGCAATTATCTTAGTGGTTTGTGATATGTGAATAAACAGTTTTATTTTGGCTGGTTTTCACTGCAGATCTTTTTGAGGTGGAAGGCTTTTTGGAAAAATTCAGGGCTACATAATTTAAGGCATCTGTTTCCTCAACCTGCACAGGAAAAATACAAACATGATAAGGCTATTGCAAAAAAAAAAAAAAAAAAAAAAAAAATCTATTTCAAATATAGTGATTATGTGCCTCTAAAGACTGGGGTAATTGCTGCTGAAAATTCAGCTTGGCCAACACTGGAATAAATTACATTTAAAAAAAAAAACAACAACAATAAAAAAGGGTCTTTTAAATTGTAACAATATTTCAAATTACTACAGTACTATTGTATGTGTGATCAAATAACTGCAGCCTTGGTGAGTATAATAGACTAAATAAGAGATTTAAAAAATCAAATAAATACTGACCCCAAACGTTTGTTGATTTACTTGAAAAATGTGTAGGAAATAGTTTAAAACAAAACTTTAGGAAAACCAGCTTTAATCTAGTTGCTAGAGCTTGATCCACTTATAATTATTTTTCTGAAGTCAAATTTCAAATGTCAAGTCAAGTCAAGTCACCTTTATTTATATAGCGCTTTTTATCATGCAGATTGTTTCAAAACAGCTTTACAAAGATAACAGGAAAATAATGTTGTAATAATATTGTTAAATATAAAATTATAAAATGTCATCAGTGTGGCAATGTGTACAGGCACAGAGGCCGGGTTTATGCAATGTGTTATTATAAAACATTCAATCTTTTCATAAATTACAGGGCAAATAATAGATTACCTGATTCCTTTGATTTCTGGGTTGTTTTGAAGCTTCTTTGGATAATAATGAAATATACATTGTTAATCACTGATTAGAATTTCAAAAATAGCAATTTAGAGATGAATATTTGTACTTTATTATTTCATTTTGCCATGAGATTATTTATATATATTTACCTTTTTTGAGCTTCTTTTGAATCAGTCTCGCCAGAATTATGTTCACAATCATTGATATTATGCTTATTGTCAACAGGGTTAAAACTACTGGATTCCAAAAGGTCAAAGTCGAAGATGCTGAAATGGTAACATAGATTTAGGAGTTCATGTACCAACATAAATACAAATAAATATTAATAATTATTATTAATAATGGGCTGACTGAAGGTGGTACTATGTTGCATTAAGTAACTTGTTGCATTATGCAACTTGCATTTCGAAATAAAATATTGCTGTACCTTCAAAAGTCAACTTACTCTCTTACTCGGCTTACTCTCACGCATCCTGAGACCCCGGCCTGGATATGTGCCCAAGGTTCCTACCACTCCCTTCCGGGACCAGGTGGTGAACCTGCAAGCGCTGCCCCTGGAGGAGGCAGACCCAGCCTTGGCACTGCTCTGTCCAGTACGCGCTCTTCGCGCTTACGTAGACAGGACGCGGTGTTTCAGGACCTCAGACCAGCTCTTTGTCTGTTATGGTGGGAGACTGAAGGGAAAGGCTCTCTCAAAGCAGAGGTTGTCTCACTGGTTAGTGGACGCCATTGCTTTGGCTTACCAACAGCAAGGCCGGCCGTGCCCCCTTGGTGTGACTGCCCACTCCACCCGGAGTGTTGCTTCCTCTTGGGCTCTAGCGCATGGCGCCTCGCTGGCAGACATCTGTAGAGCTGCAGGCTGGGCGACACCGAACACATTCGCCAGATTCTATAATCTCCGAGTGGAGCCAGTGTCCTCTCATGTACTCGCTTCAACCAGCTAGTATCGGACCCGCTCAGGTGTCTTCGCTTGCTCGCCATTCCACTCCATGGACTGGATACGTGCGATTAATTTCCTCAGGTGAGCCTTCCTCTCTGAAGCCCTGAGTTCCTCCAGCACTGTTGACGCTGGCACCAGTATCTATTGCTTGTGCGTCGGCTAGGTGCCTCCGTGTGCATGGTTCCTCCCTGAGTAACCCCCACATGTGTATGTCCACTGTAAGCCTCTTTGAGCATGTGTCTTTCCCTCGGCAAGCCACCTTGCCACCCCTGGAGTTGAAAGTTGCCACCCCACGGGCTGGTTACTCTAGTGTTCTTCCATATGAAGCCTTCCGGCCATATGTGTGTTTCTAAGTCCTCCCTACGGGTAGGCTTGCTGCGGCATATCTCCTCTGAGGTATGCTTCCCAGTGTACCTTGGTATTCCTGTGTTAAGTAGGACTCCTTCGTCCGTGCCAGTATCACGACAGGGGGATCAGACTTTCGCATGGCACCTGGAAGACAGCTGTGAAGGTGGCGTGATTACACGGGGACCCCCATTCTCCGTCACTCGACGTAACTCGGAGTGACTACGAAAGGGAACGTCTCGGTTACGTATGTAACCCTCGTTCCCTGAGTAGGGAACGGAGACGTTACGTCTCCCTGCCACTTCCGCTGTACCGCTGGGCAGACGCCTGAGTTCAGTCTCGGCTCCTCAGCGAAGACATGATCTGCCTTTGCCGGCGTCTCTCCTTTTATACCCACGCGGTGGGGCGGAGATACGCTATGCAAATTCCGCAGGCCCATGGCATTTCATTGCCATCGGCTCGTTTTGTAGTACTCGAAGTCGATAGGCTTTCTAGGCGAAACCCCCATTCTCCGTCACTCGACGTAACGTCTCCGTTCCCTACTCAGGGAACGAGGGTTACATACGTAACCGAGACGTTATATGGTGTTCAGTGTCCATTTGATGGCAAGTCTTCAGACTGCTTCCTCTTTTATGCACATTAGTGTTCAAAGAACAAACACTGACACTCTGATGTTTGACCGCAGGCTGTTTTAAGAGACGGGGCAGAAACAATTTCCTTTAATAGAGTCTCACATACATATGTACCTGTGCAATGACATTGATAAATGACACAAGAAACACAGTCCTAAATAATGTTACATAAGCTGCCAATTAAACCCATTTAGAGTGTTCTACTATTTCTAAATGCCCAATAATCTCAAAATAGTCAAGTATTGGCTAATTAAAAGGCCTAGCTGATAAATTGGTTTATTGCTATGAGCAAGCTAGAGTTCTGATATGCTGATCTGCATGTACAAAGATACACTCAAACTCATCTAATTCTATTATGTTGGTCCAGCATATCTCTAAAATGCTATGGGACTCTTTGCTCAAGGGCACCCAGTTTTGCAGTTAGATTGTTTTGAACCCCAGCTCCCAGTACAGTTGCTAACTCACATGCTTTCAGGTGGAAAAATGAAGAACAAACTTCTCAATTATTGATGTAGTACGTTATTAAGCATATCTCTAAATTAAATTCCCTTTTGTCAGTCTATAATTTGGCCAGTTACATTATGTATATCTGAAGGCTGTTTCTGTATAAGAGCACTACATGTTCTCAAGGCTTCGCTCAAGCTCTAAGGTGTAAAGTGAACCTGAGGACTCTAGGCTGAACAGGTCTCTCAACGCAATTGACACCATCTTCTCGACGAGAAGCTTGGGTTCGGGGGAACCTGACTGCCCTGCCGGACAGCTGGCTACACAATGGACGCATGGGAGAGGTGGCGGGTCGTGTGTCTGGCGGCTCTTTCCGTGGAGGACGTTGAAGATATCTACCTATTCGGAACCATGATAACAGGTCTTCTGCTGATTGGATTAGGCATTGCCCTGGTTTATCGAGGAATTAAGCAGACGGTGACAGCTGTCCAAAGCCTCACAAGGCTGCCCGTCATGATTGAAGCGGTGGGCAGAGCTGTCTGCACCCAGACTGGGTCTATGAACCAAAATACGGATAACATCATGGAGAAGCTCACAGCTTTGCAAAGGCAAATGGATCGTTTCAGAGACCAAAATGGACCAGGAGAATAGCCTATGTAAATTGAATGCGGCTACCCGCCCAAAGACCAAACAATCCCAATCTTATCTGTTTCGGCACCCCCCAACCAGCACTGGCCTTGGCCAAGGCCACTGTTGGAACAACAACTCTGGAATGCTTTGCCTTCTAATTTAAAACTAGAGACAGATGGCAATGCTTTTAACAGAGGATTGAAACAATGGCTAAAAACTAAACAACAGTGCTCACATGTATAGCCTACTACTAATACTCTCTGATTCTGATACTTGCTGTTTTTTTTTTTTGTTGTTTTTTTGTTCCTTGTTGTTGTATTTTCTTTTTAAAAGCCCCCCGTGGACAGGTGTTGAAAATTAGCAGGTATGCTATAATCACTAAAAACAAATGCATATGGTTCGTCCAATGTAATTGTATGTCCATGTCAAATAAAGAGACATTCATTCATTCATTCATTCATACCCCCAGTCTGACAGGCGGGTCTTGCCTGTGCTGGGCTACCTCCATCCCCCACTCCCCACCCCTGCTGCAAGTCTTGTTCATGTTGTAGAGTGTACTGATTATGTGCTAATGTTGCTGAGGTGTTTTTTTCCCCTGTTCCCACACTGTACTCCTTACAGGAGCATTATCTGGGGGTTGCCTTTTTTTCTCCTCACCTCTCCTCATGTCATGCTGTATTTTTCTCAAATCCCTGTCTTCCTGTCCTGTCTACCCCGTTATCATATTGTATGTTTATGGACAGGTTGATGGCCAATTCCTATGTATGTAACTATACAAATGGCAAATAAAACTTTGGCTAAAACTTTGACTTTGACTTATGAGGAATGGTTGCCAGGGTGGGCAAGACCCTCCTGTAGAGCTGAGCCTGATAAGCATTGTTGCAATATTTATCATAATTATACATCTTTACCTATGGGGTTATATATATGACCACGATTCAAATAAACCTTAAGTAGAATAAGTTGTGACAAAAATGTACAATGGAAGGGTTATTTTTGACTCTGATAATGGAGGCAAGTAATTTTTTCTGAGAATGGTGTATGTTTGGTTTCAGAGAGAGGTTTGAAGACACACCAGTGTGTGTGTGTGTGTGTGTGTGTGTGTGTGTGTGTGTGTGTGTGTGTACTTACCACAAGTGGATTGGGTAAACATGTACTGTACATAATGTATTTTTTCTTTTATACTGCTGGTAAAAAAGAAAATCCAAAATTTTATACAAATCCTAAAAAGTTTTATTATGTTAGTGCTAAAGTTAAATGTTGTCCGCTGATGTTCACCTCAGCGTCTCTCAGTCTGAACTGAGCAGCTTCTTCCTGTCAGTCACTCTACAGGAAATGATGTCGTACACTGTGGCCTCTTTACAGCTCTGTTTAAGATCACATCCTCTCCTTATATGGACAAATTATGTGATTTGTGGTAGTACTTGCCTAAAGCCCGCAGTCTTTTATACCTTTATTATGCTTTTATCAATTTGGATGTTGTGTTTGTGGTGTATTTGCTTGTAGATATTTGACGTAAACATGTGGCTGAAACAACCTCTTGATTTCAGATCAAAAGTTCAATTAGTTAGCAAAGATCTCTGATGTGGTGCAATGGCTGTATCTTTAAACCCTTTTGTATTGTATATTATTTCTGTGGTTCCAATGATCTGTGTATATCTAATTTAATAATAGCAATTTTGAAATTTACCTTTATGGAATTAACTTAATCAGTCTGTTGTATCAGAAAATAGACATGCATTTTTTCAGAAATGTGACTATCAATTTTCTTTATAGTAATTTTCTCTTTGTTTAAAAATGTCAACTTCCCAACTATTTTAAATAGTATGCTAAAATCGAACTGAGCACGCTCAGCAGCCTGTCAGCCGTGGTGAGAACAACATACATTGTGTTCAAAAACACTTTCCAACCACAGGACAGGCTACTCTGCTTTTGCATTACACCCAAGACCCATTTTAATTCAAGAGAGACCATATTCACTGCTCTTTCAGTCACATAAGTGTTGTTCATTTTCTTTACACACTTCAAACAAGCACTACACAGGAAGTTGCAGCTCAAAGTCTTAAAGTGAAATAAAGTTTATTCAGCATTAATTGCTTTTAAGTGATGATGAATGTAAAGTACGACTGTCAGTCAATCGTCAATCAGTTAATCAGTATGCACCACAGAAATATATTTTATATTTTATATTTACACTTTCACTTCACTTCACTTTAAATATTCTATTATTTATATACTTGTGTATGTATTTTTAAATGTGTGTGTGTGTGTGTGTGTGTGTGTGTGTGTGTGTGTGTGTGTGTGTGTGTGTGTGTGTGTGTGTGTGTGTGTGTGCGCGTGTGTGTGTGTGCGTGTGTGTGTGTGTGTGTGTGTGTGTGTGTGTGTGTGTGTGTGTAGAATCATGTAAAGATGCTATCTTTAGGGAAGTGTATATAAAGGCAAACCTCTATGTGTTTTTCTCTTTCAGTCTCACTATCAACGAGGGACATAAAACTTGTCTGATGATTTACATGGCACAAACCTGTGATCATTAATGAAATCTGTATGATGTAAGTTTTTTTTGTTTGTTTATTTGATTGTTTATTTATTCATTTTGGATGTTCGCTTTTGGGAACCAGCTTTGTAGACTAACTTTTTAGTGTCAATTTTTGTACGTCAAGCCAGTAACACTAATGAAGCTGCTAAAATTGATGCTCTGAAGTTTAGTAACAATTTCCTGAAATGTATTATCTTGGGTTTAATAGCATTTCTGCTGTTGTTATTATTATTATAAACATACATTTGAAAATGTTCTCTCTCTCTATTTCTCAAGCTATAGATTTCCATTTCAACCCATCTGCAGCCAATTCTTCAAAATGCTTCATTTTTTCATCCTAATGCTTAATATTCCTCAGTGTAAGTAACTATGTATTTTTGTTAAACTTAGACTTTTTTAATGTGCTTAATGAATATTCTTAAAAGAAAATCCACAGCAAACAATACTAAGTATCTTTTCACCCTTTCCTTCTCATACTGATAATCAGGCAGCTCAGATAACACAGACGTCGTGTCTCAGAATCATCTAAAGATTGTTCAAGCTGGAGACAGTGTTAACTTCCCCTGTATTTTACCAAACGATTTAAGATCCAGCGTGGTTTGGGTCAAACAAAGAGTCGGAGAGAAACCCCTTCTGATCGCTTCATCACATCATGCTTTACCTTTCAAATATGAAAATAAATTTGACAAACATAAACGCTTTTTTGTAGCAAAAGACGAGAGCAGTTTTAATCTGAGCATCACAGACACAGAAGAATCAGACACTGGAACATACTATTGTGTTACATTTGCATTTATGTTCATATTCGGGGAAGGAACTGATCTCATTGTTAAAGGTAAGATGAACAATCACAAACTGTTACATGCTGTACATTATGTTTAATTAAATAAATAAAAAACTGCACTTAATTTATTATTTTTTCTTTTCAGATGGACAGCTGAGCATGGACTCAGAGCATCAGAGACCTGAGACAGATCCAGATCATCCAGAAGAGTCTGCAGCGGGTCTGCAGTGTGTCGTCGTCACTCAGAGCTGTGCAGGAGAACACAACGTCTACTGGTTCAGACATGAATCTGGAGAATCTCCTCCAGGAATCATTTACACTCAGGAGCGCAGGAACGCTGTGTGTGAGAGGAGATCTGATGGGAACTCAACCACACACAAATGTGTCTACAACCTGCCCAAGAAGAACCTCAGTCATTATGATGCTGGTATTTATTACTGCGCTGTGGCCACATGTGGAGAGATACTGTTTGGAGAAGGAAGAAAAGTTGATTTGCCAGGTGCCCATTGTTTTTACTTAAAAATAATATAATGTGATGGCTAGTTGATATGTTTTAATTTCATGTTTCATTTCTTTTTTATTATTATTACTACAGACAAATGCTTTCAGACACATTGGACAACAGCCGCTTTGGTTATAATAATTTTATCTGTGATCATGATTATTATTATGGCTGCGCGGTTGTACAAGCACCAGCAAAAAGGTATGCATTATTTTATGTCTTAAAACAGGTTTAAATGTCAGTGCAGTTGTAATATGTACAATGTACATTGTGTTTCATTTGTTCCTTCAAGATAGGATGCACTACACTCAGCACGGGCAGTTGATGGTAAGCAATCGAAATGCTTTTTTTCTTTGGATTATGGAATATAAATATCTTGACAATGAGTTTAATCACTGCTACAAATTTATAGATTACACTAAACTGTATGTTTTTAGGCAATATATTTGACTGAATGATTCATACTTACTGTTCTATGCCAGGCTGACGACGCAGATGCTTTGAATTATACAGCTTTGAGCTTTCAACAAAATCCCTCCAACTCTAGAAGACCCAGGGAAAGAAACTCACAAGATAATTCTATATACAGTATACACATGTAAGATACCAATGAGTACGTTTTACTTACACAGTATTCAGAGGTTTCTATTTAGAAGCTATAAAAGTTGTCATTTTCCCATGTTAGATACCAAGACCAAAACCTAAAATGATGAGTGTTTAATTAAATCAAATAAGTTAACCTTAATTGCCCTGTACATATATGAATTTATCATTTGAATGTGCATCAAATAATGTACTTTATAAATTACTAAAGAAATGAGTGAGTGAGACTGGTTGACTTCCTGTTGAATTATTTCGGTCACACTTTACATTAGGTGTCTTTACTGTGTACTAACATCAAGTAATCAGTACAATGCACTTATTGAATTCATATTGTATGGCAAAACACTTTTGCTGCTGTTAAGCTGGATACGGGTAAGGTTAGGCACAGGTTTGGTGGTTTATGGGTAGGTTTACGGGTGAGTTGAGGTGTAAGGGAAGGTCAACAGTGCCCGAGCACCGATGGTGAGAGGACCCTATTGTTTTTGCTCTGTTTATTAGGGCCCGAGCACCGATGATGAGAGGACCCTATTGTTTTTGCTCTGTTTATTAGGGCCCGAGCACCGATGATGAGAGGACCCTATTGTTTTTGCTCCGTTTATTATTATTCCGCTTCTTCCTCTCCTAAATGAATCGCTTTTTAGAGGGCCTAAACATGCTCGAAAACTCATGAAACTTTGCACACGCTTCAGAAGTGGTGAAAATTTACGTGTGATATTGTTTTCAAAATTGGGTGGGGCAAATTCTGTAAATTATTGCCCCCACATTTTGCCCCGGCTCTACGTTTCACGTACAGGTAATGAAATTTGGTACATACATGTAATGACCCAATACCTACAAAAAAATCTCTTGGAGCATAGCCCTAAACACAACAGGAAGTCAGCTATTTTGAACTTCCTCCTAGATTTTGTGCATTTTTCGTAATTTCCTGATGTTGTACTTTAACAAACTCCTCCTACAGTTTAGATCTGATCCTCTTCAAATTTGGTGAGTGTAATCTTAAGGCCTTTGCGACGTTAAATTGTGAAGATCTTGAGTTTTCGTCGAAGGGTGTGCCCTTGGCGGCCTGACAAATGTACACCCAATTTCAGCCTTTTGGTGATTTGTGCATGAATATGTCATATAGTTCAATATTGCTTGCAGTTCCGATGTTGCTAGGCAACCACAGACAGCCTGCAGTAACTCAGGCATACAATATCCGATCTGCCCCAAACTTCACATGTTTGATAAGAGTCCTGTCCTGAACACATGACCATGCTCATATTTGGTTATAGCAATAGCGCCACCTGCTGGTAGCAGGAAGTGGGGCAAATACAAATACTTTGACATAGTCCTCCTATATTTATTATCATTACATACTGCCCACCGTGCTCTGTCTTCCTAAAACCCGGGTGGCGGCGGCACGGGTGCGAGGGCCCTTTTCATCGCTGCTTGCAGCTTTAATTATACATGTAATTACATAAATTAGTTACAACTGTAATTACATGCAGGTATTTCATATAAATACAATGTAAAAACATGTATGTACACAATAAGTAATATTAAAGACACTTAATATGAAGTGGGAACTTTATTTCTCCACTGAATAAGAGCACATCACAGCTACAAAATGTGCTGAAATTGTGTTAAATCCCTGTCCGTGGTTCTGAAATAACATTCTTGAGTCATATTGGTTTTGTAAAGAAGGTAGCATGTACATTTTCCTTGTACAATATAATTTTAAATTCAGTAACAGATTGCACTAATAGTTCATCTTGACCTTTGACAGGTCCATGTAGATCATGAGTCAAAACAAGCTCTTTTTTACTTTACACACTGTAGATATCTGAAGTATAGTAATTGTGTGTTTTATAATTGTCTTTTACCATAAACAATTATATACTATAATTACTATATATTGTAACAGTATTTTTTACCTGCAAACAAACAACGATGAGGACAGAGGTTATTGTCTATGTGCAGGTAATGGTTAATATGCAGTTAACAGTAAATATTGTTAAGGCAATTTATGTATTTGTTCTGATTGTTCTGAATTGGAATCATTCATATTAAAACTATTACAATTGTGATAATGTTGCTGTATTTAAGTACTAGACTACAATATATGTCCCATTTGCCTGAATTATTAATATGCCTTTTTATAGGTAGCAGCAAATCTCAGATGGTTCATGACGGTACTTGTTACAAGCATTCAAGCACTTATAAGCCTTTGAAAGTGAAATATGTATATGCATTAATACAGGATGACAGATATGGTATGATTGACAAGACGTGCACACAAGCTCCTTCTGGTGGAGAAATGTAGCAAAAGCTTCCCTGAAGCCGTTCAAATAGGCCGTAAGACTTGCTGTGCGATCAGCAGAACGATGACCAGGCCGATGGATTATAACTCTTAATGTTTTTTGTCCCTTATATCCTAAAAGAAGAAATTCTCCCTTTCCCTTTCACATTGAAGGACCTCAGTATACACTGTAATGAAAGGATGAAATAAACATACTTTTAGATGTAAACTGCATCTGAGGTAAACAGTGTTGGGAGTAACGCGTTACAAAAGTAATGCATTACAGTAACATACTACTTTTTGCTGTAACGCAGTAGTGTAAGGCATTACTAATCAATTTTCAGTAATATTTTACTCGGTACATGTTCAGTAAGGCTTGCGTTACAACAGACTTTTAGTTTTAATCGTAAAACAAAAAAAACAAAAAAAACAAAAAACAGCAAGACCGCGAGACATTAAGGAATGAAAAATGCAAGTAGGCTAAATTACCTGTTCGTGGTCAGTCAGTGGTGTCCAAGTCTGTAAATAAAGACTAAATGGCAGCGTCTGATATATTTGTATAGCGATTTATTTTTTACAGGAGTGCCGTGAGGTATGATTTCGGCCTCTGTGCTCGCGCTGGCCAGTGGAAAAGCGGCTAATGGTGAAGATGGCATGAAGAAGACTATACATTCGCGAGATGGACGTATGCGCATTAGGCTATTCGTTCTGTGTTTTCTTTCTAAACAGTTAGGCTATGTTTATGTGGTATTTTTCATGTTTTCATCACGCAATCGTGTTTTTGATGCGGTGGTGACGCGTTCATGTAAGGGCGGCGGCGCTGCCGATAAAGCACCTAAAAGCTGTCACAAAGAACCGGCAAAAGCAATGATTATGAATATGTCAAATATAGCAAGGAGACATTTCAATTGTTTATTAATAAAGTCAAGATGAAGTTGACGATGCTGACTCGCGATCTTCGCAGTAGGCTAGTGAATGCACCATAGAGAAATGCACATTTCATTTCATAAGCAGAGAGCAGTCTGTTTTCTTTCATTTTGAATTGTTCTGTTTACAAGTAGACATTTCAATATAGATATATTTTTCAAGTCCGTGAATAGGCTACCTTATACGCTGAGTTTCGGTTCATTTATGAGACGCGCTCCAGTTCACGCGCCGGGCCTCTGTGTTGTGATTATCTATAATTGTCTGCTATATTTAGCCTACTTCTTATTTATTAAATCCAGACAATTGGTTGATGAAACATTGATTAAAATTAAGATACAATTAATACAAAACGAAATTCACTTTAAAGAAAGGCTTTCTGTGTAAGGTCTCTGTGAAAGTTTTAAAGCAGTCTTTTAGTGCCGCTTCAGAGCGGTTGCGTCCATGACGGAGAACTGTCACGTCTGTAACATTGTTTTTTCCTCATAAATGCGAACACGAAAAATAAAATAAAATGAATATTTTATGTTCTGTTGAGAGCCAACCCTTCTTCATCCGATTTGCGCAGTGTAATTCACAGAATTACAACAAAAAAAATCGTTGCCTCCTAAAAGTTAAAGATGTTTTTTGTCACGCATGACTGTCTATTTCCCTAATATTAAATATAAAACGAATGTGTAGACTTGATATTTTTCTAATGTCTGGACTCCTTTCAGGGAGGAGCCTATGGATAAACAGACGTTTCAATAGTTTGGTATTAATGCATTTTCTGAGAATTTATATTTCAAGTTTTGACTGCAAATGTCATGTCCATAACGCTGGAATTCCCAAATTTTAAATAATTTATCCTCAACTAGTTTTGTGGTGTAGGTCTACGTATTTTATAATGTTAAGTTAACTTCAAATAATACTAATAGTAATTGTAGCATTGGATCTGGACGGTATGGATAACGCTGGGAGTTGGAAGGGGTGTGTCGCGATTCTGCATGTGCGTGGATCTGAGTGTCATGATTTCGGTTTCATATCGCATATCGTTACAGCCCTAGTCATTTTAGAATGTTAAGTTCTACTTCTGTATAGTTATTTTGGTGAAAGTAACTCAAAAGTAATACAGGAGTAATGTAACGCATTACAATTCTGAGACAGTAATATTGTAAGGTAATGAATTACTTTTAAATAACAGTAACAAGTAATATATAATGTATTACAGTTTGGAAGTAACTTGCACAACACTGTTTAATTATCACTCACTTTTCTATATGTACTAAAGCAAAATAAAATAAATAAATACAATAAAATGTCAACAATATTAAAAAACCCTGTCATTTTGGCAATCGTTGAACTTCCTCTATATTTAGACTAAAAACAAAACAAAAAAAAAACAATGCATGTAATGGAAAAAAAAAGATCTGCTCAGAAAGGTGTGTGTGGTCTGTGAAGGAGTGTGGGTTGTAATGTAAGAGCAGGGCCGCCAGTCCTGCGGTCGGAAAAGTACTAAAAATATACAGGTCACATGAACATCCTGATAAATAAACCATATCAATGTATTCATTCATCCATTTATTGAAGCCTCTGCTCATGTTGTGCAGCAATTCATCCACCTTTTGTAAGCAGTTAAATTATTTGTAATTATTTGTATTGTGAAATAGTATAATTTATTCCTGTGATCCAAAGCAACATTATTGAAAGCAAACAGACATTTTATATCTTCTGGAAGTGATTTGTTTGAACCACTAGTAGTATTGTGTTTGTTGTTGTTATTTGTGATGCAGTTTACCTCCAGTGTTGTGCAAGTTACTTCCAAACTGTAATACATTATATATTACTTGTTACTGTTATTTAAAAGTAATTCATTACCTTACAATATTACTGTCTCAGAATTGTAATGCGTTACATTACTCCTGTATTACTTTTGAGTTACTTTCACCAAAATAACTATACAGAAGTAGAACTTAACATTCTAAAATGACTAGGGCTGTAACGATATGCGATATGAAACCGAAATCATGACACTCAGATCCACGCACATGCAGAATCGCGACACACCCCTTCCAACTCCCAGCGTTATCCATACCGTCCAGATCCAATGCTACAATTACTATTAGTATTATTTGAAGTTAACTTAACATTATAAAATACGTAGACCTACACCACAAAACTAGTTGAGGATAAATTATTTAAAATTTGGGAATTCCAGCGTTATGGACATGACATTTGCAGTCAAAACTTGAAATATAAATTCTCAGAAAATGCATTAATACCAAACTATTGAAACGTCTGTTTATCCATAGGCTCCTCCCTGAAAGGAGTCCAGACATTAGAAAAATATCAAGTCTACACATTCGTTTTATATTTAATATTAGGGAAATAGACAGTCATGCGTGACAAAAAAAATCTTTAACTTTTAGGAGGCAACGATTTTTTTTGTTGTAATTCTGTGAATTACACTGCGCAAATCGGATGAAGAAGGGTTGGCTCTCAACAGAACATAAAATATTCATTTTATTTTATTTTTCGTGTTCGCATTTATGAGGAAAAAACAATGTTACAGACGTGACAGTTCTCCGTCATGGACGCAACCGCTCTGAAGCGGCACTAAAAGACTGCTTTAAAACTTTCACAGAGACCTTACACAGAAAGCCTTTCTTTAAAGTGAATTTCGTTTTGTATTAATTGTATCTTAATTTTAATCAATGTTTCATCAACCAATTGTCTGGATTTAATAAATAAGAAGTAGGCTAAATATAGCAGACAATTATAGATAATCACAACACAGAGGCCCGGCGCGTGAACTGGAGCGCGTCTCATAAATGAACCGAAACTCAGCGTATAAGGTAGCCTATTCACGGACCTGAAAAATATATCTATATTGAAATGTCTACTTGTAAACAGAACAATTCAAAATGAAAGAAAACAGACTGCTCTCTGCTTATGAAATGAAATGTGCATTTCTCTATGGTGCATTCACTAGCCTACTGCGAAGATCGCGAGTCAGCATCGTCAACTTCATCTTGACTTTATTAATAAACAATTGAAATGTCTCCTTGCTATATTTGACATATTCATAATCATTGCTTTTGCCGGTTCTTTGTGACAGCTTTTAGGTGCTTTATCGGCAGCGCCGCCGCCCTTACATGAACGCGTCACCACCGCATCAAAAACACGATTGCGTGATGAAAACATGAAAAATACCACATAAACATAGCCTAACTGTTTAGAAAGAAAACACAGAACGAATAGCCTAATGCGCATACGTCCATCTCGCGAATGTATAGTCTTCTTCATGCCATCTTCACCATTAGCCGCTTTTCCACTGGCCAGCGCGAGCACAGAGGCCGAAATCATACCTCACGGCACTCCTGTAAAAAATAAATCGCTATACAAATATATCAGACGCTGCCATTTAGTCTTTATTTACAGACTTGGACACCACTGACTGACCACGAACAGGTAATTTAGCCTACTTGCATTTTTCATTCCTTAATGTCTCGCGGTCTTGCTGTTTTTTTTTTTTTTTGTTTGTTTGTTTTGTTTTACGATTAAAACTAAAAGTCTGTTGTAACGCAAGCCTTACTGAACATGTACCGAGTAAAATATTACTGAAAATTGATTAGTAATGCCTTACACTACTGCGTTACAGCAAAAAGTAGTATGTTACTGTAATGCATTACTTTTGTAACGCCTTACTCCCAACACTGTAATTAAAAATATTAACAATTAATAATTAACTGAAAGGCCAAAAATATATGCCAAATAATGAATAATGTTGCATTTATTTTATCCAAATGTTGAATTTTATCTGATTATTTGCTCCCTAATTAAAAGATAAATTAAAAGGTACACAATGTATCTTTTGGCACTCTAGCAGTTAAAAACAAAACTGCATGCATTTTGCAGAAGAACATTGTTTGGTTGTGCTTCGGCTCTGAGTGACTGTGTGGATGAATATGTTTATCCACTGTTCATAAAACATTCACTACTAGACTTAAGAGATATAACCTGTTTAGATGGAAAGGATCTCAAACTGAATAGCTGAAGACGTTACTGTAGCTTTACCCATTAGACACAGTACAGTATACAACAACCACAAGGAAATGACCCTGCTTAACAATGAACTCTGTTAGAAAGCGACATATGGCAATTTATCTGTTCAATAAAATACCTTACTCTCCTGTTGAGTAATAAAAAAAACATTCCTGTGTCACTTTTACAACATTTAAAATTCCTTGGTTCTCACCATCTCCGAAAAGCTAAGCCATTGTTGATTCTTGTTTTATTTCGAGCTCTGTCTTTTTGCCAGCAGATTCTCCTCTGATCTGTGTTTTTTTTAAACGGGTGAGGTTTGAGATATAGCGTGTCCATATCAAACTTTCTCACTCATTTTGACAACTAACTGCTCAGTCTAAAATATAAACACTTATAATAGACTTCCCATAGTAAGACAAAAACACATATTGGTGATGTATTGATTTATTATATACATTTTGTTAATTTTTAACAAAAAAAAAGTTACATAGTGGCCACATGGCCCACATTCTTCTTTTAGTTTGATTAAATATTATTCTGAGCGTGATATTTTGCTGCTAAACATAAGCAGACACACACAAAACATGTCAGGGGTTGAAAGGTCAAAGTATTGCACTGCTTCTGGTCTTAGCCTAGTTCTGCTCATGAATGTATGTTGTTGCACAATAGTGGTGCAGGATCCTTTAGCTGTGGTCAAAGTGTGAAAGCAGGAAGTAAGAAAACACAAACTTCAGATGTTGTCACAACTAACTGTTGGAAGAAAAAAAAAGTTTCCACAAAAAACCTTGCAGAAATTCTGTATTTGTCAATGTTACAGATACAGCCTCTTCTGATGAAAAGCAACAAACAAACAAACAAACATCTCTTTCCAATATTATGGGGTGACAATGGATGCTACGCCACACATTTAAATAAACATACTGTAATTTCTTTGATTTGTTATTATGTTCATTTGTGTCAATAAACATTCATACCATTGGTAGATGTTGCATTCATATTACATATTAAATGTGTCAATTTGGAAAACTATAGATGTGGTCACCATGACCATGAACACACCACTAACATTAAGGTGAATCAGCCAATAGAATCATGTACAGTCATGTACATATGTGTTTTTTCTTTAGTACAGGGAGGTACAGTATATAAAGCTGAATCTCTCTCTGTCTTCTCTTTCGGACTGTGTTGAGGAGGAAGATAAACCTGTCATCGGCTCTACATGAAAACCAACATTGATCTTTAATGAAGTCTGTAAGTTAAGATTAAAAAAATAACCTCTTTTATTTCATTCTTATTGTATGCAGTTGTTACATTTTTCTAATAACTTCTTTAATTTGTTTAATGTCAATTGTTTGTTCCTGTCTATCAAATACTTTGAACTGCGTTGATTTGTTTGGAAAAGCGCTTTTGATTTACAGATTGATTTTTAAGTCATTTATTTTAAAAAAATTAATCCGCTTTCCAAAGCAAGCATATCCATTAATATGCATAAACAACATCTGGTCTTGCATTAAACATTTTGTTTAAAAAAATATTTCTAATCCAACAATGTACAACTGTCTTGTCAGGTAACCTAACAATATAATAACATCTAAATGAACTGGTTTTATTCAAGAAGAAAAAAAACACTACTACTTTAATTAAAGCTAGTAGTTTTAATGAACAATGAATAATGTGAAGTAAATGTTTTAGTTTTCCTCAGGTTATCCATTTGAGGTATAATTTTTCTGTTTGAAATGTACAACTCCATTGTTTTCTTTATTATTATTTTTCTTTTTCTTAGAAGATTCACTGTAGATCAGTCTGTTGGGAACTATCTCCTAAAAATGATTCATCATTTTTTCATCTTATTGCTTTGCCTTTCAAAATGTAAGTAATTATCTTTTTTTTTTTTTGCTCTGCATAATAAAGCAAATCAAGCAAGCAATACTAATCATATTCTCAGATGATATTACATTTTATATGTAATTTTTAGGCAGCTCAGATAACACAGACGTCATGGATCGGAATCGTCTGAAGATTGTTCAAGCTGGAGACAGTGTTACCTTTGCCTGTATTTTTTCAGGAGAGTCAAGAAACAGTGTTGTTTGGGTCAAACAAAGAGTCGGAGAGAAACCCCTTCCAATTGTTTCATCATATCAAGCTTTACCTGCCGTCTTTGAAAATGGCTTTGACAAAAATAAACACTTTTTTGTAGCAAAAGACAAGAGCAGTTTTAATCTGAGCATCACAAATGCAGAAGAATCAGACACTGGAACATACTATTGTATTAAATATATATATAATAGTTTTTATTTTGGCGCAGGCACTGATCTCATTGTTAAAGGTAAGTAGACTATTCACTTTAATGTTACTGCGCTACATGCACACTGTGTCTGGTCAAACAAGCATTATGTTATAGTTGTTTTTCAGATGGACAGCTGAGCATGGACTCAGAGCATCAGAGACCTGAGACAGATCCAGATCATCCAGAAGAGTCTGCAGCGGGTCTGCAGTGTGTCGTCGTCACTCAGAGCTGTGCAGGAGAACACAACGTCTACTGGTTCAGACATGAATCTGGAGAATCTCCTCCAGGAATCATTTACACTCAGGAGCGCAGGAACGCTGTGTGTGAGAGGAGATCTGATGGGAACTCAACCACACACAAATGTGTCTACAACCTGCCCAAGAAGAACCTCAGTCACTATGATGCTGGGATTTATTACTGCGCTGTGGCCACATGTGGAGAGATACTGTTTGGAGAAGGAAGAAAAGTTGATTTGCCAGGGACAGGTATCCACTGAAATTGCTACAGAAAATCTAAATCTCATGGTGTTGTTGCATCACTAATATCTTTTAAAAATAAGTTATTTTTCATATCTGCAGATACATGGAGTACATTTGCCCTAGTTCTAGCAGCTTCAAACTGTTTATCAGTGATTGTGATCATAATTCTGGGCTCACAGTTGTACAAGCATCGACGAAAAGGTAGGAATTACTGCATAACACTTCTCTAATATGTAAGTCTGAACAGTCAAATCAACATCCTTCAATAACCGTGCCGTCATGTGTTCCAATTCTTATTGCATTTCAAGATGGGACTCAGAACATTCAGAATAGTCACTTAATGGTAAGCAGTTTAATATTTCGTGTGCTTTTATGCCATATATATGCATATATAATTCAATTTAAATGTTTTTACAGGCAATTTATTTGACTGAATAAATCAAAATTGCTGTTCTAGGATGAAGACAGAGATGCTTTAAATTATGCAGCGTTGAGCTTTCAACAAAAGCCCCCCACTTCAAGAAGACCAAGGGGAAAACACATCAGATAATTCAATATGTGCACATGCAAGGAATCAATACAATTTACTAAACAATAAATTCTCTATTGCTAAAAAAAAAAAATACTCTTAATGTGAATCTTAATGTGCTTTAATTGATTAAACCAATAGATATGTTAAGCTCTTAATTAGCCTACGCTCAAGCTTTAAACATTTTTATATGCCTAAGTTTTATCTAAAATGATCTGTCAAATTAAACAAACTGTTTGACAATCATGTAATTTAAAGAAACCTTCATGGAAGCCTGTTCTGTGGATGTGTGCATCAACATTTTTCACTAGATGTTTGACTAACTCATGCTAACATACAGCATATTGATTGGTGGGGCATCAATTTTAGATCGACTGATGTTGAAAAAGTCTGAAGTTGAAAAGCAGTAAAGAAGCAGAATTCCCTGTCCGTGGTACTTAAATTATATGTGACAATTGTGTCCATTTTACTCATGCTGACTCTCGCTTTAATAAATTAGTTAAACTAAATTAGTAAGTATGTAATTTGAAATGTTAATCAATCATATCTAGGATTGGATACCATTAGTCTACATAGGCCTACCTGAAAAAAAAAGTGACACTGCTCAATATTTTTGATAAATGGCTCAAGATGTCCCTCTAGCGGACACATGTGGAAGAAATCTCCATCATGAGACCAGGAAAATAAGCTGTGTGAGGCTTTAGTACTTTAGACTGTAGATATTCAGAAATCACACGTTGCTTAATGTAAAAATTCTGGGCGTACTATTCTAGGTTTAGGGATTTATTTCGGTCTTTTTCTGGACAAAAGTGTGTCCTACGACAGATAAACACTTTTAAGTTTAATGAAACTTTCATTAATCAATTATTTTATTGCTTCTATTTTCCTTATTAAAATTTTTTATATTTTAATAAGCTTAACTATATTCAGCTGCCGAAACAAACATAATTTAATTAGATTAAACTTCATTTTTAATAGTATATAAACACATTTAAATTAATTTATAATAGTATATATTGTATTTATATGTGTATATGTACTGTAATAGTGGTAATTGTTTATAGTCAGGATAAGCTGTTACTATTTATATATGTTTTTGTCACCCCGCAGCATCGATAGGCTTTTTTTCCCCTCAGTGTAAGGTGAAGTTAACCGCCTGTGAATGATGCTAGATTCACATAAAGGTGTGAAAACACACTAGGTCAGTCCTGTGGTTGGAAAAATGCTTAAACCACACTCTGCATAATCATGCAAAAGTGTGCATACCAAGGAGGTGCACAAAAACACAAAAACATCTGTGCACACAAACTAAACCTCTCTATTTATGAAGTTATTTAATACAGGCAACTCTTTGTAAGTAAATTAGCTGCTGTGTGCACTCTGTATAAACATATTTGGAAAATTACTTTACAGATCTTTTTTTTTTTAATGAACCTAAAACAATTGAAAAAAATGTATATACGTGTGTGTGTGTGTGTGTGTGTGTGTATACTGTATATATATATACAGTACATATATAATGTATTTATTTAATGTTCACAGTTATTTTTAAAATGTTAACGTTTCTCTGCTGATGTTCACCATGGCAGTTCTCTATCTGTACTGAGCAGCTTCTTCCTGTCAGTCACTCTACAGGAAATGATGTACTTCCGACTGGAGATGTGATTCACGTAACATGTTCTCACATGGACAAATGCTGATGATCTGTCAAATCTGACAAATGACTTTGAGGAGGAGTCTGTGCTTTGTGATATTAATGGCCTAAAGCCCAAAACTTACTGTATCAGAGCATTTCAGGGGCATAAATATGTACGAGCTTCAGTGCAATAAAAACACCTCCAACATTATTTTTTAACATTGCAATTTTATGCTCCTTGTGTCTCGACCAACTTGGTGCTCTCAAAGCATGTTTTATGATCTTTTATCAACTATGACAATTTTATATTTAGTTTGAAATGAGATATTTTGATATTTATTACAGCTTTCAAATGCTAAAAAATATTGAAAAACATACCATTATCTTCTGAAGTCAAGAAATTGCTTTGTGTGAAGAAGAGGTCCAAATTTATGATTACTCAGAGAAAATCTTTACAATTTCTTTGTTTGGAACGCTGAAGTAAATTACCGCTGATTACAGCTGGGATATTGGGGTGTCGAGCAGACGGGTCCGCGCGACATCCAGCACATCAGACAGGTTCAGCCACAGAATGGTGGGCATCACCTGACCCAGGGAGCGTACAGCCACTTTCGTCGCTCGGAGAGCAAAGTCAGTGGCGGCGCGCAGCTCATTAAAGAGCCCTGGGTCAGTCCTGCCCTCGTGCATGTCCGTGAGCACCTGGGTTTGGTAGACCAGCAGAATGGCCATGGCATGCAGTGAGGCGGCTGCCTGTCCTGCGGCTCTATAGGATTTCGCCACAAGTGTAGACGAAAAACTACAGGCTTCGGACGGGTGCTTAGGATCACGCCGAGAAGAATCACTCTGAGGACACAGTAGCATTGCAACAGAGCGTTCAACCGGGGGAACCCCAGTGTACCCATGGGCAGCGGCCCCGTCGAGGGGAGGAAAGGCGGAGGAGATCAACGAGGGATCGCTGGAAGACATGGGGGTCTTCGAGGATTTCGAGATCTCCTGATGCACATCCCGGAAGAAAGGTATTGGGATGGATGCTGACAGGTGTCAGCGGCCGCACCCAAAAACCAATCGTCCAGCAGCGAGCGCTCAGGACAGGGTGGAAGGTTCCACTCCAGTCCGATGCTCGCAGCGGCCGGGGAAAGCATGGCCGTCATCTCAGGATCCGACTCAACAATGCCATATGCACACCCGAAAGTGGCAGCACTGTCGAATCTTCACTTCCTGAAGAATCTTGCCCGCCCTGTGATGCTGCGATGGACAACAGATCCGATTCTGGAACGTCAAATGAAACCCAGAGGGGTCCGAAGACGAGCACGCGTGCGTCCCGTGATCGCTCACGGGTTGTGTCAATGAAGAGGGGGGCGTGGGGCGAGGACGAATCGTCAGCGTTTTGAACCACACCATCACCCTCAGGTCACCCTGGCCACCAGCCGAAGTAGCACCTCACGTGGAGAGTGTTAGATCGGGGGGTGGATGAGGGGACTCTCTCTCTAATGAGATCACTGAGTCTCGACCGTAATGACGCGATGGTCACGTTCCCGCGGGGAGAACGTGAGTCATCCACAAACGCTGCTCTAGCGTGATCAAGCCCAAGCACGCAGAGCAGAGAATGTGCCCATCAAAATAGGAAATGAGTCGACCGCAACCAGAAGTGCAAGGGGCGAGCCGCCTTTAAAAAGACGTGCCACGTGCAAGCTCTTTTGTGAGAGAAAAAACTCTGCGAATGTTGAAGCGAGCAGGGAGAAACACACTCACTGGCAGATCACTGCACAGATTAGCAGGCGGTGTTAAATTGCTGGAGATCGCCGTCACACCAACACCGGAGAGTCACTCGTCTCGTAGAGTGAAGTCAGAAATGGCTGTGGAGTGAAGAGATACACTTGGCTCCGAAGCAAAAACAAAAACAGAAGCGTCCTCCTTTTATACCCACGAGGTGGGGCGGAGTTGTGCCATGCAAATTCCGCAGACCCATGGCATTTCTTTGCCATTGGCTTGTTTTGTAATACTCAAAGTCAATAGGCTTTCTAAGCGAAACCCCATTCGTCGTCATCCGACGGAACTCGGAGTGACAACAAAAGGGAACTCTCCATTGGCATGCCTCAATCCGAGGGGTGGGATAAACGGCTGTCTTTCAAATTCCCTCTGCACACAATAGGATAACGCTACAACCAACCAGAGCAACGAAGAAGGTGACGTAGTCAGAGCGACTGAGTCAGAGTCAGAGCAAAGCCGTTCTTTGTTCTTGTTTCAAAGAAAAGTTTAACTTCAAATCCTCCAGAGTCGCGGCCAAAGCAGAATCGAAAGACCGCTGTTCGCCAGTAGCAGCCATTCTTTGTTTTCAAGTAAAGATAGCAGTGAACCGTCGCAACTCTGTCGTCATTATGTTAAGCCCGCCCGCCAACTCTATACACGATCTGATTGGCCTGACCAGTTTTTGGTTTTTCCAGCTCGAAAGTCAACGGAGAGTTGCTAGAAATAATTTTTGCTGCCGCTAGGGTGCGTCTAGATTTCTAGGCTAGTCTTAATAGGTAAATCCACAGAACTTTAAAAGGTGTTCTTTCTTTTCCGTATGATTGTATATATATATATATATATACACAATTATAATTTGAATATGTAAAAACATGGACGAAAAACATATATGGTAGATATAAATAAGTTGCATTTGTTGCATTTGTTAGGTGATTGTTTATAATACCAGAGTATGTCCAGATACACTTCTACAATACAGTACAAGATAGAATGCAAATAAAAATGCCTGTTCGAAGGTTTGTTTTAAGCATTAAGATCTTGTAATGTCTATGTAATGTATTAGGAGTGTTGATATTCATAATACCTTACTCAGTGGTGACACTCAATAAAACAACCACATGACTGTTGCTATTGAGAAGGACTGCAGGACATTAGAGTCTGCACAATTTGTGTGTGATTTAGATGAAAGTCCTGCTAATTTGTTACATGTGGTGTTTTTTTCTTTCTTTCTTTTTGTTTTTCACACTTTCAAGGCACTTGTAGGGGTTGGCGTCAGTGTTTTGAGCAGGTCATTTTCATTATACAGATATTGTCTTTCCTGTACATCCTGCCCCAGCCAGTTTGCAACTTTACATTATGTGTGTAACATAATTAGATGGTCCTTTTTTACACATGAATACAGTGAATACATGAATACACATGTATATTAATATTAGGGATGCACCGAATCCAGATTTGTGGGGTTCGGCCGAATACCGAATCCACTGGTTAAGATTCTGCCGAATCCAAAACCGAATACCGAATCCTACTCTCATCCTCAGTCCATTAACACAGTAAACACATTAATGTAAACAACGTGGGTTTTTCATTTTATTTTATTTTAACTGTAAAAAAAGAAAGAAAAAAAAGAATAAGCAACATTATGCATTTTAACAGCGGCAAAGTTGTGTATTGTTTAGGGTCCTTGCCACCACGAGACAAATCGGCATTGCAAATTGAACATGTAGCTCGACTTGAATTGCCTTCTTTTGTCTGAAAGTACTGCCAAACAACACTTTTTCTGCTCACGAGTTCCATTTTCACTTTCTCACAGCATACTGCATTCGAACGGTCCACCTACTGTAACGAGTGGAAATAAGGCGTGGCCCCTGTTGAACTGTCTGCAGTCTGTATTGTATGTGCCATGCGCTTCGAACACCCCATGTATGCGGGTTATTTATTTCTGTTTGATGCTCATTTTTATATTATTTTGTTAAGTAACGCTGTGGACGGTAGAACGTGTGACAGACAGTTACACAAGTTCGATTGGGGAGTAAAGTGCGAGTTGTGAGATGCCAATCGCCTCCATAAGTCTGTCTGGCCTCTGCAATAACTTTAGCTGTGAGCTATCCCTATTTTTCTTCCTGACACAACGCGTTACACTACAGGCTTGTTCGACTTGAACCAGCACTGCACAGACCGATCGGTTTATGACATCAAAATACCGCGAGAGCAATTCAAAAGCATAAGAAGCCGTCTGCTCTCTCTATTCGCTCTCGCAGTACTTTGATGTCATTCACTGATCGGTCTGTGCAGCGCCGGTTCAAGTCGAACAAGCCTAACGTAAACACCTTCCCGTAATCAACGGCGGCATGACGTTGACGTAGCGCGCGTATAGTGCATGCCTTGGGTTCAGTTCGGTGGAAAAAAATTATAAGGTTCGGCAGAAACCGAACCCCGTTAAAAAGCCCAATATTCGGCCGAATCCGAAGCCGAATCCTGGATTCGGAGCATCCCTAATTAATATACATAGATGAAAATAAATTAATTTAGTCAACCAGTAGAAAGAAGAAGAGAAGATTTATTGCAGCAACTTGTTTCTACAGAACACAACCACGTGATATTTTATTCAAGAAAGTCTGTAAGTAAAAATTTGAATTTTTCTTGACGTTCATGCACTGTAAAATTTAGGATTATTTATATTTTCTGTTTGAATTTGTGAAACCACTTTCGAGGACAAATGTCTTGGAAGTGGATCACATATTGTACATAAACATGCTATTGTCCTGCATTAAATGCTGCGAAATAATGTAAAATTGTGATTTTTTTCTCCCCTAAGTATTATGTAAAAAATATTGTATAATTGCATTTGTAATTTAATGCATATAATAATTATTATTATTATTTATTTTAATATTTTTGTCCCTCTAGATGATTTAACCTGTTTGGAGTTACTGTGACTAAATGAATCCGCATTTTTTTATTGTACTTCTTTTCCTTTCAAAGTGTAAGTTAATATTTTGTATTCTGTTCATTTAGACCACTTAGACTAAATGAATAGCTTTTTTTTCTTCATTGTACTTCATGAAGAAACTACAGCAGGTAAAACTAACTGTCCTTTTACTCATTCTTTAGGCAGCTCAGATAACACAGACGTCGTGACTCAGAATCGTCTGAAGATTGTTCAAGCTGGAGACAGTGTTACCTTCGCCTGTATTTATTCAGGAGAGTCAAGAAACAGTGTTGTTTGGGTCAAACAAAGAGTCGGAGAGAAACCCCTTCTGATCGCTTCATCATATCAAGCTTTAACTTTCAAATATGAAAATGAATTTGACAAACATAAACGCTTTTTTGTAGCAAAAGACGAGAGCAGTTTTAATCTGACCATCACAGACCCAGAAGAATCAGACACTGGAACATACTATTGTGTTACATATGCATTTATGTTCATATTTGGGGAAGGAACTGATCTCATTGTTAAAGGTAAGATGAACAATCACAAACTGTTACATGCTGTACATTGTGTTTAATTAAATAAATAAAAAACTGCACTTCATTTTTCTTTTCAGATGGACAGCTGAGCATGGACTCAGAGCATCAGAGACCTGAGACAGATCCAGATCATCCAGAAGAGTCTGCAGCGGGTCTGCAGTGTGTCGTCGTCACTCAGAGCTGTGCAGGAGAACACAACGTCTACTGGTTCAGACATGAATCTGGAGAATCTCCTCCAGGAATCATTTACACTCAGGAGTGCAGGAACGCTGTGTGTGAGAGGAGATCTGATGGGAACTCAACCACACACAAATGTGTCTACAACCTGCCCAAGAAGAACCTCAGTCACTATAATGCTGGGATTTATTACTGCGCTGTGGCCGCATGTGGAGAGATACTGTTTGGAGAAGGAAGAAAAGTTGATTTGCCAGGGACAGGTATCCACTGAATTTGCTACAGAAAATCTAAATCTCAAGGTGTTGTTGCATCACTTAATATCTTACAGAGATTAAATAAGTTATTTTGAATCTCTACAGATACACCATGGGGTACAATTGCCCTAGTTCTAGCAGCTTCAAACAGTTTATCAGTGATTGTGATCATAATTCTAGGCTCACAGTTGTGCAAACACCAGCAGAAAGGTATTATTTATATGCTTTATTTAACACTAGTATTCTAAGCAATGTTTATAAGTTTCATTGCAGATGTAACATATTCGTTCTTATTGTTTACTCAAGACGGGATCCCATATATTGTGCTTGATAAATCAATGGTAAGACTTTTCCTTTTGCTTTATCTTCTCTTTATTTGATTGCTTTCAGACTCGGCTTTGTGTGCTTTATGCCAATATACCTTTACAGATAAAATGTGAAACTGCATAATGTCTGGATGAAGTTTTAATCGGTTTTGGTTTTTCCAATTTAAATTCTAATTGTGTTTTATTTTCATAATCAAAATATTTGAATCTATGTATCATTATAACTGTGGTTCCCTTTCGTTGTCACTCCGAGTTACGTCGGATGACGACGAATGGGGTTTCGCTTAGAAAGCCTATCAACTTCGAGTATTACAAAACGAGCCAATGGCAAAGAAATGCCATGGGTCTGCGGAATTTGCATGACGTAACTCCGCCCCACCTCGTGGGTATAAAAGGAGGAAGTCCGCAACAGCAGTTTATGTTTTCGCTTCGGAGCCAAGTGTATTCTTCTCTCCACAAGCCATCTCTGAATTGTCAGCTTTACAAACGAGTACCTCGAGTGTTGGTGTGACGGCGATCTACGGCGAGCGCGTGCTTCCTGCTGATCTGTTGCAGTGGTCTGCCAGTCGGTGCGTGTCTCCCCGGGTGCTTCAACACTTGAGTTTTCTCTCACTAAAAGAGCTCGCACGCGGCACGTCTTTTTAAAGACGGCTCGCCCGTGCATTTAAAAAAAAAAATGAATGGTGCGGCAGCTTGGTATCGGACTCTGATGGGCACGAGCGTTGTCTAGTATGTTTGGGCTTGATCATGCTAGAGCAGCGCTCGTGGATGACTCATGTTTTCTCCGTGGAAACATATCATCGCGTCATTTAGGTCGAGACTCGGTGAACTCATATGAGTGAGAGTCCCCTCATCCACCCCCCGATCTTCGGCTGGTGGCCAGGGTGACCTGAGGGTTACGGTCTGGAACAAGGCGCCGACTATGTGTCCGCGACCCAAGCCCCCCTCTTCAATGACGGTGCCCGCTAGTGAACAGGTGATTCCCACGGGTCTACCCAAAAAAAAAGAAAAAAAAAAGGTGGCCCGTGTGTTTCATTTGAAGCTACAGAGGATGATATTATGTTTGTAGCAGCTTCACTAGGTGGGTTTGATTTTCCTGGAAGTGACGACTCGTCGAGTCTGATCCGGAGATGACGGCCATGCTTTCCCGGGACGATTGGTTTTTGGGTGAGGCCGCCGACCCTCGTCCACGGCAAACCCCAATACCGTTCTTCCCGGACGTGCATGATGAGATCAGGGACCATTCGCTGACCTCATCCGCCTTTCTTCCCCTCGATGGGGCCGCTGCCCGTGGGTACACTGGGGTTCCCCCGGCTGAACGCTCTGTTGCGATGCTATGTGTCCTCAGAGTGCTTCTTCTCGGCGCAATCCTAAGCACCCGTCCGTGGCCTGTAGTTTTTCGTCTACGCTTGTGGCGAGATCCTATAGCGCCACGGGACTGGCGGCGGCCTCACCCAAAAACCAATCGTCCCGGGAAAGCATGGCCGTCATCTCCGGATCAGACTCGACGAGTCGTCACTTCCAGGAAAATCAAACCCACCTAGTGAAGCTGCTACAAACATAATATCATCCTCTGTAGCTTCAAATGAAACACACGGGCCACCTTTTTTTTTTCTTTTTTTTTGGGTAGACCCGTGGGAATCACCTGTTCACTAGCGGGCACCGTCATTGAAGAGGGGGGCTTGGGTCGCGGACACATAGTCGGCGCCTTGTTCCAGACCGTAACCCTCAGGTCACCCTGGCCACCAGCCGAAGATCGGGGGTGGATGAGGGGACTCTCACTCATATGAGTTCACCGAGTCTCGACCTAAATGACGCGATGATATGTTTCCCACGGAGAAAACATGAGTCATCCACGAGCGCTGCTCTAGCATGATCAAGCCCAAACATACTAGACAACGCTCGTGCCCATCAGAGTCCGATACCAAGCTGCCGCACCATTCATTTTTTTTTTTAAATGCACGGGCGAGCCGTCTTTAAAAAGACGTGCCGCGTGCGAGCTCTTTTAGTGAGAGAAAACTCAAGTGTTGAAGCACCCGGGGAGACACGCACCGACTGGCAGACCACTGCAACAGATCAGCAGGAAGCACGCGCTCGCCGTAGATCGCCGTCACACCAACACTCGAGGTACTCGTTTGTAAAGCTGACAATTCAGAGATGGCTTGTGGAGAGAAGAATACACTTGGCTCCGAAGCGAAAACATAAACTGCTGTTGCGGACTTCCTCCTTTTATACCCACGAGGTGGGGCGGAGTTACGTCATGCAAATTCCGCAGACCCATGGCATTTCTTTGCCATTGGCTCGTTTTGTAATACTCGAAGTTGATAGGCTTTCTAAGCGAAACCCCATTCGTCGTCATCCGACGTAACGTCTCCGTTCCCTACTCAGGGAACGAGGGTTACATACGTAACCGTAGACGTTCTGTTTCAGGCTGATGACACAAGCACTGCAGTCAATTATACAATATATCACAAACATATTTAACCTTTAGAAGGCTTAAAGGGTAACTAAACACTAAAACAACTTTTTTTAGTTAATTATCTGTAAGAATGGAGCTTCATAAATGCTGTTCATTGATTCCGGTAAATTTTTTGACATTTGGGTTTAAAGTGTTTTAATTCTACAATATATGGTTTAAAAACATCTGAGTGCTGCCCTCTTCAGGTTGAACGGTGGCTACTGCAGTTGAATTTTCCTATTGGATGTTTGGGTGGTTGGTGACGTAAGGGGTGGTTGGTGACTTAGGCAGGTTCCATACAAAGAGATGCGTCTCAGGTGCACGCCCCCCTCCGCTGGGCTCTGCCCACTTTTCCAGCATTTTTCAAATATTGCCAGTGGGTGGAGTCAGGCTCTGACCAGGGGTTTAGTTACCCTTTAAGGAATAAAACTGGCATAACAAAAGTTTGACTTTCACCTCATATATCATGCATTTTGAAGTTATTTGAAATAAGTCATTTGTTATTTCTACCAAGCTTACTTATTTTTTTAAATGGCAAAATTTACCACATCAAATGATTACAACACACGCCTTAGTTTATATAAACAAATGAGGCCATGAATTTACAATAATACAATATGTACAATGAATGGACATTAACTGTGGAAATCAACATCAAACTGCTGTTGAAATGAGCTTAAGTGGTACTGTATGAAACCCGATATATTTCTTTTAAATCTTTTCTCTTGTAAAAACTAAAACAGTGTAGAAGATGTGTAATATCTTCCATTGATTATGATTATACAATACATTAGATATAAATGTTCATGGTTAAAATGTTCGTTTTATGCTTAGAAATACAATTTGCCTACTTTTTTGATTCATTCTGAATATGTGATTTTATTTTAAATAATAAAAAATTATAATTCAATACTAGAGCGTTTAATTTGTCAGAGGTCAGATGTCAGGATGTCAGATACCATGGGAAAACATAAATAATATAATACATAAATGTCTTAATAATAGCATATTAAACCTGAATGTTCTTTACTCAAATGAAAGCTCAGTGCAGTGTGCTGAAACGTTTTTAAAGAATATCCCTTAGGTAAACAGCAATTTTATTAAATGTACATGCACTGACAGGAAATAAGACCTTGATATTCACATATTGTGGACCTATTGCTGTTGTCATTGTATGGATCCTCTCATACTTTATTGCTTAAAGCTGCAGTCCGTAACTTTTTTGGGTTAAAAATTATCCAAAATAATTTAAGCAAGTACATAACCAGCCAGTGTTCAAAACTATCTGCTTGCCTTAGCTCGATTCAAAACGGTAAGCTTGTAATAATGTTTTTAATTCCAGTGGCACTGGTGGATTTCCGCAGGAAATTCGACCATATCTTTGTGTCATTACATCACATCTGTACATATAAAGAAGGTGTCCCAGCTAGTAGGCTATATTGCATGTGAGGATGTTGGAGGTGGAGATTTATATCCTTTTCTCACACCACTTGATATAATTAAACATCAATTTGATGGCGGATCCAGAAAGGTTCAAACGGCAATCACCAGTGACAACTGGAGATTCACCCGTTGTAAAATGCAAAAGACTTCGGAGTGGCTACAGAAAAAAAGAGACTGCAACCGGACTCATGCGAAAACGTCTCGGGTTATGACCCGAGGAGCTGGCTGACTGAGTGAGAACCACAGTGGACAGTGTGTCGTCTCTTAAGATGCAAACAGGTCTACTTCCGCTCGACCAAAGTTTTTCATAGGAGCTCCACCGCCTAGGGGTGGAGTCTCCATTCCCCGGGCCTCGGCCCCTGCCTTGACAGGATGTATCCTCCCTGATTTAAAAACACCTGGGATGTAAATTGCCTTTAAAGAGAGCCACAAGCACATGATGGCCCCTCAGGTCTGGGAGGAAGTGTTTGAGAGCTCGAAACACCGCCATAATTTCTTGCCGATTTATGTGCCAAGAAAGTAGATGGTCCTGCCACAGACCTTGCGCCGAGTGACCACTCATGATCACCCGCCAACCTGTGAGGGAAGTATCTGTTGTTAGCATTACGCAACGGTAAGAAGCCCCCAACACTGGGCCTTGGGCAAGGAACCAAGGTTCCCTTTCGTTGTCACTCCGAGTTACGTCGGATGACGATGAAATGGGGTTTCGCTTAGAAAGCCTATCAACTTCGAGTATTACAAAACGAGCCAATGGCAAAGAAATGCCATGGGTCTGCGGAATTTGCATGACGTAACTCCGCCCCACCTCGTGGGTATAAAAGGAGGAAGTCCGGCAACATGCAGATATGTTTTCGCTTCGGAGCCAAGTGTATTCTTCTCTCCACAAGCCATCTCTGAATTGTCAGCTTTACAAACGAGTACCTCGAGTGTTGGTGTGACGGCGATCTACGGCGAGCGCGTGCTTCCTGCTGATCTGTTGCAGTGGTCTGCCAGTCGGTGCGTGTCTCCCCGGGTGCTTCAACACTTGAGTTTTCTCTCACTAAAAGAGCTCGCACGCGGCACGTCTTTTTAAAGACGGCTCGCCCGTGCATTTCAAAAAAAAAAAAAAATGAATGGTGCGGCAGCTTGGTATCGGACTCTGACGGGCACGAGCGTTGTCTAGTATGTTTGGGCTTGATCATACTAGAGCAGCGCTCGTGGATGACTCATGTTTTCTCCGTGGAAACATGATCATCGCGTCATTTAGGTCGAGACTCGGTGAACTCATATGAGTGAGAGTCCCCTCATCCACCCGCCGATCTTCGGCTGGTGGCCAGGGTGACCTGAGGGTTACGGTCTGGAATAGGGGTGTAAATCGGACAGTTAATCACGATACGATACGATATCGATTCTCTCAGCCAGCGATACGATATTTGCCGATACCTCAAAAAATTCTACGATACGATTACGATTCGATTCGATTCAGGGCTATATCGATCGATTAATCGATATTTAGATATTATGTGCCAAGTGTACACAACCAGTTACGTTTATTAACTCACAATACATCCAAAATAACATGAAAGTTTAATTAAACTCTTTGAAAATTGCACACCCTCTCCCAATTGGGACATTTACAAGTTGTTTGTTACAAGTTTAAAAAAAACATGATATATGAAAATGAACAAGAACGGAGTTATCTGTTTTTGCAAATGAACTCTTCTGTTATAACTTATTAAAGTTCATTGAAGGGATTATATATATATATATATATATATATATATATATATATGTATATATATATATATATATATATATATATATATATATATATTGTGTGTGGCAAAAGCAGATAACTCCACATTTCATGTTTCAGAGTTAAACCAAGCCAAGTAATTGCTATGATACATAATAAAACACTTGGTTAACGTTAATCTCCTCAGCTGACATAGACGCCTGTCGAACTTTGTTGTTGTGATTAACCTTAACGTACACGCAATACAGAGAGCTTTTCACGACTCACCACTAACGTGCTGTTTTAGCAAGATTCCGTGAAAAAGTTTCAGATTGTATTTTCCTTTTACGCCCCGAAGAAGATATCACGGGACGGGGTTCATCAAGGTCGCTGAAATCCATCCTCGATCACTTTTAGTCAGCTTTGACGAAACTCCTCTCAGCAAGCGCGTCTTTTCAAAGTGACAAGCAGCCTTGTCACCTGACCTGAATACCGCGCACTGATTTGCTAAAACAGACTTTTCGGGGCTTGTCGTTTCTGCTGTAAAACATGAACTCGCGATGCCTTGACAGTGGAAAATACCGGCTTTTGTGACAAAAGGTTCAGTCAATCTTATCAGGCGTCTATTTCAGCGGAGAAAAGTTACGTGAGGATGTGGAGTGTGTCAAAATAAAGGTACCGTACATCGATATTTTATGTGTGGTATCGATGCATCGTATCGTTAGACGTTTGATCGATGCATCGATCCATATCGATGTATTGTTACACCCCTAGTCTGGAACAAGGCGCCGACTATGTGTCCGCGACCCCAGCCCCCCTCTTCAATGACGGTGCCCGCTAGTGAACAGGTGATTCCCACGGGTCTACCCAAAAAAAAAAAAAAAAAATGGTGGCCCGTGTGTTTCATTTGAAGCTACAGAGGATGATTCAATTCAATTCAATTCAAATTTATTTGTATAGCGCTTTTCACAATACATATTGTTTCAAAGCAGCTTTACAGAAAGTGCATTTCAGAAATGTACGTAAAAAATACAGTTAGTTAATCATCATGTATTAATTTAGGGCATAACATATCGCCGGCGTTGAGTCGTCTCTTCACAGGCGTCGAGTCGTCTCTTCACAGGCGTTTAGTCATCTCATCGCAAGAGTTGGGGCATCTGAAGTCTCCTTGAGAGGCTGGATACAGACTGTAGCTGAAGAACGCTATTTACCTCAGGACTAGCGTCCCGAGATAACAGCAGAAAAGCAGATGGGGAATAATTAGCGTAGCTGCTGTTCATAATATTACTGCATTCGATCTGATTCAACAGTGGTATAAAAGTTAAGCATTATGTGAATGCTTGGCTGAAGAGATGCATCTTTAATCTAGTTTTGAACTGGGAGAGCGAGTCTGAGCAACGAACAGTATCAGGAAGGCTATTCCAGAGTTTAGGAGCTAAATGTGAGAACGCCCTCCCTCCTTTAGTGGACTTAGATATCCTAGGAATGACCAGAAGCCTCGAATTTAGTGATCTTAAAGAACGCGATGGATTGTAGGGCGATAGAAGGTCCATTAAATATACAGGAGCTAGACCATTTAGGGCTTTATAGGTCACTAATAGTACTTTGTAATTGATACGGAACTTAATAGGTAACCAGTGCAGAGATGATAAAATTGGTGTTATATGATCATATTTTCTTGACCTAGTAAGAACTCTAGCAGCTGCATTTTGCACTAACTGTAGCTTGTTTATTGAGGATGTAGGACAACCAGCTAATAAAGCATTACAGTAATCTAGTCTCGAGGTCATGAATGCATGAACTAACTTCTCTGCATCAGAAACAGATAGCATGTTACGTAGCTTAGCAATATTTCTAAGGTGGAAAAAGGCTGTTCTTGTAACATATGATATATGATTTTCGAAAGACAAGTTGCGGTCTAGTATAACACCCAGGTCTTTTACTGTAGTGGATAAAGTAACTGGACATCCTTCTAAATTAAAGTTGTATTGTACGAGGTTTTGTGGGTAATTTTTTGGACCAATAAGTAATACCTCCGTTTTATCTGAATTTAATAGCAGGAAATTACACGTCATCCAGCATTTTATATCTTTATGACACTCTGTCAATTTAGATAAGTTAGTGTTTTCATCTGGTCTTGATGAAATATATAATTGAGTGTCATCAGCATAACAGTGGAAATTAATTCCATGTTTTCTTATAATATTACCAAGTGGCAGCATATATATTGAGAATAGCAGAGGGCCTAACACCGATCCTTGCGGCACTCCATACTCTACTGACGTTATCTTCGATTTTTCACCATTTAAACAGACAAAATGGTAACAGTCTGATAAGTACGATTTAAACCAGCTTAATGCCTGTCCCTGAACACCAGTGTAGTTTTGTAGTCGATCCAAGAGTATTTTATGATCTATAGTGTCGAACGCAGCGCTAAGATCGAGTAGAACTAGTATTGAGATACAGCCTTGCTCAGAAGCTAAAAGTAAATCATTTGTGATTCTAACAAGCGCAGTTTCTGTGCTATGATGCGGTCTGAATCCTGACTGAAATTTTTCATAGATATCATTTTCTTGCAAGAAAGAGCACAATTGAGCGGACACAATTTTTTCTAGTATTTTAGATATAAATGGAAGATTTGAAATGGGTCTGTAATTTGCTAAGTTATTTTGATCTAATTGCGGTTTCTTAATAATAGGTTTTATTACTGCCAGCTTAAATATTTTTGGAACATGACCTAAAGATAAAGACGAGTTAATAATATTGAGAAGAGGCTCTTCCACTACAGGTAACACTTCTTTCAGTAGTTCCCTATCAGGGAACTCGAGCTGCGTGACAACGCTTTGGGAACGCCCCTGCGTGAGTGCGTCATGAAGCACGTATGAAATCAGTCCAATGGCGAGACGGAACGTCATAGGCGGGTGACGTCACCGACCAGGAAACTATATAAGCACCCCAAAACACAAGCGCGTCAGCTTCTGAGTCTTCAGCAAGCGCTCTGTGTGTGAAATATATCAGTCTGTGTCTCAAGTGTTTTTGTCTGTCCTTAGAAGTTGCTAGGCAGGAGTTTTTCACATATAAAAAAACTATAAAGAGACGATATACACATATATATATATATATAAATATGGCGAGCGAACAGCAGTTCAGAAAGTGTGTTCATCCCTGCCCACGTTATATTACGGGTGGGGACACTCACGATCTGTGTGTTGTTTGTATGGGAGTGCAGCATGCCCAGTCAGCTCTCGAGGGAGCTGGCTGTGAGCATTGCGAGCGTTTGTCGATGAAAACGCTCCGCTCCCGCCGAGCCCTCTTCGAGGAGAGTGGTTCGGCTCGCGATCCCCGCGGTTCAGGTCCCGCTGCTGCCGAGGCACGGCGAAGGCTTCAATCGTGGGGATCGCAAATGGATCTAGCAGCGGGGATTGAGACGGGCTCTGCCTTATCTCAGCCCTTACCTGGTAGATCCAGCGCCTCAGATCCGGGTTTGGAAGCACGCGCTGCGGTTTCTTCCGCCCGGGCTGAGGCACCATCACTTCAACTATCCAGTTCTGAGGAATTGGACGTTGAAAGTGTGGTGACAGCAGAGACTGGGGACTCGTCACTTCAGTCTCCTGCTAGTGAGGAGCTTATGGAGGTGCTCACTCGCGCTGTAGAAAAATTAAGCATTGAGTGGCCAGCCGATAAACAAGAGTCTCGTTCAAAGAGCAAGTTAGATGAGAGATTTCTTCCTTCTCGGGCTGCACCTCCACGCCGGTGTCTTCCTTTCTTTCCCGATCTCCACACCGAGGTGTCGAGATCGTGGAATAAACCTGTTTCCTCCAGAATATTTTCTCAGCAAACTTCTGTTTATTCGAATATTTCTGGGGCTAAGAGTTATGGTTATGGGGCGATGCCTAAGGCTGAGGAAATACTAGCTAGTCATTTATCTCCAAACACGGCATCGTCCTTCAAGACACCGGCGCTGCCCACCAAGCCATTAAGAAATACCTCGGCTTTGGTGGGCAAAGCTTACTCGGCGGCAGGTCAAGCAGCAGCATGCTTGCACACTATGTACTATTTTGCAAGCCTATCAAGCAGACCTATTAAGAGACATTAGTGAGGGGGATGAAATTGGTGCAGACGTGATTCGCGAACTACGTCAGGCAGCTGATCTTTCTCTCCGTGCCACCAAAGAGACGGCCAGATCAGTGGGCCGTTCTATGGCAGCTATGGTGGCTACGGAGAGGCACCTATGGTTAAATTTGTCAGATATGAAGGACAAAGAAAAATCGTTTCTTCAGGACGCCCCGCTTTCGACTTCTGGCCTCTTCGGCGACTCTGTGAATTCGGTCGTCGAGAGGTTTCAGGAAGAAAAGAAGCAGGCGGCGGCGCTCCAGAAATTTCTCCCCCTCCGTGTCCATGTCTCCGGGGCTGCTGGGCGAAAGGAGCAGCCCCGGCCGTCGAGTAGCTCCTCACACAGGGCGCAACAAAAACGGAGTGTCGCGTCTCGTGCTCCTCCTCAGCAAGACTGGGACGAGACACGGCGCTCTCAGACGAGGTCCTCCAGGGGCAAGGCTGATCTGAGGACAGTTATTGTCGCCAGGAAGGCCTCGTCCAAAAAGAAGTCCTGACGCCACAAGCGTCAGGATGATGAGGGTGGTCCCCACCGAGAGGGGAAGGTGTTCGCCGCAGTTCACGGCGCCCGTTCTCTCTCGGTGCCCTCAGGGGCCCGTTCTGCTAACCCCGCCTGCGTGCCGGGGCGTAGACGGTCCCAGCGAGCGTTTTCCCGAGGGACGCTCGCCCGTTCCGAGGAACGGCTTAGAACGGTCAGACCAGTTGTTCCCTGCCGGTGCGCTGTTACAGGGCACTGTGTCTGCCACTCAAAATATTCCAGAGGCCAGTCTCGAGAGACTGGTACCCTTAGTAGAATTTTTGGCAGAGTGGAAAAGCCTTCCAAATGTATCTCAATGGGTCCTGCAGACTATCGAATATGGGTACGCGATTCAGTTCAGATCACGCCCGCCTCGTTTCAGAGGGGTTCTGCCCACTGTGGTGGGCCCCGAGCAGGCTCTGGTTATGGAACAAGAGGTGAAAACTCTTCTGCTGAAGGGGGCTATAGAACGGGTTCTTCCTCCCAGCAGCGAGTTGGGTTATTACAGCCGATATTTCATCGTTCCAAAGAAGGATGGGGGGTTACGTCCAATTTTAGATCTGCGCCTATTAAATCGCTCTGTAGGGAAGCTCAAATTCAAGATGCTGACTCTCAAGCAGATCGTGTCACAGATCAGGTCCGAGGACTGGTTTGTCACGATAGATCTAAAGGACGCATACTTCCATATTTCCATCCTTCCACAACACAGGAAGTTCCTGAGGTTCGCTTTCGGGGGCAAAGCGTACCAATATCGGGTTCTTCCGTTCGGCCTAGCACTGTCTCCCCGAACTTTCACGAAATGTATGGATGCAGCTCTGGTTCCGCTGCGACTCCAGGGCATCCGCATTCTAAACTATATCGACGATTGGTTGATTCTGGCTCAATCGGAGCATCAGGCGATTCGGCATCGAGATGTCGTTCTCGCCCACATAAAAAGGTTGGGGTTGAGGCTCAACGCCAAGAAGAGTGTGCTTTCTCCAGTACAGAGGACCACTTTTCTGGGTGTGGTTTGGGATTCGACGACGATGCAGGCACGTCTGTCTCCTGCTCGTATAGCTTCGATTCTCTTAGCCATCAAACAGGCAAAGCTAGGCCAGTCACTTACTGTAAAAGAATATCAGAGAATTCTGGGTCTGATGGCAGCAGCGTCCAACGTTATACCTTGCGGCCTGCTGTACATGAGACCACTGCAGTGGTGGCTCAGGACCAAGGGGTTCTCCCCGAGGGGAAACCCGCTCCGCAAGATCAGGGTCACGCGACGGTGTCTCCGTGCCCTGGCTATGTGGAAAGAACCTTGGTTCCTTTCCCTAGGTCCTGTGCTGGGGGCTCCGTGTCATTGTGTAACACTAACGACGGATGCCTCTCTCACAGGCTGGGGGGCGATCATGAGTGGTCGCTCAGCTCGGGGTCTGTGGCAGGACCATCATCTTCAATGGCATATAAATTGTCTAGAAATGCTGGCGGTGTTTCAGGCTCTGAAACACTTCCTCCCAGACCTGAGAGGTCATCATGTTCTTGTCCGGTCAGACAACACATCGGTGGTCTCTTATATAAACCATCAGGGGGGTCTGCGTTCGCGCCCGTTATACAAGCTGGCTCGCCAGATCCTTCTATGGTCCCAGGGGAAGCTTCTTTCATTGAAGGCGATTTATATCCCGGGGTATTTAAATCAGGGGGCAGACATCCTGTCGAGACAGGGGCCGAGGCCCGGGGAATGGAGACTCCACCCCGAGGTGGTGGAGCTCCTATGGAAACATTTCGGTCGTGCCGAGGTAGACCTATTTGCATCCAGGGAAACATCACACTGCCATCTGTGGTTTTCCCTAAGTCCTCCAGCCCCTCTGGGGTTGGACGCTATGGTACAGGAGTGGCCGAGGTCACCCCTGTACGCATTTCCCCCGATTGCTCTGCTCCCAGGAGTTCTGGAGAGGGTTCGCCGGGACGGGGTCAGTCTACTGTTGGTAGCCCCGTACTGGCCGGCCCGAGTTTGGTTTGCGGACCTAATTTCTCTCCTCGACGGCTCTGCTCTGGAGATTCCGATCAGGAGGGACCTTCTCTCTCAGGCGAGTGGGTCGATACTTCACCCCCGCCCGGATCTATGGAGGTTGTGGGCTTGGCCTCTGAGGGGGCCCAGCTCATAGAATCTGGTCTCTCGACTGAGGTCGTGGAGACCATCCTCCACTCCAGAGCTCCGGCCACTAGGAAATTATATGCCTTGAGGTGGAAAATGTTCACCTCCTGGTGTGGAGAGTGCCAGTTGAACCCAGTTAACTGCCCAGTGGGTGCAGTGCTGGAATTCCTTCAGGAGCGTTTCTCCACAGGGTTATCCCACTCCACACTGAAGGTGTATGTGGCGGCCTTATCTGCTTACCACGTCCCTTTGAGTGGAGCTTCTCTCGGGAGACACCCACTTGTAACCCGTTTCCTTCGTGGCACTCTGAGGCTGAGGCCAGCAGTTCGCACGAGGGTGCCGACCTGGGACCTGGCGGTTGTCCTAGAAGGTCTCTCTCTAGCACCGTTCGAGCCCATTGAAGAAGTTTCTGAGAAATTCCTCACTCTAAAAACTGTATTTCTTCTTGCTATATCTTCATTAAAAAGAATAGGAGATATTCAAGCTCTGTCGGTCTCTCCCTCGTGCTTGGAATTTTCACCCGGCATGGTGAAGGCCTTCCTCCTTCCCAGGCCGGGCTATGTTCCCAAGGTTCCAACTAATGTGGTCAGGCCTATTGTACTGCAGGCTTTCTGTCCTCCTCCATTTTTGACGTCAGACCAAGAGAAACTAAATCTGCTCTGCCCTGTTAGGGCTTTAGATGCATACATCCACAGAGCTGCCCTGTGGAGAAAAAGTGAACGACTGTTTGTTTGCTTCAGACCCCCAAAAAAGGGCTGTCCAGTATCTAAGCAGAGGTTGAGCAAGTGGGTGGTCGAGGCCATCTCACTTGCATACGAGTCCGCCGGTCAGCCTTCTCCTTTGGCTGTCCGGGCTCATTCAACCAGGAGTATGGCTGCCTCTAAGGCTATTTTGTCAGGAGTATCTATTCAGGATGTTTGCGATGCGGCAGGATGGTCATCACCGCATACATTCGTTAAGTTTTATCATCTTGACTTCAGCTCCACTCCAGGGGCGCAGGTGCTTTCGTCTGAATGTGCGCTCTGACTTCACACGACGGACACTTGCTCGTATGGCGGCGTTGGTATTAGCGTTCCCAAAGCGTTGTCACGCAGCTCGAGTTCCCTGATAGGGAACGTCTCTGGTTACGTATGTAACCTTAGTTCCCTGAAGGGAACGAGACGCTGCGTGTCTGTGCCATACTCCCAGCATGCCCGTGAGCACTTGCTTCAGTCTTATCAGAAGCTGACGCGCTTGTGTTTTGGGGTGCTTATATAGTTTCCTGGTCGGTGACGTCACCCGCCTATGACGTTCCGTCTCGCCATTGGACTGATTTCATACGTGCTTCATGACGCACTCAGGCAGGGGCGTTCCCAAAGCGTTGTCACGCAGCGTCTCGTTCCCTTCAGGGAACTAAGGTTACATACGTAACCAGAGACGTTTAGTGGGTATTGGATCTAATAAACATGTTGTTGGTTTCGCTGCAAAGATAAGTTTATTTAGCTCTTCCTGTCCTATAGTTGTAAAGCGGTGTAGTTGTTCTTGAGGGGCGATAATTGAGGCTGAATCATAAGACACCATAGAGGATTGTACATTTATAATTGTATTTCGGATGCTTTCTATTTTCTCATTGAAGTAATTCATAAAATCATTACAACTATACTGTAACGGAATGTTTTGCTCTGGTGATGTCTGTTTATTTGTTAGTCTAGCCACGGTGTTAAATAAAAACCTTGGATTATTTTGGTTATTTTCTATCAGTTTGCGGAGATGCTCAGCCCTGGCTGCTTTTAGAGCCTTTTTATAACGTGACATACTGTCTTTCCACGCGATTCTAAAGACCTCTAAATTAGTTTGTTTCCATTTACGCTCTAAGTTACGAGTTTCTCTCTTGATAACATGCGTAGCACTATTGTACCATGGTGCTTTAGTTTTCTCTCTAACCTTTTTTAATCTAATTGGTGCAACAATATCTAATGTACTAGAGAAAATGGTGCTCAAACTGCTAGTCATTTCCTCTAGTTCATCTGTTTGTTTGGGTTCACTGAGCAGCTGAGATAGATCAGGTAAGCTATTTGTGAATCTATCTATAGTGGTTGGAACGATTGTTCTGCCTGGTCGATAACGTGACGCAACATGACAAATTTCAGCAGTACGTAATATGCACGTTACCATACAATGATCAGTGAGATCGTCACTTTGCGGTATAATATCTATATCGGTTGGATTGGTTCCATATGATATAATTAAATCTAGTGTATGATTTAGACGATGAGTGGGACCACTGACGTTTTGCTTGACCCCAAAGGAGTTTAATAAATCTGTAAACGCAGTCCCTAACGCATCATTTGTGTTATCTACGTGTATGTTAAAATCTCCAACAATTATTGCTTTATCAGCATTGACCAATAGATCTGAGAGAAAGTCTGCAAACTCTTTTAGGAAATCAGCATAGGGCCCTGGAGGTCTATATACGGTCGCCAAGGCTAGAGATAATAGGGATTTCTTTCTTACATCTAAGAGCGTAACATTTAGCACAAGTACTTTGAACGAATTAAACCTGTGACCTGTTTTCTGAGTAACATTAAGGATATCTCTATAGATTGTTGCAACACCGCCGCCACGACCGATCGGACGGAGCTCATGCTTATAACAGTATCCTGGTGGAGTAGACTCATTTAGACCGAAATAATCATTTGGTTTAAGCCAGGTTTCAGTAAGGCACAGAACATCGAAATTATTATCTGTGACCATTTCATTTACAATAACCGCCTTAGGTGTGAGCGATCTAATGTTTAGAAGACCTAGTTTAAGAAATTCTTTTTGTTCACTGATATTTAGATTTTCTGGTTTAATTACAATAAGATTTTTCCTAGATCCTACACTAGATTTATTGTTTGGCCTCACTAGACGAGGAATAGACACAGTTTCTATATCATGTTCTACACTACTTGTATCAATTAAGTTGGGACAGCAGAGATTGTGATTTGGACTTTGACTTACTAGTCAGATGGTGTGTAACGTCTTGGAGATGTTGTCCGACAGCACAGCCGCTCCGATTCTGCTGGGGTGCAGGCCATCAGCACGGTAGAGCCTAGGTCGCTCCCAGAACAGATTCCAATTATTTACAAAGAGCAGTTTCTGTTCATTACACCATGACATTAACCATTCATTTAGAGCAAATAGTCTACTGAACCTTTCTTGTCCTAGTCGGTACGTGGGAAGCGGTCCAGACACGATGATCGTTGCATCAGGCGCTGTGCTGCGTACCGTCTCGATCAGGCTCCTGTAGTCCTTCTTCAGAACCTCCGTCTGCCGCAGCCGGATGTCGTTTGTTCCCGCATGCAGCACCACAGCTCCGACGCGCTCGTCACCGTTCAGGATCTCGGGAACATGTGCAGCGACATCTAGAACACGAGCACCAGGAAAGCAGTGAGTGCGCACATTACCCTTACCTGAGGTAGCGCGGACATGACGGACGATGGAACTGCCGATGATCACGGCGTCGTCACGTTCCGACTCGCGAAGAGGGGAGAAGCGGTTCCGGGTGGAGATCTCGAAGACCGGGAGGGGTGGAGAGGTTCTTGGTCTGGTCCTGGCTCGTGTCTTCCGCTGAGGGATCACCCAGGGTCCATGGCTTTGTGTCGGTGCCGGAGTGAATGAAGCCAGAGATGATCGCGTCCTCCTGGGCAGAGAAACGCACGGAGTAGACGAAGTCGGAGTCAAAAAGTTACTAACCACTGACTTGTGAGCATCGGCGCGTGATGTTTCAAGCGCTGATCGCCGATCTCGCAGCTCGGCTTGCCTCTCTAGCAGACCACGGATCTGCTTCTCCACGGACTCCAGCTCCAACAGCACCGAATGCAGCTCGAATGTGTCCTCACCTGCACTCAGAGGTAACGTTAGACACACATCCGATATATTTGCCATTATAACAGATGAACAGTAAATTAGTACTGATACTACCAATATCACTACTAATTTAGGACTGGAATGCTGGATATAACCCGTATCCTTTCAGTGAAACGGGTGTAAAATCAGACGGTCGATAGGCGCGAGGCCACGCGTGAAATGCTAGCGGGCTAAAAGGCTAGTAGCTGGGATTCGCAAAGTTGGATCTAAATAGCGATATCGAAGCAATCCGATTGTTTTTTATAGGGAATAGTATCGAGGATAAGTTCACACGATATAAAAATAGAAAGTACTTGTTTATAAATGAGTGGTAAAGAAGAAAATCAAGGATTAATGAATCAATTCGACGGAGCTCCAAACACAAACAAACACCGCACGCGCATGCGCAGTTCAGATATGATATTATGTTTGTAGCAGCTTCACTAGGTGGGTTTGATTTTCCTGGAAGTGACGACTCGTCGAGTCTGATCCGGAGATGACGGCCATGCTTTCCCGGGACGATTGGTTTTGGGTGAGGCCGCCGACCCTCGTCCACGGCAAACCCCAATACCGTTCTTACCGGACGTGCATGATGAGATCAGGGACCATTCGCTGATCTCATCCGCCTTTCCTCCCCTCGATGGGGCCGCTGCCCGTGGGTACACTGGGGTTCCCCCGGCTGAACGCTCTGTTGCGATGCTATGTGTCCTCAGAGTGCTTCTTCTCGGCGCAATCCTAAGCACCCGTCCGTGGCCTGTAGTTAGTCGTCTACGCTTGTGGAGAGATCCTATAGCGCCACGGGACTGGCGGCCGCCTCACTGCATGCCATGGTCATTCTGCTGGTCTACCTGACCCAGATGCTCATGGACCTGCACGAGGGCGGGACTGACCCAGGGCTCTTCACTGAGCTGCGCGCCGCCACTAACCTTGCTCTCCGAGCGACGAAAGTGGCCGTACGTTCACCCGGGCCGGCTCTGGAGGCCGCGGCCGGACGCCACAGCCCTCTCCAGCCCCGCCCCCCGCTACACGCCGGGATAGGCGGCGCTCTGGAGGGGCTCCCCAGGGATGGGACTCAGTTCTTCCAGGAGTTGGTAGCAGGACTACTCCTTTCCCCGGTGGAGGGCCGGGGAAGAATCCCTATTCTCCAAGAACTGACTCTCCCGTCTCTGAGCACACAGAGTTCGGGACGACACAGAGCGCCGCCCACAAGCCGTGCTCTCCTCGTCCCCCTCTGTCCCAGAGGTGGTTGACACGGCGTGCCGTCCACGGACCGCTTCGCCCCTGTCCCCCTCTGTCGCCAGACCCCTGGCAGAGCAGGCCCCCGCGGGACGACCAGACTGGTCCTCCCCTGGCCCCCTCTGCCAAGGCACGGTTGCTAACTGTGCCCCCACACCGGGCCACTATGCCCTCCACGTTACCGGCCAGTTAATCCGCTTCGCTGCCCCTCCGGGGGGACGCCTGTCGCCCGCATGATCCCGCTGGTTCAGTTTCTGGGAGCCTGGTTAGAGCTTCCCCGTCTGTCCCACTGGATCACGCGTACCGTCAGGCTCGGCTATGCGATTCAGTTCGCACGGTCTCCTCCCCGCTTCAGGGGAGTCCGCTCCACTTTGGTCGGTGGCAATGCCCCCATCATGAGAGCAGAGATTGCCACCCTGCTGGCGAAGGGTGCAATCGAGACTGTCCCTCCAGCCGAGATGAGGTCCGGCTTCTACAGCCCTTACTTCATTGTCCCCTGGCACCTCGCTAACAGACATCTGCAGAGCTGCAGGCTGGGCGACACCTAACACATTCGCCAGATTCTATAATCTCCGAGTGAAGCCAGTGTCCTCTCATGTACTCGCTTCAACTAGCTAGTACCGGACCCGCTCAGGTGTCTTCGCTTGCTCGCCATTCCACTCCGCGGACTGGATACGTGCGATATTCTCCTCAGGTGAGCTTCTCCGAAAGCCCTGAGCTCCTCCAGCACTCCTGACGTCGGCGCCAGTGTCTCTTGCCTGCGCGTCGGCTAGGTGCCTCCCGTGTGCATGGTCCCTCCCCTGAGCGACCCCCACATGTGTATATCCACTGTAAGCCTCTCTGAGCATGTGTCTTTCCCTCGGCAAGCCACCTTGCCACCCCTGGGGTTGAAATATTCCACCTGCGGCTGGACACCCCAGTGTTCTCCATATGCATCCTTCGGGTCATATGTGTATTCTCTAAGTCCCCCCCCTCTGGGTTGGCATTAATTGCATACTTCCCCTAGCTTGGGATATGCTTCCCAGTGTACCTTGGTATTCCTGTGTTAAATGGAGTCCTTCGTCCAGTCCATGACAGGGATCTCGATTTACGCAGGGCACTGGAAGACAGCTGAGAAGGTGGCGTGATTAGACTGGTAACCCCATTTCGTCGTCATCCGACGTAACTCGGAGTGACAACGAAAGGGAACGTCTATGGTTACGTATGTAACCCTCGTTCCCTGAGTAGGGAACGGAGACGTTACGTCTGCCTGCCACTTTCCGCTGTACCACGGGGATCGCCTGAGCTCAGTCTTGGCTCCTCAGCGAAGAAACATATCTGCATGTTGCGGACTTCCTCCTTTTATACCCACGAGGTGGGGCGGAGTTACGTCATGCAAATTCCGCAGACCCATGGCATTTCTTTGCCATTGGCTCGTTTTGTAATACTCAAAGTTGATAGGCTTTCTAAGCGAAACCCCATTTCGTCGTCATCCGACGGAACGTCTCCGTTCCCTACTCAGGGAACGAGGGTTACATACGTAACCATAGACGTTTCTTCTACATGACTAAGGCACATAGGCGTCGTCGCGTGACCATGATCATGCAGATTTCCCCTCTGAGAAAACCCCTTGGTTCTGCGCCACCACTGCAGGATCCTCATGTACAGGAGGCCAAAAGTTATTACATTGGACACAGCTGCCATGAGACCCAATGGTCTCTGAAACTGTTTCACAGTGGGTGACTGACCTAGCCAAACTTTCTCATGTGAGAAAGAACGACATCTCAATGCCGAACCGCCACCTGATAAACCTAGGCCGAAAGGAACCCGATACTGGTACACTTCACCCCCCAAAGGGAACCTCCGGGACTTCCTGTGATGAGGATGGATGGCAACATGGAAGGACGCGTCCTTTAAATCTATCGTGACAAACCATTCATATATATACATTGCGGACCCATTGTCGTCACGTTGCCTCTGCAAACGCGAGATCTGAACCACTAGATTCTTATTGCAAAACCGTAATCTACGCGCTGCCTCGCGAAATCCGAGCCAAATAATCTTTATTGACTTTCTTCCCTCGAGAAGAAAGCCAACAGGAGCAGAGCTAAAACTCTCTATAGTGCATATGTTGCACTATCGAAAATTTATGAATGAACAATGTTAGCACCCTTTTACTCAATAAATTAATGCTTTGTTACATCATTCTATCTCTAGAGTCTTTCTGGTAGAACTGGTTCTCTTTGAAATACAAACACGTGTATCTGTAATCAGATGCATATTTATTGCATTATTGCTGACCGTGCATACTCCACTCCCAAACAAACAACACCAAGCTGTTTGCTCGCCATTATACTCCTGTCTAGATATATATTTATGCTTGTGGACAAACAACAATAAATAGACAGGGACAGTTTCGCACAGAGCAGTTGCTGAAGACACAGAAGCTAGTGACTGTTTGTTGCAGGTATGCTTTATAGTTTCCTGGTTGATGACGTCACATGACGTTCCGTCACGCCATTGGACAGATTTCATAAGTGCTTCACGACACAATCGCGCAGAGGCGCGGTGACTGACAGCCGCACATTCTTCTCAAAGCATTGGATTCATCCGCGCTGTGCCGTGCCGAGGCACAACCCACGTAAAGCTGATAATTCCGTGAATAACTGCAATTGCAGATTTCGAACAGAGATGGCGACAAAGAGGAAAAACTACGGACTGCAGCTTTAAATAATTGTACTATTTCTTATCTAACAAATTAGCTCAAAGGGAAATATGTATAATTAATAATTATAATTTATAATTAATTAATTAATTATAAATATTTCGAATAGTTTTAGAATGGACAGTAGCAGAATTAATAGTACAATTATTTAATCAGTTCGTTCAACGAACAGACAGCATAATAAATGATCAATTCTAGGAAATAAATTATCTTCCTGGCCAAGATCAATATGTTTAAGTGACTTTGATTTTGTGAGTGGCAAACACAAAGACTATAAAGCATGGATATAATGGTTTAATAAACTAAACTACGGGTAGGCCACACACACACACAACTAAACTAAGCAAAGATTATATACAGAATAAAGAAAGTAAAGAAAAGTAAAGAAAGAGAGAGAGAAGAGAAGAGGATGGCAAGATTACAATCAGTAAACCATAACGTACGAGACACATCAAAGAATCAGGGTCACCTTAAAAGGGGCACAATAACTTATAAAGGCTTTAAATACGGGTACTTGTATTGACTTCTGTTGCTGAACAAGTCCAGGTGCAGTGAATTCTGGAAATTCTTGATGATTTTGTCAGGAGGAGTGCACTGAAGCATTCGTTCTGGTTCTTCTGGGTGGTTCATGTTGAATCCAATGAAGGTAACTTAAAGATAAAGATGCCAGAAGGAGACAGGAAACGTACTGTAGTGTCTCAAAAGATAGAGCGAAGATCTGAACTGATCAGAGAACTCTTAAAGGCATCAGTTCACAACCAATTTGGTTACCAATCAACGATGACCGGGAGAACGTCTTTGTTTCCATCTTATCCCTATTTGCATGTTTATGGTGGCATGGAGAATTTGTGCAGTTTTTACACAAAGGTATGGTAAAAATATTATGATGCATTTTATCATAACATCCTATACACTATAAATTATGAAATGTAAAGAAGTTTATTTTGATAGCAAGAACGTCTAGGTCTAGCCCAATCACCTTCAAGTGGAAACAAAACGAGACAGAGAAACAAAACGAGACCCCATGATGTAAGTCTGGGGTTGAACGTGTTGACTGAATGGGAAAGATGGGGATTTGAAGACATTAAAGCAGTGATACATCATCTTTTGGATATCAGTATTTGAGTTACCCTGACATCACTAAAGAATCATAATAATATAACATAGGGACATTGTCTTCTTTAAATATTAACCCATCTTAACATGGGTTAAAACCCCATTCGAACCCATCTTCTACTGAACTTGAATTCACAAAAAATAACACTTCAACAAATAATTAAAATCACAATAACAGACTAAAAGGTAATATATATTTAATAGGTACAAGACATATATTATATATATATATATATATATATATATATATATATATATATATATATATATATATATATATATATATATATATATATATATATATATTACCTCATCATGTTATAACTGAAACTGTAACTTTTTCTTAGGCCTCAACTTTTCTAAGATGTTTTTTTCTCTACCAATGGAAAGCAAATTGTAGTGGTTGACTGTTTGAATGTTGTTTCTGTGGTTTCGGTTCAAAGTGTGCTGTTAAAAACAGACAGAGGTCAGTCTTGTGGGTAGGAAACTGCTTTAGCCATGAAGTGCATGTGTCACGCTCACATGTGCATGCAAACAGATCTCATAGTTAAAAGCCTGTGTATGTGTGTGCGTGTGAGTGTGAGTGTGTGTGTGTGGGGGGGGGGCTATGTATATGTACAATATTTTGCACTTCAAAAAGTTAAAAGCCTTACATACACTCTAAAAAAAAGATGGTTCTTTAATGTTCCTTTACAAGTAGTAACGGTTCTATTTAGAACTGTAGCGCCCTGAAGAACCCTTTATATGCTTAAATGGTTCTTTGTGTTAGAGTTTAGGGTTCTTTACTCCCACCTTTTTGTTTTTCAAATATGTAACTGTCAAAGCCACATCATTACTGATTTTCTAGAGCTCAGCTATACAACTACACAGACTGTCAATACACTCTCAACAGATAAATGATTTATTTCTTAAAATGTCTATAAATTATAACTTTAAAAAATTTAACTGTCCATTTCTGATCATTTTGGCCTTCATGAACATCATTGTTTTTACATAATCAAATGGAAGAGACACAATGTAACTCTAAACTCAATTGTGTATTTCAGATGCTGTCACATCTCATAACCTCATCGTCTGCAGAGAGAAACTGCCACTCAGAATACACACATAATGAAGGACGTGAAGACATCATAGGGGATTGTGAAGATATTTCACTGGAAATTGGTTTTCATTACATCTATATCGTGTTCAATATCGTGAGTGACACCTGTGTGACGCTTCGGTCTCGTATCTCACGGAGGAGCTTTTGGAGCGTAAAAGAAGAAGCGACGACAGTGAAGGACGAGGACCAGGCCTGGACTATTTATGTTATGTTATGTTTTGTTTTTATATGTGCCTTTACTTTTTTTTTGTATTTGTTTATTTTATCATTATTAAAGTGTGTTACACGATTGCCAGTTCCCACCTCCTTCCCACAACAACATACTTTGCTACATTAATGTGTTCAGCTTACAACTATTGCTAAAGCACTGTCATTTTTGCTACAATCTGCCATGTCAATAAAAAATAAATATACCTAATTGACACAACATGCTGTTTTTTTTTTTTTTTGTGTGTGTGTGTGTGTGTGTGTGTGTGTAAAACCCAAATAGAGACAACAAGATATAATAAGACCAGGCAAATAGAGGACTACAAAAAACAATATTAATAAATAATATATAAAAATAATATTAATGATAGTAGTATTAATAATATGAAGATTCTAATATATTAATTTCAATGAAAATATGTTGTTGAAAAGGTTATTTATAACACCATTAAGGTCCTATATAGCACTTTCAAAGCATGGTTCTTTATGGAACCTTATAAAAAGGGTTATATCCAGCACCAAAAAGGGTTCTGCTATTGTTACAAGCCGAAGAACCCTAATTTGGTACTGTTTAGAGACATTTTTACATTAATTTTTACCATGTGTACATTAATTTAAATGACACACTTCAAATGCTGAAAATGTATCCGCTGACATTCACCCCAGCAACTCTCACTCTATAACGATCAGTTTCTTCCTGCCTCTCATGCAACAGGAAATGATGCAGCTCATCTCTGACAGCTCGAGTCACATCCTCTCCTTATATGGACAGAGTTTGAGTATGCGGGACAAGGTTTGATAGTAGTCTAAACAAGGCCCAACATGATCATGTGTTTTGTGAATGAAATCCAAGTGAGTCTGTTAGTGGGAAAAAAATTTATTATTTATGTGAACACAATATAGCTGATGTGCTTTTATCTCTTTGATCTGCTGTCTGGGTTGTGTGTGTAGTCTATTATGATGGCTTTGGGTACTTTTGTAGTTAAGAATCAACTCAAATGTCCACTTTACATCAAATCAGCAAATACTTATGAAAACATAACTTTGTAACGTAACTTAAATTTAAGCAATATCTGAACATGAGATTTATTGAAGGCTCTTTCAAATGAACCAGTTGAGATATTGCGCAATAGAAGTATCTTTTTTAAAATTGCATTTTGCATTGTGAAACATTAAATATGCATTTCATAGCTATCCTGGTTCACTGCTTTGAGGAAGATTTGTCAGATTATGTTCAGTTTGCATGTGTTTTATTTAAGTGTTGAACTTCTGAAAATTCTGTTCATGCATCAATATGAATATGAAAAGATTTATGTTAGATCAAGTTGTATTTCAGTGCAAAATTATTCATTGTGTCTCTGTCCTTGGTGCTGAAATTACAAATCCGTGTCCCATACACTTCTGACTTTAATGATTTTAAGGCCTGAACAAATGCACACAGCACTGGTTGTCATTGTTCAGATTTAAGTCTCTGTAATATATGGGGAAAAGAGCTACCTCACCCACAAAAATGATCGCTGAATTAGGCTATTTTTTTCTGTGAAGAGACTCATTTCCTGTTTTTGTTCTTATGATACTAACAAAATAATCAGACATTAACCGCTTATGGACATACAGATGTACCATTGATATGATAACCATTGTTATGTACAGTATACCTTTAGTTTTAATATGCAGTAGGCAGTTTATCAAATGTCATACAGAATTTGTGTTCTGTTAATCGTTGTCTGTCTACAGTTCATAAATAAGGCCAATTTTTTTTGTAATGGAAGGGTTGTTGATTTTTAACATTTTGTGGTTTTGTTGCAGCAAGAGGTGTGAAAAAAGACGTGTGAAAACAAACAGAAACAGAGGACAGGGATCAGTCTCACTGCTTACCAGCACTCAGAACTGATCCATCTGCCAACTTTAAAATGTAAAAACAATTACCTCCATCCTCTCCATCACCACCAGGATGGTCCTGTCCATGCCTCCCGGGAGGTCGACTGCGCCCCGGCCTTCGTCTTCAGGCAAGAAATGCAGATCCGCTCCCCTCGGATCTACGCCAAAGAACTTTATAAATACTTGCTTGCTGGGCTGTTATTAAATATATGCTTTTGTTACTTCATTTTATCTCCCGAGTCTTTCTGGTAGAAATACAGTTACAGTGTAGGAAATTTGATATTCAGTAAAGCTGTTTTAAAACTCTACAATAACTTTTTTGGGGGGAAAAGTATAACTCCACCACAGCATCCAGTGATTGGCTTCTGTCACAGAAGTGGTTTTCGCCAACTTCAAAGGCCTTTTCAAATGACCAATCAGCTTTTACAGCCGTGTGAATAAATAAGAGAGAAGTGCATTTGTATCTCATTTGTTTGAAGCAGAGATTGAAGGACACACGGTATATGGACAGTCTACTGATCTGCCTCTATTATTTACCTGGCGTGAAAGGATTGTTTTGGGCTTATTCGTGTTTTGTTTTTGATGTTATTTTCCCATGGGGAATCTAAAATATGAGGATAATTTTGGAAGACCAGTGATCATGAGATATAATTTAATCATTTTGTTATTCTCAATAACAGGTAAACATACTTTAAATCTTTCCTATTCAACACAACTCTGTCTATTTATCAGAACTCGATCTATTAAATGTACCTGCTTGATTTTGCAGTCTGCTCCTCTGATGTGTCCTCTAATGTGGATGTTGTTCAGGAAGATGTAAAAGTAGTTCGAGCTGGAGAGGATGTGAATCTCACTTGCAGCTTTTCAAAGCTTCTGCAATCGACAAAAGCATGGTTTAAACGGACGTCCAATGGAAAATCCATACAAATTGTGTCTTTATAATTAAATCAACAACCCAGCTGGAATAAGGACTTTGAGAAAACGAGTCGTTTTAATGTTACCAAAGGAGATGATCATTTTAATCTGATCATTTTACAGACAAAGCCTTCAGACTCAGCAACATATTACTGTGTCGTCGCATCATATTACAGCATTGGAATGAGTGCAGGCACTAGATTAGTTTTTAAATGTAAGTTTTACTGCTTGTTATTTTAGCTTTGTTTGATTTGTGGCATCTGATTATTATTATCTTATTTTATTTTTTTGTCACTTTTCAAGCTGGACACACAACTGTTCAGCAGTCTTTGATAGACACGCTTCATCCAGGGGATTCAGTGAATTTGCAGTGCAGCATCTTCAGTGAGAGTTGTGCTGGAGAACACAGCGTCTACTGGTTCAGACAAAGCTTGGGAGACTCTCAAGGAGTCCTTTACACCAAAGGAGAGAGAAATGGTCAGTGTAAGAACAGCAGTGAGTCTCAAACACAGAGCTGCGTCTACAATCTCCTCAAGAGCAACATCAGTGACTCTGATGCTGGGATTTACTACTGCGCTGTGGCCGCATGTGGAGAGATACTGTTTGGAAAAGGAACTCAACTCAATTTTAAAGGTAAGGTTTTGGGAGACATATTTAATTTTGCCACTCAGGAGCATTTAAATCATATATTGGGGAAAATAATACCAATGCACTGGTCTGTTATCAGTGATATGAATTATGTCTTTTCAGAGAGTGGTGTGAATTATACAACCCTGCTTGTTCTTGGGATTTCAAACATCATATTTTTTACTTTAGCTGTTTTTCTTGCCATAAAACTATGCCAGAATTGGAATAAAGGTAAGGTTTATTTTTAGCACACACTGATAACACATATACAGTATTTATATTAACACATGTTTATGAAAATGCAACAATTGCCACTACAGAAATATTATGCCTTTTTAATTGAATGTTTTTCTTATTCACCCACAATCCACAAACCTCAAGAGAGTCAAGTAAGTTTCTAGTTTTATGTTTGAGATTCAAATCAAATATTTATTAATTAGAATCATACAGTAAGTCTTATCGCATGCAAATGATTATGCTAGTGGGTCTCCTTAAAAGACCTTATTTTTTTCTCATTTTATGTGACAATGTCTTTGATGTTTGTTTCTTTTTCTGCATTATTGTAGGGTGAAGACATTCTGAGTTATGCAGCTCACAATTCTCTCATAGCAAATGGACTCAGAGTAAAGATTACTGAAGAACACTCTCTTGTGACATACAGCATGTATAGTGAAAGAATGCCTATAATCACACAACAGAAGTAACAGTTTCCCATTCAAGCCTAGTTTATGAGGTAAAACATGTTTTACTGTATATTTTCAGCACTGCTTTGTAACATACATACCAGATTTGCAACAATTAATGTCACATCGCAAGTCGTTTTCATATTGTTCTGTATTTCCATGACTTTTTTATCATGTTATTTGAGTTTTACATATACTTGGTTGCATGTACATATGTCAATTTAGAACAGAATCAGGATATTTTGTCTGTTAATTAACTTAAACTGTACTTAAATAATATTGTGTTTTTGATGGTTGAAAGTATCTAAATTAAGATAATAATTTCTCAAAGCACATGCACAAATTCCTTGTTTGTAGTGCATATGTAAAACATGATTTTTATCTTACAAAGTATTTTTTTCATAAATGGTGTTATGTGTAAAATGATGCATGTTCTGTGATATCTACATACATGGCTTTAATCTTCCCCAAAAAAATGTAACAATGTAATATAGGCGTGGCTTCACGTTTCTGTTGCGCAAGTAAATAACTAAAACAAAGTCTGCTTTATCCATTATTGTTACTGTATCTTGCTGTATGTCTCTTTTTACTAGTGTCAGTGACAATGTAACACATTTATCCAAACAGATTCTTCCTCTAGCAAAAATGCAATTTCATTTAAACATTCCACGAACACATTTAACTAAAACACAAACTGACATTAAAACTACTTATGTGTTCTCTATTGATTGCATAACATATTTGGTTTATTTTTTATTGACTTTATGCTAGAGTACTTACATATTTTGGAAATGCGAAAAATGTTCAGTCACTTTTTTTTCAAAAACATTACTGTAGACAACTAACGTGAAGTCATATTCTCTATATAAATCATATGCCTAATGTCTTTTGAAAATGTAAAAATGCTGAAAGTTTTCTGTGATGGGTAGGTTTACGGTTAGGGCCAAGAAACTGTCATTAGCTCTCAGTATAAAAACCATTACGCCTATGAAATGTCTCTATGTCAAACTCATCTCCAAGAAATAAAGGCCTGCCGAGATATTGAAGCACATCCATGTATGGATTCGAAATACATGCTGTTTTTTATAGTGGGAAATTCTCACAGCCAGCAAAGCCACCTGCTGTGTAACAGGTGCCCAAATAAATAAATAAATTATTTAATTCTCATTTATTTCTATGTACAGTATTTACTCAGTTACTCCAGATACTGTGCAGACTTCATCAGTGTATAAACAAATAATCCCGATAGGTTCATCCGATCTATGTTTAACTGGTGTAGTCTTTCAGATATGTCTTTGCATAATTCATCTTTTATGTGCGTAATTTATGTACGTAATTAAAATAAATGGTATGAGAGATGTTCTATTTTGTTTTTCTGGATTCATGTTCTTCCGGAAGCAGTGCTTCACACTGGATGTTATCTCTCATTGCAAATACACAGGTCGGGTCTAATAGAAACAAAGTCCCTCGTGACCAGGATGACTCCGGGTCATCACCAATTTAACCCCATGACTTCCTGCAGACTGTCCCTATAATTTTCTCATGTACACATATTGCATGTCGTGGAATATTTAAAAAAAAAAAAAACACACACACATTTGAAATCCATTCTTCACAGTGGAGGACTTCGTGGATAGCTCTGGTGGAAGGACTTTTAGGTGAGTCACTACCACCACCAACAGGTAAGTGTAAAAATACTGAAGCAACTGGTGCCTCTGCTGGCAAGAGATGTAAGAATAAAGAGCAAAGCTTTGCCTCCGCGAGCCTGATAGACAACGGTACAGTTGATATAGTGCTACTGTTTACTGTACCTTTTGTAAGCTCTCACTTTTGTACGGCTGTTCACCGTCCCTTAGGAAATGTAACCATGGTTTTGTGATCGATTACTGTTTGTATTACCATAGTTTTCCAACAAATATCATGATTAAATGGTGTATAACACCGTATCTAAAATATATAAGAAAATTACAAAACAAAATAATGCCATGCTGAAACATCCTATGAAATCTGTGCTTGCAAAGTCCGTGCATGAAATCCGTTCTGGACGATATTCTTGTTTGTTAACATTCTTAAGTCTGAATCAGGCTTGAATTGGTTTAAAATTGACGTTATCCTTAATATTTACATCTGAGTAGAACTCGCTGTTATGGTTACTGCATGACTTTCCAGAACAGGCGCTAAGCAGTGCCAATCAGAACACACTGGGCCAACTAACCAATCACGGCACATTTCATAATTCGAAAGGAGGGGCTTCATTGGAACAGGAACTAAATGTCGAGTTCGAGCCAGACTGTGGAGAGAAGTGCTGTAATATGTAAAATGTGTGAAAAATAATGGGTTTTTTGAACAATCAAGCATGAAAGCATATTCTAGTACACCTCCAAAACAAAATCAAGACTTTGTAAAAGGGCATAATAACTTTAAACTTGATCTTGCCCTGCCATCCCCTTGATTCAAAACATAAATTTAATTGAATTATTTTAATTTAATTTTAAATTAAATTAATTAATTGAATTAAATTTAAAATATCTTGGACGCTCATCATTGGTAGGCCTACTAAAACATTGAGTTTTATATGGGGCCCTTAAAAGGATTGTTTAAGGGTTACATGCTTCTTTGAAACATCTTACAGTATTTCCTGCTTTTTTTCTGTGTCAAACCACAAAACACATTTTTAGTAGCGATAATGAATATATTAACCAGAGTTTTCAGAGAGGCCAACTTTAGTTGCTAAAAACTGGGTAACTAAAAAAAAAAGGGTTTTCGGAGCAACGGAAAGGAAAAATGCTTGAGTTAAAAAAAGAAATTGGCCATTTTGATGTGGCGACAGTGTGTGAAAGCAGAAAAGTTGAGGTGAAAGTGCACATGTGCCTCAGTTGACTGAAGCAGAGACAGATGGACACATGGTAAGGACACAGTCTAGTGATCTACACTTATTCTTTAGAGTGTGTGATGGTGTGGCTCATTCGTTTGCTTTTTCAGGGGAATTCAAAGCCTGAGGATAATTTTGGAAGACGACTGATCATGAGATATTACTTCATTCTTTTGCTTTCCTCAACAATATGTAAATATGCCTAAATGCTTATGCTTTGTCAACATAAACAACTCACCTATTTAACACTTTATAACACATTCAACTCTGAAGTATCTAATGTGTGCTTCATTTTGCAGTCTGCACTTCTGAAGTGGATGTTGTTCAGCAAGATTTCAAAATAGTTCAGTCTGGAGAGGATGTGATCTTAACCTGCCACTTTTCAGAGCTTCTGGAATCAACAGCATGGTTTAAACAGACGGATGAAGGAAAATCTTTAAAGATTTTGTCTTTACACTATAAACAACCCACTTGGAATTAGGACTTTGAGAAAATTAATCGTTTTAATGTTACCAAAGGTGATGATAATTTTAATCTGATCATTTTAAGGACAAAGCCTTCAGACTCAGCAACATATTACTGTGTCGCCTCATCAAATTGGAAGATTAGAATGGGTGCAGGCACTAGATTACTTGTCAGAGGTATATTTTCTTGCTTGTTATTTATACTTTGTGGGGATTGTGTTGGATGACTATTGGCCTTGCTTTTTCTATAAAGTGTCCCTTCTATGTCCCTTTGTCAAGATGTAGCCGTAGCACACACAACTGTTCAGAAGTCTTTGATAGACACGCTTCATCCAGAGGATTCAGTGAATTTGCAGTGCAGCATCTTCAGTGAGAGTTGTGCTGGAGAACACAGCGTCTACTGGTTCAGACAAAGCTTGGGAGACTCTCGAGGAGTCCTTTACACCAAAGGAGAGAGAAATGGTCAGTGTAAGAACAGCAGTGAGTCTCAAACACAGAGCTGCGTCTACAATCTCCTCAAGAGCAACATCAGTGACTCTGATGCTGGGATTTACTACTGCGCTGTGGCCGCATGTGGAGAGATACTGTTTGGAAAAGGAACTCAACTCAATTTTAGAGGTAAGGTGAAATGCAAATGTCTGGCTTTAAATGTTGTATTGTTTGGCTTTATCTCCTATCTGGAAAAGCATTTGATTAATATACTAGAGTACATGATACCAAACTTATCTAAAAAATAAAATTTAAGAAGATCAAATTAATTTTGTTTCAGGGAGTGGTGATGTGAACCCAACTCTTCTTGCTCTTGGAATTTCAAATATTATATTTTTTGCTCTTGTTGTTTTTCTGGGAATAAAACTATTCTGGCGTCAGAATAAAGGTAGGACTTTCTGAATAAAATTAATTTATTATGTTAAAGGAATTTTGTTTTTTTAAATTTAACTGCCATTTATAATGACAATGCTTGTTTCTTAATTTCCTAAAGGGCCCAAACCTCAAGAGAATCAAGTAAGTTATCTTTCAATTATCTTCCATTTGAGATCTTTTCCAAATCTTTATCAATGTATATGTTTTATCAATTTAATATTAGATAATATTATTTTTTTCATGGTTTTTAAAAACTTTTGGTGTATATTATGCCACATCATGTGTAATTTTCCTCTCATAATTGGAGTTTCTTTTCTCTCTTGATATTAGAATGAAGACAGCATGAATTACGCAGCCATTAGTTTTGGTCAGAAACCTCTGAACACTAGAAGGACCAAATCAAAGCTGATTCAGGATCAGTCTCTGTACGCTCAGGTCAGATCACAGCAGTAACATCCAGAGGTTTAGTGAAGCATTTCATGATATTACAACAACATATTTAAAGTCAATACATTTAATTAGTTTGAATAATTTTGGTCATTATTTAATGAGTTTATTGATTTTCTTCATGTTTTTATGTTTTGAAGTATGTTTTATTAACTATTTTTGCCCTTGAACTGTACAGCACTTCGGTCAGCCTTGTTGCTGTGTTGAATGTGATTTAAAAATGAAATACAATAAATTGAACTTGAACTTGAATCTATAATGCCTGTCATTTATTTCAAGCATTTAAGTGTTAGTCGTTAAATGCTCTGAAAATGTAACCTCAAATAACAGTATCTAACAATGTCATAAAAATATGGATTGCAAGATGATAGCTGTTGGTGGCCATATTTTAATGCATTTTATATGTTAAAGTGTTATTTTGGCTTTGTACTGTGTATTGTTAAATAGATATATGATACAACACCCTTTACACATTGTAAGGATACGGATAATTATAAAAGAAAAGTAGTGTGTTGTTAGACTCTGTGTTAATTTTGAGCAACTTTTTCCGTTAAACAGTTTCCGTATGAATCACTTGTGTGTAGTAGGCTATGCTTCATTTGCATCTAGTAAATTAATAGCCTGTTTATGTGCATTTGATCAAATGTTTTTTTTTTTTTTTTTTTTTTTTTTTGTTATGTTGCATTGCATTGTTTGGTAACACTTTACAATAACAGGGCATGAATAATCATGTACTGATACCTGAATTAATAGTTACTTCAACATGAACTCATGATTAGTGAAGATATGAACTAATCATGAACCAATGAAGAGTGATCCTTAACTGACAGGAGTCATAATGATTCATGCATGAATAACAGCAGCCTTAAACATAGTACAATTTTTTTTATTTAATGCGTTAATTAACTTTTAGGGGTAAACTAAATCAAAGTTTCATTTCATGAATCATAAAAATAATAAATTAATATTTTGACTTTGAAAAACATTTAAACAATTTATTAGTCATAATTTAAACTATTGACATCAGCAGCTTCATCATAAACATTACTGAAAGGCACAGGATTAGTTTGTCATTAATTTCACGATCCTCCTTATCAAACATAGAAAATACTAAATAGACAAATAATTTATCTTAAAAGGTCCTAATCTGTTTTGTCATATTCTCTTTCCCATCAAACTAAACTGACTTACAACAGTTCCTGAGGAATCAGTTCCCAAAAATATAGCCAAACAGGAAACATGAACTAAGGTCAGGGGAACGTTTGCTGGGATCAGTACAGTTCACTCTCCATCCGGACACAGGCCGTGATGATACTGTACCCGTTCTCCAGCTAGCATACTGCTCCCAATAAGTGACAAAATAACGCCAACATTTTCCTATTTATATGTTGTGATTTGTATAGTCACAGTGTGTACAAATAACAAGGTCATATGAGACACAGGCATCTTCTAACCGTATACATACTGGGAACTATATTCTCAGAAGTGATTTGCTCGCCGCACCTGAGAAGCCCCGTGGTGAGGAGCAGAGAGTTCGCTCAGAGAGTTCGCTCAGAGTGTTGCGCTAATCATTTTGTAGAATTGTAAGGGAATTTTTATTCATTCATATAGCTGCCTGTTACCAGGTAATTTCCAAATATAACCACAATATGTGATTATTTTTTAAATATATTTTTTAGGTTTTTAAATCGGTTGCTGCTGTTGGTTAATGTTGTAACTGCAGTTGTGTCTTGTTCTTATCTGTCGTTTTTGACTTACTTGAATTGATATTGTCAAGTAATATTGTTAGATTAAATAACGTCATTTGAACTTGCCATACCTTCACTTTTAGTGAATTGGTGCCACTGAGGGACGGTCCATCATTTTTTTTTCTCCTAAATTACGCCAGTTGAAAAACATTGGATAATGCGAATTATTCCAGTCCACCCACACTTTTAGAGGCCCACCCATAATCTACTTTCTGTCTCCGCCACTGATTCATGCCCTGTTATTGTAAAGTGTTACCCATAGTTTTTATTGTTAACTCAAATGATGGATCCTGGTGCATGTATAAGGTATAGTTCCCTGGAAAAGTATTAGTTAGCATTTAGTTAGTCTTTAACAAGAAAGACTCTTTCTTTAAGGAGGAACTTGCTGAATGCTGAATTCAACACTCATTCAATACTGCCACCTGGTGATTGTAGATCATTGGTATGAGATCTGATTCTGGGCTGCATTTAAATTCAATTTTCACTCTGTCTTGTTCACTCAGATGTACGTCATTTCTTACGTTGCACGAATGTGGACAAGTGATGTTGTAACATGTATGTTTGGTTCTGTTAAGTTCTGTCATGACAACTCTCGGGAGACGGGTATGGGAATAGAGATTGGCATGGTAATGGATTGGCAATGTTAATGTATTTGGTCTTGGCTTAATAGATCTGCTACGCTGCTGCTGCTCCAGAGCAAGTACCGAGACTTGCTACTGCCAATACATTCACGGACATTGCTGAGAGCATGTAAGACATGCTCCTGCTGCTGCACATGTAACAGCCATGATTTAACACCGCAACAAAGCAGGAGACAAGAGACAAGGGTAGAGCCCTCTTCGACACAAACATCTAAACAGATCATTAGATATGTTGTTGTTGTTTTTTCTCAAGGGATCTCATGTTACTATCCATGTGTGCCTTGGCTACCTTGCCGACCGGCTTTACACTAGAAATGCATGTTATGTTATGTTATGTTATGTTATGTTATGTTATGTTATGGCATTTTATTGTCATTCTGTACATGTTGACTCATGAGAACGAAATATGTACTCAGGACCAGCAGCATAATAATAATAATAGATAAATAATATACAATATACATACAATAAGTTAAAACAAATAGTTTAACAGACTAAATTTAAAAATAACTTAGTATACTAAAAACACCTGAGCAGGACACATCCCTGGGGGAGCCGGTGTTAAGGATGAAAGACGAAGATGAAATGCCATGGACTTTGACAGTCTGTGGTCTGTTTGTTAAAAAGTCTAGGACCCAATTACAAAGTGATGGTTTCAATCCAAGTAGCAACAGTTTATTAACTAGAGTATGTGGAACGATTGTGTTAAAGGCCGAACTGAAGTCCAGGAAGAGCAGCCTTACATAAGAGTCCCTGCTCTCCAGATGAGTGAGAGCAGAGTGGATGACCGATGAAACTGCATCCAATGCAGACCGGTTCTCCCTGTAAGCATACTGATGGGAGTCCACATTAATGTCGATGGTATCCTTCATGTGGGCCATAACCAGCCTTTCAAAGCATTTCAGAATTATCGGAGTGAGAGCCACTGGGCGGTAGTCATTCATGCACGTCACGGCCGAGCTTTTGGGAACGGGGATGCTAGTAGGTGTCTTGAGACACACTGGCACCACAGCCTGTGAGAGTGAGGTGTTATAGATGTCAGTGAGCACCCCAGCCAGTTCATGAGCACAGTCTTTCAGAGCCCTCCCCGGGATATTATCCGGACCAGCTGCTTTGCGTGTGTTAATTCTCAGCAATGTCCTCCTCACCTCCTCAGCGGACACACTGAAAGGCAGCTCACCTGGATGGAGTGTGAGTCCAGAGAAGGGAGAGGGATTGGATGTCTCAAAGTGGGCATAAAATGTATTCAGGGCATCGGCAAGAGATGAAACCTGAGGGCAAACAGCATCTTTCTTGCTGTAATCAGTGATGCTCTTGATGCCCCTCCACATGCTCTGGGGATTATTGGTGAAAAAGTGACCCTGTATTTTCTGTGCATACTTAGCCTTTGCCCTCTTGATTCCGACCTCTAGTTCCCTCCTCGCTGTTCTCAGTGTAAGTGCGTCTCTGTCCTAAAGGCTAAGTCAGAAGACACTGCACCTCTCCATTCAGCCAGGGTTTCTGATTTGGACAGATGGTGATCTTCCTGGTGGTAGTGACATCATCAATGCCACAAAAAGATGATGCATATTCCTATAGGTCCACCCCACCAATGCTGGTTGCCGCTTCTCTGAAGATCTGCCAGTTAGTTCGCTGAAAGCAGTCCTGGAGCATGAAGTCAGCTCCACTTGGCCACACTGTGATGGTTTTTACTGTGGGCTTGGTGTCTTTCAGCACAGGACGATGAGCAGGAACTGGCAGGATGGAAATGTGGTCAGAGAAGCCCATGTGGGGGAGGAGCACCGCTCTGTATACTTCCCGTCTGTTGGTATACACACGGTCCTGGGTGTTGTTTCCCCTGGTTGCTATGAAGACGTGCTGGTGGAACCGGGGCAGAATATCCGTCAAATTAACATGATTAAAATTGCCTGCCACCACAAAGAAAGCTTCTGGATGTTTGTTCTGTAACGCACAGATATGGTCATGAAGTTCCCCGAGAGCCATGCTAGCATTAGCACTCGGGGAGATGTAAACAGCCACAATAAAATAAACACGTCTGTAAACTCCCGAGGCAAGTAGTATGGTCAGCATTTCAATGTCAAATAATTCCACCGCTTCAGAACAGTGGCTGCTTACCGGAGAGCAGTTCGTACACCAGTCTTTGTTTATGTAAACACAGTATACAGTACACAGTACACTCCTCCGCGAGTTTTCCCAGAGAGATGGTTTTGATCGGCTCGGAAGAGAGGAGTAACCCGTCAATATGGTAAACTGAGTCTGGGATGTTGTTACATAGCCATGTCTCCGTTAACAGAAGTACACAGCAGTTTCTCATTTCCTTATAGCTGCTTAATCTGAGTCGCATTAAGTCCATCTTGTAGTCAAGCGAGCGGACATTTGCCAGAAAAAGCGTTGGAAAAATGGGTCTGTTATTAGCCTTTAGCCTGGCTATCAGACCATCCCGCTTACCCCTCTTCTGCCTTCGTTCACACCGCTCTTCCCTTTAGCCGGTGTGTATCGCTCCTCCACCATGCTGTGCTCAGAAGCCTTAACCTGCCCAATGTTGCTTTAAGCTCTGGTTTAATCATTGTGTTGTGATTATTAAGTTTAAGAAGTCCAGATAAACTGTACTTTACCACACAGTTTTTCACTGTATGTTTCATTAAAAGGAATTTGTAGTACGCGCGCTGGTAACTGAGAAGCCGCTGCACTGCTGCGAGCCGCCATGGACTAGCCTACATAATGTGTTCTCGTGAACAATAGATATGACGTTGCAAGCTGATAGAGATAGGAACCCAGCAACCACCTGAGTAAGTATCATCAATTGAGTCATTTGATAATGACATATGACCCTAATACTCTTTATAAGGATTGAACATAACCCTTATACTCTTATTTGATCAATGAAAAACCATTAGAAGCGATAATGTATGACAGCATGCTCTGACGCTCCATAAACATGTTAGCATAGCTAATGAAACATTACGTTTGAAATAAAAGTTGTTTTTTTCTGCTAACATGTAATCCCATTGATTGAATGTGAATGCTTATTTTACTTTTACCTTCTCATAGACAGCGTTTACCCACAGAGATACAAACAAAAGGCCATTCTCTGTTGCATAGACACAACTGCATAGCCCTCCAACTTATGCTATAGTAAATCACTCCACAGGACTATAAACATGATGCTTAGTTTAACTGTATTGATTGTTCTTTTAGCATGACTTGAACACACAAGCATCTGAATCAATCGCACACATTTAGCATAGCTAATGAAAACATTGCTCTTGGAAATAAAAGGATGCGTCATTGAACGCATCCTGTGCATACTTTCTGTTGCAGTATGTTACAAACTTTACATGAACACCCTAAAGAATTGTACCAACTTCCGCATCTGATGACGCCTTTAAGTAAGAGACTGTTTGGTATTTTGACCTCATTGACCATTGGTTTGCCTTTCAGTTTTTTCAGTAACAGAAAAAAACTTCAGTGGCTACATTTACATGCAACCAAATAATCCATTAGTAATCAGATTGACGGCTCAGTCGGACTGAAAAGCCCTCGTGTAAACTAATCGATCCGATTGAGCTCTATTTCGAATGAAATTTCGATCCGATTGAAAGTGGTGGTTTATTCCTTTTCTAATCCGATCAAGAGAAGATGTAAACACTTGATCGGACTGAAAACTGAAACTGAAAGGGATTGTGAAATGACGTTGGAATAGCATAATGACGCATGACTTGCGGAACGAGAGCTCTTCCTGTTGAATAAAGTGTCATATAAATGAGTGTCCTGTCATTCTAAATTTCTCCTTTCAATCAGTGAAGTGGAGCAGGACAACGACGTCCCACTAGTCCATGTTTCGGATTCTCATCCACAGATGACTGATTTTGGGCATGGAGAGGGGCATTTTTACTGCGTGTTAAATAGCGGCACAACGGTTCATTTGCTTATTTACTCCAAATAATTACCAGAAATGGATAAATATTAAGTCTGCTGTTTAAAACAAATAAAGAACCAATGTAGGAGAATGGTTATTATGCCCAAACAGAGGGAAACTCTGTATATTGGTGCTGTGTGCCCATGTCAAATAATCTATTCCGATTTAAAGCTTGTGACATATAAACGCACACATTAACCCGATCACATGTTTAGCGTTCATGTAAACACTACATTCGGATTGATTAATCAGAATTAATTCAGTCCGATTGAAACAAAAGTTGTGCATGTAAACATAGCAGTGATTCACTCGTGCACTGTTGACATGACGCTATTTAAAAATATTTCTAACATGAAGCTAGTTTAAAGTTGTAAAGATTGCTCCATTTAGGAATTAATAGCCGGACCACACAATATGCGCAGAGATGTGGAATAAAACTCAATCACTTATCTTAGATATTGATTCCAGATGCATTCTGAAAGCGCGCTGCATACTACTAACAGGAACACACAGGTATTTGTTTTACTGTTGAGCCACAGCTCATTGGACACTGATGCAACAGCAACCAATCAGCTGTGCTATGTAGATAATGATGTGATCGCTATCAAATGAGTCAAAGACTTATCAGCCTGCGCCATCTAGTGTTTCATGCCAGAACTAATTGTGTTTTGTTTCAGTTTTCCCTGTTTCTGTTAACCTGTGTTAACCAAGGTGCGTTCCGATTGCGTCCCTACGCAGTGTTGGGGTCCCTACGGGAGTACGCTCCCTACTCCCTGAGCACGGGATATCCGTTGAAGTGGACTTCGCTGACATTTTGGAACTCCCTACACCAGTGGTCGGCAACAGGTGGCCCGCCATCAATAATATCCTATCTGGCCCGCACCCGCAGACAGATTATCTTGATAGCGGCTGGTTCTGAAATAGATCTGTCATGACAGCAACAGTTACTCACAATCACTTCGTTTTTAATGATTTTGCCTTCGAAATAAAAGTATGAGAACGTTTTTGCAGCAATGTTTTATTTTGAGATGAATTGAGAGCTTTTTATTTGAAAAGTTCTTAAAGACATTCAAAGGAGTCTGTGGATCGCTTCGTTGCAGATAAGACACACCGGCTTTGCATTCACAAAACTATGTAGGATGAATGCATAGTGGTTGTAGCAAAGTTCGTTGTTATATGAAGAAGGAGACTTTAGAAGGAGGTCACATAAAATAAAACACAACATAAATCCAGGCCTGTCCTTCACTGTCGTCGCTCCTCCTTTTATGCTTCCGCTCCTCTGTGAAAGATACGAGACCGGTGCGTCGCGCAGGTGTCGCTCATCAGCAATCACGCCACCGGCCTCGCGCCATTCTCTCACGGACCTCGACCTCGTCCTGCTCGCCACAGTGATCTTAATCAATGATCTTAACAGGCACGTGCACAGGTAGGGCTCAACCTGTGCAGAGCACATGCCCTTTTTGCCCTTACACTCCGAAGTGCCCTTTTTTTGGTGGTGTTTTTTTATTTTATTTTTTTAATCAATGCTATTGGTCACCCTTTACGCCTGTCTGTCTGTTTTACAAATATTTAGCCAATGAAAGTTCTTAAAACGAGCTTGTGTAAATCTTATTCGATCCTCAAGCTGTCAGTAAGCTGATAACTCCGCCCCCTCTATATTCACTGAATCAACTGAAGTTCCACAGCAGCCGCACAGCAGACAGCAGCTGAACGAAGTTTTGCGAAGGGTAAATAAATATCTTGTTGTTTGAATAAGTACTACTAAACACTATGACTATAAAGACTCATATTTTATTTATTTGATGTCTGACTCACTGACTGAGACATGTGGGACGTCGCCTGAGAGAGAGGTCTAGGCTAGCATTTGCCATAGTCATAGCCAATACATAGCACTTAAATAACCTGTGCGTGCATACAGTAGCATTTCATCTTTTATAAATTGCAATTTTGGCCAAATGTATTTTACAACAGAAAAAAAATGAGCGCCCCGCCTATATAGTTAACGTTAACAAACTAGTTTGTAACCTGTTGATGAAAATGTAATGTGATGACGGCAGTTGCCCGCGCCGTTTTAATGACGGACAAAAAGAATGCACATTTGCACACATTCGCTGGTCAAAAACGATTTATTGATAAGTAATTAAACAACATATAATTTGTTTTTACCATCAGAAAATCATAACAGGTGCGCCCCCGCGCTGTTTCGTACTGGAACTTACACAAAGCGACGAGTGATCCTCGTCACCTAGGCAGGGCTGGACTGGGACAGAAAATCGGCCCTGGCATTTTGGTCCAGACTGGCCCACTACATATGATAATAAACACCACCCATCTTTGCACGCCCTTGAATATGTTTTTGTTCAACTCCTATTCATTAAAACCACTAATGCCATGTAATGAGTGAGTATAAACGAGTGAGAGTTAACAGATGAAATAAGTACAAAATTGTACTTTATTAATACAATTGAACTATACTCCACAGTGATGCATCCAAAAAAACAAGCTATAATCTGCATTGGCATAGAAATACAAGTGTTTCTCACAGGAATTTTGGTAAAACTGTGGTGGGCGGACCTCTGTCCTTCTAGGGGGGGTTGGGGGCATGCCCTCCCTAAGAAGATTTTGTGCATTTTAATGTTAAATTCATCAATCTGGTGCAGTTTGAGGGTTCAAAATAAAAAGCTCCAACCCATATTCAGTGTGCAAATATAACAAAGAAAAAATTAAACCTATTTTAGTAACAGTGTCTGTCTATATTACACTACTACATAATAATAGTTATAACATTAATCTCATGACAGTAGCCTAATAGCCATATATTGTAAAACAAATGCACTGAAAAATAAAGAAAACTTTCGTAATTAGTTTTGTACTAATTTCTAAACTTGAAAGAGATAAGCACATGATCTTTTATTTTGACGGAAACTGCATCAAGCTTTTATTTTGGCGGAAAACATGGATAAAAACGCGTCTCATTAAACTTATAGTAAATTTCTGTAATCGTCAACTATGCAGATGTGGAAATAATGCGTAACTGGGTTATGGGTTCCTACACTCATAGCCAAAGTGTTTTGAAAGTAGTTCTGCTTACCGCGGACTCTACACTTTCTCATCTCTCTCCTGATCCTCCTTACTATTCTCCTCATCAGCCACTGGATGTTTTCTGCAGCTGGTCCTGTTGCTGCAGAAAACATATTTTGACACATTTTACAGCGTCTGCTATTTCTATTACACGCTATTTCTCTGCACATTCCTTGCGTTTCTTCTCCATCTCTCAGACTATTTTGACAGATACACACTTGACACTGCACGCTCACTCAAAGCCCAAAGGGGGAGGTGTTTAAAGATGTGATTGGGCCAGCCCAGTGTCAATCAAGAAAACAACCAATGGGCCGCTGATCTACGCGTTTCATGGGCCGGTCTGTCAGTGGAAAAAAAAACTGACGCTTACTTTTTTTTGACCAATGCATTACACCGGCACTAACCCAGCGCCGTCAATTAAACAAAACAAAACGAATGGGCCACCGATGTACGAGTTTTATGGGCCGCTAAAAAAAAAAAAAAAAAAGTATGAGATGTATCGGCCCAAAAAGCACGTCGGCCCACCGGGCATTTGCCCGGTATGCCAGATTACCAGTCCAGCCCTGCACCTAGGTAACATATATTTATTTCTTAATAAATATTCTTCTTTGATTTATGATTGCTGATACACTTAATTTATTAACATTTAGGCTAATCATGTTATGGTAATAATATTAAATTATGGTTCATTCAAGGCTGTTAATATGCACGTATTCGCTATCTAGCTAATTTTTTAATCTATAGGCTACTTTCTGCTCGTACTCACGTGTATAAAATGTAGTAAAACATGGTTTTACTACAGTAATGTTGTAGTAGTAACTAAAAAATAACATTACAGAAGATCACTGTGAAATCTTTATATTTTATCATGCAGAATGTAACTCATGATTTAATTCATTGCAAGGCTTAATTTATTTGATCCAAAATACAGCAAAAACAGTAGCCTAATATATTGTGAAATATTTTTACAATTTAAATCATTACCCCAGTTCAGTACTCTTCAGTGTTACATGATCCTTCAGAAATGCTTTTCACTGCAACTGTACTTTTCACACTATTTTATATTTTTTTTTTTCATTGCTGGCTTATTTTAGGGAAAATGTAGTGAATAAGAGACCAACATCCCTGGTCCTCCACAGTATCAAATTTTTGCCAGGTAGGCGGATACATGTTGGATATGCTAGTAAAGTATAGTATGTCCAACTCAATTCAAGATTATAAGAAACTATAGCCATACCGTTTATGGCTATAGTTTCTTATAATCTGGAATTGAGTTGGACATAATTACTTAAATTATATTTAAAAATAGTTTGTCAAAAATACTTGACTCATTGCTCTATCTTCCCCTCTTCTCAATGTCATACATAATCATGTTAACCAAATAATACAAATTAGCTTATAAAACCAAACAGAATAGCTAAAAAAGAGAGAATATATATATATATATATATTATTTTGTGTTATTGAATTTGTCAGGAAGATGTGACTATTCATTTTATGTAGGCTTACTAAATAATCTTGATATAAAGAAAGGGAGGAGGGAGGAGGGAGGGGGGGGGGGGATTGTGCCCTTTTTCAGTTTCAGCACATGCCCCTCAAAAGGTCTGTGCACGGCCCTGGATCTTAATAATCGCGGTCTCATCTTGTGCGCTTTCTTTCCCACGCACAGCTGCATAGTAACATTTCTGAGGTAAAGTAAAATAAAAAATGACATGTTGTTTATACCTATTACAATAGAATATGCAGATGTAAAATTAATCGCCATAACCATTTATAAATATTGTAGTTTATATAATAGCAACAAAATATTTATGAATACTCTATACGTAAACTCGTCCATCGCAGAAAAACTCTTCCAAAGGCTCTGCTCCATTGTTAGTTCAGACTGGTGACCCGATGCGAAATAACAGTTGGGTGATTTTCGCTATCTATGAAGTGATGTAGCAATGTTTCCTAATTCCCTATGCAGTTCACAATGCCCTTTGAACTGAACATGTTCACTCCCTTCGGATTGGAATTTCACTTAAGATGCCAGAATACCCTGTGATGTCCACTTCACAGTCCATGGAATGCACCACTAGTTTTCTAGTGTGTTTCAGTTTGTTCCCTTGGTAACTGATTACATTCACCTGTTTAGTTTCCTTATTACCCCTCTTTGTGTATTTAAGACCTTAGTTCTCCTCAGTGTTTTGTCTTGCATTAATGTATGTTTGTTTAGTGGTTCTCATTGCTGTTCCTGTATTCTCCTAAATGTCAGTGTATTAAAGACTATATATTGTATTCTCCATTGTGTTTACTGATCAGCACATCGTGACAGATGTATGCATAACCATGTATTCACCAGTCCAGAATAGTTTTTTCATCTGCCCTTTCATCTGCCCTCCCCTTGATTCAAAACATTATTTAAATGTTTCAAATTTAGATGCTCATCATTGGTAAAAAATAACTTTCATGTGAGGCCCTTTAAAGGTTTGTCTTCTGGTTACATGCTTCTTTAAAACATCTTATTTCCTGCTTTTTTTTCTTCTTTGTAAAACCACATCAAGCATTAGCAATAAAACAACATATTACCCACATAGTTTGGAGAGAGGCCAACACTAAGCATTAGTATTAATAACACCTGTCTAAATAAATAAGAGAGTTTTTTGGAGCAATGGAAAGATGGTTAGGTTAGACATTTTGATGTGGCGACAGTGTGTGAAAGCAGAAAAGTTGAGGTGAAAGTGCACATGTGCCTCAGTTGACTGAAGCAGAGACAGATGGACACATGGTAAGGACACAGTCTAGTGATCTACACTTATTCTTTAGCGTGTGTGATGGTGTGGCTCATTCGTTTGCTTTTTCAGGGGAATTCAAAGCCTGAGGATAATTTTGGAAGGCGACTGATCATGAGATATTACTTCATTCTTTTGCTTTCCTCAACAAAACGTAAATATACCTAAAGTCTTTTTAAACATTAAACAAGTCACCTATTTATTAACACTTTCAACACTTTCAAGTTACTATTGTGTGCTTGATTTTGCAGTCTGCTCCTCTGATGTGTCCTCTAATGTGGATGTTGTTCAGGAAGATGTAAAAGTAGTTCGAGTTGGAGAGGATGTGAATCTCACTTGCAGCTTTTCAAAGCTTCTGCAGTCGACAAAAGCATGGTTTAAACGGACGTCCAATGGAAAATCCATACAAATTGTGTCTTTATATTTAAATCAACAACCCAGTTGGAATAAGGACTTTGAGAAAACGAGTCGTTTTAATGTTACCAAAGGAGATGATCATTTTAATCTGATCATTTTACAGACAAAGCCTTCAGACTCAGCAACATATTACTGTGTCGTCGCATCATATTACAGCATTGGAATGAGTGCAGGCACTAGATTATTTTTTAAAGGTAAGTTTTACTGCTTGTTATTTTAGCTTTGTTTGATTTGTGGAATCTGATTTTTTTTTCTGTCCTTTTTTGTCACTTTTCAAGCTGGACACACAACTGTTCAGCAGTCTTTGATAGACACGCTTCATCCAGGGGATTCAGTGAATTTGCAGTGCAGCATCTTCAGTGAGAGTTGTGCTGGAGAACACAGCGTCTACTGGTTCAGACAAAGCTTGGGAGACTCTCAAGGAGTCCTTTACACCAAAGGAGAGAGAAATGGTCAGTGTAAGAACAGCAATGAGTCTCAAACACAGAGCTGCGTCTACAATCTCCTCAAGAGCAACATCAGTGACTCTGATGCTGGGATTTACTACTGCGCTGTGGCCGCATGTGGAGAGATACTGTTTGGAAAAGGAACTCAACTCAATTTTAGAGGTAAGGTAATGTCTGGCTTTAAATGTTGAAATGTTTGGCTTTATCTCCTATCTGGAAAAGTATTTGATTAATTTACTAGAGTACGTGATAACAAACTTATCTAAAAAATAAAAGAAATTTAAGAAGATCAAATTAATTTTGTTTCAGGGAGTGGTGATGTGAACCCAACTCTTCTTGCTCTTGGAATTTCAAACATTATATTTTTTGCTCTTGTTGTTTTTCTGGGAATAAAAGTATCCAGGGGTCAGAATAAAGGTAGGACTTTCTGAATAAAATTAATTTATTATGTTAAAGGAAAAATTGTTAAAAATGTAACTGCCATTTATAATGACAATTCTTGTTTCTTAATTTCCTAAAGTGCTCAAACCTCATGAGAATCAAGTAAGTTATCTTTCAATTATTTTCCATTTGAGATCTTTTCCAAATCTTTATCAATGTATATGTTTTATCAGTTTAATATTAGAAAATATAATAGTCAGGGTTTTTAAAAACTTTTGTTGTATATTATGCCACATCATGTGTAATTTTCCTCTCATAATTGGAGTTTCTTTTCTCTCTTGATATTAGAATGAAGACAGCATGAATTACGCAGCCATTAGTTTTGGTCAGAAACCTCTGAACACTAGAAGGACCAAATCAAAGGTGATTCAGGAGCAGTCTCTGTACGCTCAGGTCAGATCACAGCAGTAACATCCAGAGGTTTAGTGGAGCATTTCACTTCGACACAAATATTTTCATCATGATCTTATAACATAAATTTAATTCAATTTGTCCGAATAATTTTGGTAATTTCTCCTACATTTTATGAGTTGACTGTCGTCCTCTGAAAATTAAACCTAGAGTTTAGTCTGATCATTTTTACTGCAATGAAATTGCCAAAACTACAAGATGATAGCTGTAAATCTCCATATTTTAATGTCTTTGTATGTTAAAGTGTTATTATGGCTTTGTATGTGTATTGTTAGATATATGCATTTATTTGGCATAGTAAGGATAATTGTGGGAAAAGAAAGGTAATTTGTGTTTGTGTTCTCAATGATTTTATGTGGATTAATGAATGTTGTTAGACTTTGCGTTGTTCTTTTCAGGTCAACTTTGGAACTTGTGAAATGTTTTACAGTTTCCTTATGAATCACGTATTACTTGCAAAGTAGCCTATGCTTCATTTGCATCTACTAAGTTAAAATGTATGTGCATTTGTTAAAATGTGTATGTGTTATGTTGTTTTTATTCTGTTAACTCAAATGGTGGAACCTGGTGCTTGTATAAGATACAGTTCCCTTTAAAAAGGACTAGTGCGCATTTAGTTGGTCTTTAACAAGAATTCTTAAAGGGATAGTTCACCCAAAAATGAAAATGTTGTCATCACTTAAGGCCCTTTCATACGGGACGCGGCAAGCGGTGGAATCATTGCGCGGCCGCTTTCTCTCGTAGTGGAAGCGTTTTGTGCAGTTGAGGTGGTGCTTGTGTTGCGGTCTTGGGGTGGATGTTGCCATTGTTACAATCATCAACAAAACAAATAGATAAATATATCTTAACTTTTTTTTGTGGTGGTGTCATTATTAATTATTGTCATTAATTATTCATCAATAATATTTATATTTTCAACACTCCGATATAAGTTCAGTAAAATGTTCTATGATTGGTCGCTCATAACCTGTTTGATGGTTGGCCACTCATAAAAAGATAAAATATTTTTATCTTTGCCTGCTTGTGAAAGCGGCAGGATTTTGGGTGAACGAGCATTGCTTGTGCCCGCCTGCGTTTTGCCGCTTTCTTTATGTCTCCTATTGAAAATTAACTAGACACTCGCGACTGCCGTGTCCCGTGTGAAAGCGCCTTCACTGACCCTCAAGTTCTTCCAAACCTTTATTAGTTTCTTTCTTCTGTTAAACAAAAAACAAGATATTTTAAAGAATGTTTGTAGCCTACTCAAACAGTTGTCGGTAGCCATTGAATTCAAACCCATACTAAGTCAAACCCGTACTAAGGCTCAATCCCAATTTACCCCTTGTCCCTACCCCTCCGTTTTGCGCGTTCACGTCTAGGGGTAGTGTATCCCGATTCTTGTTGCGATAGAGGGGTAGGGCTACATAGCCCTCGAAACGGAGATTTTTCAGAGGCACACTTCGAACGGAGGGCTACAAGAAAGTTCGCAGAATGCATCACGAATCACCGGCGAGATGTCTTCGTAAACGGTTAAATATTTAAATTTAGCCCCAGATGACACCACCATGCACTTTATTTACTCTTATAATAATAATATAAGTATTTAAATTAAGAAATTGCATAATAAATTACCTTTCCGAAACAGAAAAGACATACATTTCGAGGAAGGAACGTTAATCATCATGTTTCCTCAAAGTTAAGTGCAGCGGCGCTCATTGTCAGTCGTTGTCATGGAGAAATCCTGTAAAAACTCGTCGCTTCCGTAACGTCAGAGCCATAGTCGACGACTGATGACGTATTAGGTTCATGAAGGGTTGTTCCATTTCGTAGGGGAATATTTAAACCCCTTGGCCCTTGTAACTCTGTTTTAAGGGCCAAGGGGTACACTCAAAAACAAGGGGTAGGGGCAAGGGGTGAATTGGGATTGAGCCTAAGTCAATGGGTGTCATCAACTGTCTAGGGACCAACATTCTTTAGAATAACTTCTTTTGTGATCAACAGAAGAAGAAAATGCATACAGGTTTGGAACAACTTGAGGGTGAACTGTCCCTTTAAAAGAGGGTCTTGCTGAATGCTGAATTTAACACATGGTCTTTACTGCCACCTAGTGGTTGCAGATCATTGGATCTATTCACCTTCTAGTTCACAACACAGCAAAAACACACAGAACACAGCAATTCATATGGAAAGTACTTTATTCATGCCATTATATATCTGTAGAATACATTTATAAGAACAAAAGTAGACTAATTGTACAGTGGTGGCATATACAGAATGCATAGAATGTTTAAATTATTGTAGATGTTAATGATCAGTAATATTACATGAACAAAGCAAATAAAAAAATTGAATACAGCATGTAATTATTGCAATAAGATATTGAGGAAAATATTTACTGTGACTGGTCTTTTAGTCACTACAACATATCAGCCCATTAATAACTATTATTACTGATCAAAAATAATTTTCAGAATTGCTCAAATGAAATGATGGTTATTACTGAATAATACTAGCTATTATACAGCCGGTTTGTGTTTTTGCCATGGTTTTGACATGTCAAACCCGAATATCATATGTCTGGTGTTTCTCTTCATTCTTTGTGCGTTTGGTGGTGATGGGTGAAGGTCAAAAGTTCACTTCCTTATACTACACAAAAAAAGAACATTCCAGACAATATAATTTTAACTTCCACAAAATTATAGTGATAAATCATCATTAATGTATTATAAGTGGTTTTACATCTGGAGAGTTGCATTTGACAAACCTGAATTATTGACACATCATCATCAGTAATCTGGATTTTCTGATATTTGCTGTCTATTGCATTGATAGACTCTATAATAAAACACACAATGGTTAGCCCTCACATAAATCAGATCTAATTCTATATAGGACATCTGACTGAGAAAATATTATATTAAAAAAGTATGCAGAATATTTAAACTTCTCAGTAGATCATGGAATTATGCCGTAACAAACTGTTGATTGTTGAAGCAAGAATTCAAACAAGCACTTACCTTTCCTCCTCATGCAGCACAGCAGAATATTGATCGTAATGTTTGATGTCAGCAGCACCGTAAGGCCAGTTATAAAGATTAAGTGTGTGTTCGGGCTCTTGAAGTTGTCTAAATCATGAGGAACAATATTACATATACTATATAACTCTTAACCCGAATTAGTTGACTTTACTCTGAATTAGTTGACTTTACTCGCAAATCGCGTGGAAACCCGTTGCCCTATACCACTTTAGTTTTTACACAAGCTGAAACTAAACATGTTGAGTTGTATTAACATGGAACCCTAACTTTTTACACAAGCTGAAACTAAACATGTTGAGTTGTATTAACATGGAACCCTAACTTTTTACACAAGCTGAAACTAAACATGTTGAGTTGTATTAACATGGAACCCTAACTTTTAACAAGCAGAATCACAGAAGGAAAGAGAAACGCAATAACTACAACTGACTTCAGCCACAGCTTAGATTAAATCACCTGAAGATAAAAGAAGACATTAAATCTATGAAGATCTCAGCAGAGGAGGATTAAACAACTCAAACAGCATTACCAGCTTCACATATTACTAACCAGATTTACTTTATTTAATTTCCGTTTGAATGAAATCAAGTTGTATTTTAAGTCACCATGATGGTGGTTAGTGTTTGCTTTAGTTGGGCTCTTGACCCTTGACTCTTTAACATTAGATTTTATCTGGCTGTTGTAACTGTGTGTTTATAATGCACATTAGTTGTAGCAAAAAAGCCAAGAGAAAATGTCATTATAAATACACAGTTACAGCAGCCAGAGCAAATCTAATATTAAAGAGTCAAGGGTCAAGAGCCCAACTAAAGCAAACACTAACCACCATCATGGTGACTTAAAATACAACTCTTGATTTCATTCAAACGGAAATTAAATAAAGTAAATCTGGTTAGTAATAAGTGAAGCTGGTAATGCTGTTTGAGTTGTTTAATCCTCCTCTGCAGAGATCTTCAGAGATTTAATGTCTTCTTTTCTCTTCAGTTGATTTAATCTCAGCTGTGGCTGAAGTCAGTTGTAGTTATTGCGTTTCTCTTTCCTTCTGTGATTCTGCTTGTTAAAAGTTAGGGTTCCATGTTAATACAATTCAACATGTTTAGTTTCAGCTTGTGTAAAAAGTTAGGGTTCCATGTTAATACAACTCAACATGTTTAGTTTCAGCTTGTGTAAAAACTAAAGTGGTATAGGGCAACGGGTTTCCACGCGATTTGCGAGTAAAGTCAACTAATTCAGGTTAAAACATAAAAGAATAAGTAATGATCACTCGTAAGTTTAATTAGAAACAAAATCTGGGTTTACAGTGCACTGTAGGGCTGATATTTTCTATGCGATGTTGAAAAGCTCACACTTACCAGGATTCAGTTTAGGAACATTTCCAAATAAAGCCTCTCCACATGTGGCCAGTGCACAGTAGTGAATTCCAGCATCTGAGGAACGTCTAGGGTTACGTATGTAACCCTCGTTCCCTGAGTAGGGAACGGAGACGTTACGTCGGATGACGACGAATGGGGTTTCGCTTAGAAAGCCTATCAACTTCGAGTATTACAAAACGAGCCAATGGCAAAGAAATGCCATGGGTCTGCGGAATTTGCATGACGTAACTCCGCCCCACCTCGTGGGTATAAAAGGAGGAAGTCCGCAACAGCAGTTTATGTTTCTTCGCTGAGGAGCCAAGACTGAGCTCAGGCGATCCCCGCGGTACAGCGGAAAGTGGCAGGCAGACGTAACGTCTCCGTTCCCTACTCAGGGAACGAGGGTTACATACGTAACCGTAGACGTTCCCTTTCGTTGTCACTCCGAGTTACGTCGGATGACGACGAATGGGGTTACCAGTCTAATCACGCCACCTTCTCAGCTGTCTTCCAGTGCCCTGCGTAAACAGAGATCCCTGTCATAGACGGACGAAGGACTCCATTTAACACAGGAATACCAAGGTACACTGGGAAGCATATCCCAAGCTAGGGGAAGTATGCAATTAATGCCCACCCAGAGGGGGGGACTTAGAGAATACACATATGACCCGAAGGAAGCATATGGAGAACACTGGGGTGTCCAGCCGCAGGTGGAATATTTCAACCCCAGGGGTGGCAAGGTGGCTTGCCAAGGGAAAGACACATGCTCAGAGAGGCTTACAGTGGAAATACACATGTGGGGGTCGCTCAAGGGAGGGACCATGCACACGGGAGGCACCTAGCCGACGCGCAGGCAAGAGACACTGGCGCCGACGTCAGGAGTGCTGGAGGAGCTCAGGGCTTTCGGGGAAGCTCACCTGAGGAGAATATCGCACGTATCCAGTCCGTGGAGTGGAATGGCGAGCAAGCGAAGACACCTGAGCGGGTCCGGTACTAGCTAGTTGAAGCGAGTACATGAGAGGACACTGGCTCCACTCGGAGATTACAGAATCTGGCGAATGTGTTAGGTGTCGCCCAGCCTGCAGCTCTGCAGATGTCTGTTAGCGAGGCGCCATGCGCTAGAGCCCAAGAGGATGCCACACTCCGGGTGGAGTGGGCCGTCACACCAAGGGGGCACGGTCGACCTTGCTGCTGGTATCCCAAGCAATGGCGTCCACTATCCAGTGAGACAACCTTTGCTTGGAGAGAGCCTTTCCCTTCAGCTTCCCACCATAACAGACAAGAGCTGGTCTGAGGACCTGAAACACTGCGCCCTGTCTACATAGGCGCGAAGAGCGCGTACTGGACAGAGCAGTGCCAAGGCTGGGTCTGCCTCCTCCGGGGGCAGCGCTTGCAGGTTCACCACCTGGTCCCGAAAGGGAGTGGTAGGAACCTTGGGCACATATCCGGGCCGGGGTCTCAGGATCACGTGAGAGAAAGCCGGCCCGAATTCCAGGCACGCTTCGTCGACGGAGAATGCGTGCAGGTCCCCTACCCTCTTGATGGAGGCCAGTGCAACCAGGAGCGCTGTCTTCATTGACAGGAACTTAAGCTCAACTGATTGCAGGGGCTCAAGGGGAGCACTCTTCAGGGCAGTTAGAACCACTGAGAGGTCCCAAGAGGGAACGAGAGGAGGGCGAGGAGGATTTAGTCTCCTCGCTCCTCTCAGGAACCTGATGACCAGGTCGTGCTTCCCTACCGGCTTACCTTCGACCAGGTCATGGTGTGCGGCAATAGCGGCAACATAGACCTTAAGGGTGGAGGGAGACAGCCTTCGCTCCACCCCTGCTGAAGGAAGGAAAGCACAACGCTGATCGAGCATCTCCGGGGGTCTTCTCGGTGAGAAGAGCACCAGTCGACGAAGAGGTTCCACTTCAACGCATAGGCGTGTCTCGTGGACGACGCTCTAGCGGAAGTGATGGTAGCCGCCACCGCTGGTGGAAGGGTACTCAAACCTACCTCGAGCCGTCCAGGAGCCACACGTGGAGGCTCCAGAGATCGGGGCGAGGGTGCCACAGGGTGCCCCGTCCCTGAGAAAGGAGGTCCTTCCTCAGAGGAATGGGCCAGGGAGGTGCTGTCGCGAGGAGTACAAGTTCGGGGAACCAGGTCCGGGTGGGCCAATACGGCGCGACCAGAATGACCTGCTCCTCGTCCTCCCTGACCTTGCGCAAATTCTGCGCAAGAAGGCTCACTGGGGGAACGCATATTTGCGGCCCGGCGGCCAGCTGTGCGCCAGTGCATCCGTGCCGAGAGTGCCCTCGGACAGGGAAAAATACAGGGCGCAATGGGTCGAGTCGTGAGAGGCAAACAGATCTATCTGTGCGACCCCGAACTGGTCCCAAATCAGCTGAACCGACTGGGGATGGAGTCGCCATTCTCCAGGGAGGGGCTGAAGCCGTGAGCTCGTCGGCTGCACAGTTCAGAGCTCCGGGAATGAAAATGGCTCGAAGCGACCTCAGATGCTTCTGACTCCATAGGAGGAGGTGGCGGGCGAGTTGTGACATACGGCGGGAGCGTAGACCACCTTGACGGTTGATGTACGCTACAGTAGCGGCATTGTCTGATCGGACTAGTACGTGTTGACCCCTGAGCAACGCCGGGAAGCGGTGCAGGGCAAGGCGTACTGCCAACAACTCGAGGCAATTGACATGCCATAGCCGCTGGGGTCCTGTCCAGGAGCCCGCAGCAGCATGTCCATTGCACATGGCGCCCCAGCCCGTGGTGGAGGCATCTGTTGAGACAACAACATGCCGGGAAGCTCGTTCCAGGGGGACACCCGCCCTGAGAAAACTGAGGTTCGACCACGGGGTGAAGAACTGACGGCAGGTCGGAGTAACTGGTACTCGGAGCGTGCCTTGTTGCCATGCCCACCTCGGGACTCGGTCGCGAAGCCAGAGCTGAAGCGGTCTCATATGAAGCAATCCGAGCGGCGTGACCGCGGCTGCAGATGCCATATGCCCCAGGAGCCTCTGAAACTGTTTCAGTGGAACCGCACTCTTGCCCTCGAGTTGTCTCAGGCAAGTCAGCAGTGACTGCGCGCGCTCGCTAGTAAGCTGCGCGGACATGGCGACCGAGTCGATGTCCATACCGAGAAAAGATATCCTCTGCACGGGGCAAAGTTTGCTCTTCTCCCAGTTGACCCGAAGGCCCAGACGAGCTAGGTGCCGGAGCACTAGGTCCCTGTGTTCGCAAACCTGATCTCGAGAGTGAGCTAGGATCAGCCAGTCGTCGATATAACTCAGGACGCGAACCCCGTGTTCCCGAAGGGGAACAAGGGCAGCCTCGACGACCTTCGTGAAGATGCGAGGAGACAGGGCCAGCCCGAAAGGGAGGACCGCGTACTGGTATGCCTGCCCCTCGAAAGCAAACCGAAGGAACGGTCTGTGTCGAGGAAGAATGGAGACATGAAAGTAGGCGTCCTTCAGGTCGATCGCTGCAAACCAATCCTGGGGCCGAATGCATTCGAAAACGCGTTTGGCGGTGAGCATCTTGAACGGCAGCCTGTGAAGGGAGCGGTTCAGCACGCGCAAGTCCAGGATTGGCCGTAACCCACCGGTTTTCTTGGGGACAATGAAGTAGGGGCTGTAGAAGCCGGACCTCATCTCGGCTGGAGGGACAGTCTCGATTGCACCCTTCGCCAGCAGGGTGGCAATCTCTGCTCTCAAGATGGGGGCATTGCCACCGACCAAAGTGGAGCGGACTCCCCTGAAGCGGGGAGGAGACCGTGCGAACTGAATCGCATAGCCGAGCCTGACGGTCCGCGCGATCCAGCGGGACAGACGGGGAAGCTCTAACCAGGCTCCCAAGAACTGAACCAGCGGGATCATGCGAACGACAGGCGTCCCCCCGGAGGGGCAGCGAAGCGGAGTAACTGGCCCAGACGTGGACGGCATAGCGGTCCGGTGTGGGGGCACAGTTAGCAACCGCGCCCTGGCAGAGGGGGCCAGGGGAGGACCAGGCTGGTCGTCCCGCGGGGGCCTGCTCTGCCAGGGGTCTGGCGACAGAGGGGGACAGGGGCGAAGCGCCTTCGGCGGTGGGCAGACCGAGGGATCTGAGCGGACGGCGGGGCCGTCGGGACAGAACCAACGTCAGTCTGCTCATGGGCGGCTGAGAGCTGTTGGGCAAGCCCTCAACCGCACCGCCGAAGAGGCCGACCTGGGATATGGGAATGTTGGACAGACGGGTCCGCGCGACATCCAGCACATCAGACAGGTTCAGCCACAGAATGGTGAGCATCACCTGACCCAGGGAGCGTACGGCCACTTTCGTCGCTCGGAGAGCAAGGTTAGTGGCGGCGCGCAGCTCAGTGAAGAGCCCTGGGTCAGTCCCGCCCTCGTGCAGGTCCATGAGCATCTGGGTCAGGTAGACCAGCAGAATGACCATGGCATGCAGTGAGGCGGCTGCCAGTCCCGTGGCGCTATAGGATCTCGCCACAAGCATAGACGAAAAACTACAGGCCACGGACGGGTGCTTAGGATTGCGCCGAGAAGAAGCACTGTGAGGACACATAGCATCGCAACAGAGCGTTCAGCCGGGGGAACCCCAGTGTACCCATGGGCAGCGGCCCCATCGAGGGGAGGAAAGGCGGATGAGATCAGCGAGCGGTCCCTGATCTCATCATGCATGTCCGGGAAGAATGGTATTGGGGTTTGCCGTGGACGAGGGTCGGCGGCCTTACCCAAAAACCAATCGTCCCGGGAAAGCATGGCCGTCATCTCCGGATCAGACTCGACAAGTCGTCACTTCCAGGAAAATCAAACCCACCTAGTGAAGCTGCTACAAACATAGTATCATCCTCTGTAGCTTCAAATGAAACACACGGGCCACCAGAGGGTAGACCCGTGGGAATCACCTGTTCACTAGCGGGCACCGTCATTAAAGAGGGGGGCTGGGGTCGCGGACACATAGTCGGCGCCTTGTTCCAGACCGTAACCCTCAGGTCACCCTGGCCACCAGCCGAAGATCGGGGGGTGGATGAGGGGACTCTCACTCATGTGAGTTCACCGAGTCTCGACCTTAATGACGCGATTATCATGTTTCCACGGAGAAAACATGAGTCATCCACGAGCGCTGCTCTAGCATGATCAAGCCCAAACATACTAGACAACGCTCGTGCCCATCAGAGTCCGATACCAAGCTGCCGCACCATTCATTTTTTTTTAAATGCACGTCTTTAAAAAGACGTGCCGCGTGCGAGCTCTTTTAGTGAGAGAAAACTCAAGTGTTGAAGCACCCGGGGAGACACGCACCGACTAGCAGACCTCTGCAACAGATCAGCAGGAAGCACGCGCTCGCCGTAGATCGCCGTCACACCAACACTCGAGGTACTCGTTTGTGAAGCTGACAATTCAGAGATGGCTTGTGGAGAGAAGAATAAACTTGGCTCCGAAGCGAAAACATAAACTGCTGTTACGGACTTCCTCCTTTTATACCCACGAGGTGGGGCGGAGTTACGTCATGCAAATTCCGCAGACCCATGGCATTTCTTTGCCATTGGCTCGTTTTGTAATACTCGAAGTTGATAGGCTTTCTAAGCGAAACCCCATTCGTCGTCATCCGATGTAACTCGGAGTGACAACGAAAGGGAACTGAACTGTTTCTTTGGGAGGTTGTACACGCAGGTCGGTGAAAGACAGCCAGCTTCAGAGCTCTCCACACACTGATCACTTGTGTTTCCATGAATATAAATGGATCCTGGAGGAGATTCTCCTGATCCATGTCTGAACCAGTAGAGACGATGTTCACCTCCACCGCTCACAAACTGATTTTGGATTGAACACTGTAGAGGCACATTTACCGCCGACTCAACTAGTTCAAACTTGGGCAGCTGTAGATGAGTGGGTTTGCTGGTTTCTGCTCCTAGAGTGGATGATGTTTTGTATATAAATAGCTGTTTTATTCTTAATATCATCATTATAAACACTTGTCATGCACTTACTCACCTTTAATAACCAGATGAGTGCCATTTCCAAATGTAAGGATATTAGAGAAAGATGTTGTACAGTAGTATGTGGCTGAATCTGATTGTACGGTGTTCATGATCGTCAGATTAAAAGCGTCAGTCTCTCTTGACACTTCAAAATGACTATTGTCAAATTCATTATGAAATTGGCTTTCTGATGAATGTAGAATTGAGGAAGCGATACGACGTGGTTCTTCTCCAGTGATTTGCTTGTACCATGAAGCCCGACTTATTTGTTTTGTTGAAATGGAGCAGGACAATACCACTGTATCTCCTTCATGAACTAATAAAACTGAATCCAGTTGTATGATGTTTCCATATAGTCCCATCACTGTAAAATAATTAACATTGTGCATAAAACAACTAAAATGAAACATTTATATCAGACTAATTAGAACAATTATAATTATAGAAATATACTTACACATTTCTGTTAAGAGTAAAACCATCACACAAAGTTTTTTATCCATTTTCTTCTTCAGTCTGAGAACAGAAGCTCAACCAAAGTTATATAATGTAACATATGCTTGAAGTACTGCACTGTCACATGATTCTGTTCTGTTAGCACTATTATCTGTTTCCTGGACCTGACACAGTTGCAACCGCAGATTAGACTCATGCAGTTTATGATCAAATACAAACCTGGCCTCATTATCTTAACAGTTGTGTTCTCTCTTTTACAGTGACTGGTTTTATTTAATAGATGTGATACTTACAGATGTAAATAATGATTCAGTATCAAATAGTCATGTGCACACATACATTGTCAATATGATAAGATTACAGTTGTGGCTATGTTATCTGTTAATGTCAGCTCAGTTTTTTTTTTTAGGGTTTATAAACTGCCCTTTAGTTTATCTTGTGTTAGATGTTATCTGTCTTGATGGTCTCATTGTCTTCACCACAGCTACTGTATTCACCCCTGTTTTCTCACATAGGCTTAGATTTGTGAAGAATATAATTCAAATTCTTAGAATTTGCATGTTCCAAAATCAGTGTTTATATTGTTTTGATTTTACAAATATGTAACTGATACGATACCTGCAAACCTCTATGAATGTAACTGTAGGCCCTTTGCACTGAATATATGGTCTCTGCTGCCACTTTGTGGTTTTGGTCTGTTAGTTCAGATAGGCCTATTGATTCTTAAAGCCATTCATTTTTTCTAATTCTGAATATTGATTTTGAATCATTTCTTCTCAAAAATGTTTTGATATATACTAATTGTTACGATCACCAGTGAGAGTGCCCGTCATTACCAACAGAGGGCACTCCACCACGGATTATTGTCATTCCCTCATGAAACGTACTCGGTTACTGACGTAACCTCGGTTCTCTCTAGAGAGGGAACGAGTACTGCGTAATATCTTACGCTATGGGGAAAACCTCTTTTCCACGAGATATTGAAGCCAAAAATTATCCTTAATTTTGAATTAATGTAAAACGCTGTGCGGCAGCAAGCAGACATAGGCAAGACGGCTCGCGCGCCTATTGGTTGCCCTGCGGCAACAGCAGCAGCCTATCGAGAGAGGCCCTGCATGACGTGATACCCAATGGGGGCGCTTCGCGCCCATTTCGTCACGTCCCGCCAGAATAAGCGTGGCCTTGGCCTATAAATACGCTCGACAGGCTGATACAAACTGGTTTTCATCACTGAAGCGAACCAGCGCTGTTGTATGCACGGCAAGATACGCAGTACTCGTTCCCTCTCTAGAGAGAACCGAGGTTACGTTAGTAACCGAGTACGTTCTCTTACGAGAGTATCTCTCGTACTGCGTAATATCTTACGCTATGGGGAACACAATGCAACACGCCGTGCGTACTGGGATCCGACACCAAAGTCCCAAGGGCAGTAGCCCGGGGCTCATATAGTGCATAATCACCGTAGACTCACAGAGAGTCGGAGAAGAGAGGCTACAAGCATCATTCCCCATGAAATAGCATTTCACGCAGACAGGATGAACGTGTTCAGCCTGAACTGGGTATAAGTACAGGTTATTCAACACCCATGGATCTGTTCTATCGATCAGTGAACGATGCACAAGCAAAACTCAGCATTCTGCGCCAGCGCAGCGGGGCAGATAGTACTGAATTCTAGACCGACAGCAGCTTGGCCTGTAAGGCGGGAACCTAAATGTAGACGGCGAGGCCCAGCCCACCGCCATACAGATATCATGCAAGGA